>CM042016.1:48984083-49584083 GCA_023525715.1 Cichorium intybus | reverse complement strand
AAGATATATATATATATATATATATATATATATATATATATATATATATATATATATATATATATATATATATATATATATATATATATATATATATATATATATATATATATATATATATATATATATATATATATATATATATATATATATATATATATATATATATATATATATATATCTGTGTGTGTGTGTGTAACCAAGCGGGATCAAGGCCGGTGGCGAAGCCACTCTCGAACCCCTCCACCCCCATCTATATCCATCCCGCAAGTGCGGGGCAATGATCTAGGCGGTACCCGATCCCGAACCCACACGAGCCCGCTAGTTACTCCGTCAACCCTTAGGAGGTGTTTGCTGACATCTTAATTTGAATGGTTAAGAGAGTCTGAACCATTTAGAACATTTGTTTCGTAAAATTATTACCTCTTAATCGGTCATAGCCTTTTAATGAGCCTTCGAATCATTAAGTAGAAAAATATTCCAGAACCAATCTTTTTTCACAAAACTTTTAAATATACCATTTAACTTAAAAACTTATTTTCATTCAAACAAACCACTTAATCGTAATACACTTAGGTAGAGGCGATGATATGTATTCAAAGTCAAAATTGTTTACCGTTTGTTTGAAATATTTTCTTTTCTTTCGATTATCATATAAATAATAATTATAATTGGTTAACATGTTTTATATGACTATCGAAATTTCTTTAATATGATTACAATATGACTTTTCAAATAAAAGAACTAAATTTTATAGAAAGATATGTTCATTTGATCCAAATAATTTCTTTTACTGTTTTAACGACTACATATTTGTTTTTAGTTTCAAAATCAACACTAAATAAACTCTTTATTCTATAAAAAATCACTATATTTTGGAATTTGTCCGGTCTAATTATTTAAATAATTGTTTTTTTATTAAACCATTGAAAGTTTGATTTTTTTTAAAAATCATCTTCAACCTAAAAAATAATATTGCCGATGTTTTTTTAACTCGTTAGTGGAAAAACTTAGACTGATTTTTTTGAAAAAAAAAATGAATTCTCAGCGGTTAAACAGAATACATTTATTTTAGTGGTTAAAAAAAACTACTAGTGGAAAAACATAGAGTGGCTCTTTTTTAAAAAAAATAAAAAATAAACTTTCAATAGTTCCAAAAATATTCCCTTCAATGCTTTAAAGAATATAATCCAAACCACGCTGATTTTATGAAATTTAGCCGAAAATAAACTTAAAATGTATACATTAAAATTTGACTTTGGCTGGTTTTTAACTTCTTCGACTCACTCGGTCGTGTTAATAGAAATTTTTATTTGATTTATTTAATCCTTAAATAATACAGTCTGATTAATTCATTTACAATCATTAGGACATTTTGATTTATGATTTGTTGCAAGCCCAAGATATGATACCAACTAGTACAAACTACAAACCAATCTATTGAGCCCGAAAACTCAAAACTAAAACATCCCAGAAACATTTTTAGAAAAACATCCTTTAAATAGTAATAAAGTATCGAATTAAATGTATAATAACAAACTCGAGGCAACGAATGGCTGTTTTGCAGGGTTGGTAAGATGCAAGTGACAACAGGAGTTTGAATATACGTTTAATAACTAACTTCTAAATATAATAGAATATTTAATTCATTAAAAAAAATATTGTTGTATCATACTTGTAAGGTTATATACTTATATATTTATCTCCGTAGCCATCTTTTAGGACAATTTCTTCTAGTCTTTGTTTTTTCAGTTTGAAATTTTACCTAAAACAAATTAATAATCAAGAAATCGAATTTACAATTAATTTTTATCTGTTAAGTTTGGCATGTATATGGATATTGTATTGATAACTGACCTATTACAAAGAGAATGCAAACATATATAGAGAAAACTAACCAAGAAACTTGTAATTACAAGGAAGGTTTCCGTCTATATGCTAATTATATATATATATATATATATATATATATATATATATATATATATATATATATATATATATATATATATATATATATATATATATATATATAGAGACGGGTTCAATACAGAACCAAATTAAATCACCTAACTGCAGAACCATGTTCATCAATGAACATATATCCCAAAAACCCCAATTGTTACGTACGATGTAAAAACTCGTTAATTCGTTTCGGATTTTAGCCGTTAGGTTAGGGCAACGTAGGTTTGGAAAGGAAGATGAAAATCAAATTCACGATCTCGCTCTGTGTTTCAATGGTGAATCGAGTTTTGGATGTTGTTAATTTGAAGAATAGGATCACTAGTACCATGATTATTATGTCGATGTTGATTGAAACTGAAGAAAAATGGTGTTGCAGCGCGAATTATAAACGCAATGTTCAGTCAATGGGGGATAGCAGAAAGTGCAGCAACACAGATGAACTGGAACATAAGCGGAGAAATATGCAGCGGCGCCGCTTTGGATGATACCGACTTCGATTCCGGGGAATACAATCCCGCCATCAAATGCGACTGTAATATTCCCAATTCTACTTGCCATCAGTGAAACGCTTGTAAATAATTTAGATGCTTGCTTACAATGACTCTAACTGTGACCAATTCCCTATAAAATCTGGTATTATGCCTGTGAAATTATTATCAGTAAGCTGATTGAATAGCATGTTCATCAATGAACATATGTTCATCAATGAACATATGTTCATCAATGAACATATTCTGCTGTACTGGGTCACGCAAGCTTTAGCGGATTTAGGATCCAATTGAAGTCTCAAAATGATGTTAATGGAATCGATTCAGCAGGTAAACTTCATTCCAATGATACTAAAACTTCTATTGAATATGAATTTACTGTTTGCGAATTAATTATCGATAAAGGATGTCATGATTGAGAAATTGAATAGCATGTTCATCAATGAACATATGTTCATCAATGAACATATGTTCATCAATGAACATATGTTCATCAATGAACATATGTTCATCAATGAACATATGTTCATCAATGAACATATGATTACAATCTGATCGGACGGTAATGAAGTTGGTTCTGCAGTTAGGTGATTTAATTTGGTTCTGCATTGAACCCACCCCTATATATATATATATATATATATATATATATATATATATATATATATATATATATATATATATATATATATATATATATATATATATATATATATATATATATATATATATATATACAATTGTTGCCTCCAATGAAAGTACCATTTTAGTTTATTACAATTTTTACCCCTGTAGTTTTACCACTTTAGTTTATTACAATTTTTACCCTTGTAGTTTTAATTTGTATAATTATAGTTTTAGTACCTATAGTTTTAATTTTTATTAATTACAATTTTGGTCCCCATAGTTTTGTTTACCAGTTTAACATTATTACAGTTTTGACCCCTGTAGTTTTAATTTGTTGACTTCCTTAACCGCAGCAACGCGCGGCTCCCTTCCGCTCGTATATATACAATTGTTGCCTCCAATGAACAGTATAACTTTAGTTTATTACAATTTTTACCCCTGTAGTTTTACCACTTTAGTTTATTACAATTTTTACCCCTGTAGTTTTAATTTGTATAATTATAGTTTTAGTCCCTATAGTTTTAATTTTTATTAATTACAATTTTGGTCCCCATAGTTTTAGTACCACTTTAGTTTATTACAATTTTTACCCCTGTAGTTTTACCACTTTAGTTTATTACAATTTTTACCCCTGTAGTTTTTAATTTGTATAATTATAGTTTTAGTCCCTATAGTTTTAATTTTTATTAATTACAATTTTGGTCCCCATAGTTTTGTTTGCCAGTTTAACATTATTACAGTTTTGACCCCTGTAGTTTTAATTTGTTGACTTCCTTAACCGCAGCAACGCGCGGCTCCCTTCCGCTCGTTACATATACATGTTTTGCATGGGTTGGTAAGATGCAATTGACAACAGGAGTTTGAATATAGGATTTATAAATAATTTTTAAATTATAATAACCTTGTAGTTTTACCACTTTAGTTTATTACAATTTTTACCCCTGTAGTTTTAATTTGTATAATTATAGTTTTAGTCCCTATAGTTTTAATTTTTATTAATTACAATTTTGGTCCCCATAGTTTTGTTTGCCAGTTTAACATTATTACAGTTTTGACCCCTGTAGTTTTAATTTGTTGACTTCCTTAACCGCAGCAACGCGCGGCTCCCTTCCGCTCGTTACATATACATGTTTTGCATGGGTTGGTAAGATGCAATTGACAACAGGAGTTTGAATATACGATTTATAAATAATTTTTAAATTATAATAAAATAATTAATTGATTAAATTTAGAATATTATCGTATCATACTTGTAAGGTTATATAATCATACTAGGCGAATGCCCGCGCGTTGCCCAGGAAAAATATTATTAGTTATAATATAAACAAATGTATGTTATTCTTATACCAATTTATGCACAATGCATGCGATTTTGTACAACTTGATGAACGAATCCATAGCTCATCTTGGATCGACTCGCTAAAATTTTAAAGCTCAACTTTATTAAAAGAATAAGAAAACTTTAACTATATATTTCCTTCAACTTTAATATTTGGACATATTTCCAACAGTAAAAAATATCAAATAATTTACATAATTGTTTTAACTAGATGGGACCTTTATTTATAGAATAAAAAAGCTTCTTGAGTTGGTTTATCATGACGATGTGGGATCAAAATTTCTTTCATAGTGTTATTTTGTATCATTTTCTTATCCCACATCGCTTAAGAAACACAACTGAAGAGAAATCAAACATCTATAAGTAAAGAGACTAACATAATTTAATCCCACATAGCTTAAGAAAAAATTTCATGGGAAAGAAAACATCTATAAGTAGAGAGGTTAAAATCATTTCTCTCATATATTTATTCTTTTGTGTTATTGATTGTAACCAAATTAGGAATCGATTGCAACATTCCATGAACATTTGGTTTTAGTTTTAGGATCGTTTACGTAAAATTTAGACGGGTACTCACCGATGTCCACTTCGATCTGTTTTTTCTAATAAATTCAAATTAATGTGGTACATGATAAAAAATCATCTTAAATTATGTTGATTAAATGACATCTATTATAATATTTATATATATAAACATATTTGTTTGAACTTTGAAGGATTACTGTTTGAAAGTTCGATGTGCATAAATCTTATGAATGCGAAATAAAATGTTTACAACGTTGTCATCACACATCGAACTGTAGCCACGACTTACTATGAATGTGCAACTCAACTAATATTTTAATACTTTTTAACTCTTTTAAAT
Organism: Cichorium intybus; assembly: GCA_023525715.1. Lineage (NCBI taxonomy): Eukaryota > Viridiplantae > Streptophyta > Magnoliopsida > Asterales > Asteraceae > Cichorium > Cichorium intybus. Next base: position 49,578,799 of record CM042016.1, on the reverse strand, counting down.
ATTCATATTAGTTTCAATGATTTTGAAATAGGATAATTGTTGAAATTTTGAGATAAAAAATGTTTTTTTATGATAAATTGACAATTAATTAACAATAGATTTTAATAGTATGTTTCTAGGTTTTAATGTTTGACTATCTATTTATAATTGAATTTAAAAAAGTTATTATGTAACTTTTTCGAGTTTTGGATGCAAACATGATATCTATTATGCTAACGATTTATGTTTAATATTATACGTTTAGATTAGATATAAAGTTCAAAAGTTTTTTAGTAATATTCATCTTTATTTTCTAGTTTTAATACTTTTGGAAACTAAAACCTATAAATAGAAGTCTTTATCACTTTGAAAAAAGATGTTTGTACGATAAAATAATATTTAATTAATAATAGACATTGAAAGTCATATTATGATGAAGATTAATGGATAATGTAATCAAATTAGTGGTATTGTATAAATGAAATATTAAATGTTAGATAAATGTGTGACAGAAAAATATCAATATAATATGGTAAAAAAATAAATTATTAATACTGAACCACATTGTTTTGAATGATCTCTTTTATAATAGATAGTTAAAACATTAAGAATTGTAATTTCTATGTATATACATATTGGTGAGTCGACAAATGTTTTCACCAATGTTACTTTTTACAAACAACACACTCTAAACTTTAAACTTAGTCAAGTTTTTAAAAGTTTTAAGTAAGGAACTAAATTTCTACGTATATACATATTGGTGAATTAAAAAATGTTTACACTGATGTCACTTTTTAAAAACGACGTACTATAAACTTTCAACCAACTAAAGTTTTAAGTAATTTTAATTTTTACTTTTGAGTTTCAATACTTTTTAGAATTCAAACTAAATAGTAAAAATCTTTTAAAACTTGCAATAAAATAATGCTTCTATGATAAAATGATCACTAATTTATAATAGAATTGAAAGATTAAGTTTGATGGATAATGAAAGCAAATGAATTGTATTATATAAGAGAAAGAGAAGAGGTCATATATATATGTGAAGCAATGTGGGATAAAGAAAAAATCTCAAATTAATGTGGTAAAAATATTTAAATTAACAGATTGATTATATTAAATGAGAATTTAAAAGGTCATGGAGGTTTCAAATGCATGTGGTGAGAGGAAAAATGCTTCCTTTATAATATTTAAGATATATATTTATCTCCTTAGCCGTCTTTTTCTAAGTTTTCTTTCCAATTCGGATATTTGACCCAAAACAAATTAACAATCAAGAAATCGAAGTTAGAATTAGTTTTTATTTCCTGTTAATTTTGGTATGAATATGGCTGTTTTATTGATAACTGGCATATTACAAAGAGAATAATCTATTCTATCTATCTTCTATCTAAACTAGTAAAACACCCCTAATATGCCACATGTCTCTTTTATAATATTCTACTTTTGCCACGTGGCGCTATGATATGTTTTCTTAGAAATTCTTCCCGCCTAATCCACGATAAGTCAGCAACAATTGGCAAGATATTAGGAAATGAGTTTTCTCCAAATTTGAATTGTATATACCATCCCATCTCCCTTCATGTTTCAAAATTTGATTTCCGTGATGCCTACCCTCTTCCCTTATTTCTCGGCCCATCCATATATCTACTCAAATTTAGGGTTCTAATTTTATTTGAAAATTGAAGTTGAAACTGCGATGGAGGAAACCCTAGCCTCCGCCTCATTGTTGTTCATCACAACAAACACCACCTCACCATCGACAGTTTCACCATCGATCTTGGTATTCAAACGTGTCCATTATTGTCACTTCCCTCAACCACCAAGCACCGCCACCATGGTCGCCCCTTCAACCACGATGCGCCACAACCACCGTCGCCGTCTTCAACCATTGAAGCTAGGCACGACCTCTTTCTATTTCTGGTTTCATTTCTTTCTGAATTTTGGTTCATTCTACTGGTTCATCCCCTTTTTGTTTCAAATTAGGATTTTACGTTTCTAAATTTTAGTTCTTCTATAAAAATGATGTCTAGAATTTTGTTGTAATCGGGTAATTTTGCTTGAAATTGTGATGCATTTAACTATTAATTGTGATGCTTTAGGATGGAGGAGCTGCAAGAAGCACAAGACGTATAACTTACCCAGCGTGACCAAGAGAGCTTCCTTTCCATGAAAGTGATGTCTATATATGGTTATAATTGGGTAATTTTGCTAGAAATTATGATGAGTTTAACTTTTTGTTGTGATGCTTCAGGGATCTCTCTTTTTGTGGTTTCATGTTTCTTTTTCCCTAAAAGCCTTTAAAACCCTAATCGTCTCTCCGACCTTGTGTATCTGTATATTTGTTTCATGATTTTTATTTCATGCTTTTTTGCCATTTTATTCAGGGTCTTATGATATAGAACCAAGCGATTGTTTCACCAAAACCTTAAGTTCTAGATATCTTTTTGAAGGTACACAATATATGTGAAATTTGTCCTACTATTTTATGGTAATTTAGTGAAAGGAACTAACAACTCATATGAAAAGTTGCTTATCTTCAATTTTGTAAGACCCGTTCCGTCGAGGCGCTTGACAACGCCTAGTGATATCAAGTATTTTAGGCGTTGTTAAGCCCTGTTCTTGATAAAATTATATCAAATATGTCTGGGTATTCTCACTTTTCGTGCCAGGACTTGTTTGGAGAAAAAGAATGGAAACAGGGACTAAAAGCGTGCAAAAGGAAGAAGTTTGGAAAAGAATGAAAAATCAAGGAAACTCGTACGCGCGCCGCGGATCTATGATACGCGCAACGCGGGCTTAAGGTGGTGGAACACATTCAAATACCGAAGAAACGGGAAAAGATTAGTACGCGCGCCGCGGATTCTTCATCTGTGCGGCGCGGCTGCGGGAAAATTGCAACTATAAATAGAGGCATTTCCAGCCGAAAACCCTAGCAAATACCGGTGAGTATTTCCAAGATACATAACAAACAAGATGTGTCTGCAACTTGATGAGTATTTACAGTAGGTTTATTGCTCCATTTTCCTCGATTTACCACATTAAGCATATTATAATGGATTAATAGTTCTAACTACATACTATTCCATCACCTATTGGCTTCTCAAAACCCTTGTGACTCTTCCTGGTCCACGTACGAATGTTGTGCTTCTGATAGTATGGGCCCTATACTACCTTCAACACCTATGCGTACAGGTCCCAATAATTTCTCAAAGCTTCTAAGTCACCACTTATGACCACTGGTAGACATTCACATCTCACGTATACATGTCTACACATGTACGTTCTATTGATCTTCCTTAGCTTCCTATGATTCCACACCACTCACGTGTCTAGACAAATTTATGCTAATATCGTCGAGTCATCTTATGAATGCACAATCATACGTAATTGAGAATAAGACAGACAGTTAAATAAGCGACCCTAACCTAAAGTCACAACCAAACAAGGAACAACTAGTAAGTCTATGTCAAGAATTCTAAGGCTATCTGATCCTAATTGTGTATAACCCTAAAGAATTCACTTAACAACCTAACAATATCAACCTAAATCTCAAGTAGCACATAACAAGCAACATCCAATGCTATAAGGAATCCATATTAATCAAGCAATTCTAACATTAAATTCTTGAACATATCCTTAGCCTATAATCTATCATGCATATCTATTAATAGCATAACACGTAAACATGGATATTTTGGGAATCACTTTCTTTCTTGAGCTCAAACTGACTGTACGTGTCACATCTTTCCATCTTTTACAAAATTCTTTTTCGAAAAAGTTTAATAAATTCCTTCAGTCCTTAGTTGGATTTTGGACTCACACATTTTCATCCAAATCCCTCAAACCAAGGCTCTGATACCAACTTGTAACATCCCAAATTTCACAACCAAAACTTTCATTTTCAAAATAAAGTTATAATATCAACCATTTCATACATAGTAAAAATTAATTAGTTCAAAACCAAGTAAAAACATTCCAAAACCCATAATATAAAAATCCGAGTAATAAACAAATGTCAGTAGAAGTCTCAAAACATAATCAAGCTGGATGTGAGTACAGACAAACTGGGCCCTTCATCTTTTCCAATGGAAGTACCTGCAAAACATTAACCCTAAGTCAATATGAGGCTCAAAACACCATAAATACTTTTCATGGCTTCAAGAGAGCTTGAGAATGCTTTCTTCTTTGGCTCAATAGCTCCAGAAGTGACTTATAAGTGACTAGATGACCTGGAGTTTCCCCAACTCCAAGAATAACAAGCATAAATGGACCATAAGTGTAAATAAACATCTCTAGCCACTAGATCTAATCATAGAATGCATAAATCTAGGAACTTTATCACAAAAAAATTTCCAAAACATGAATGAAAGGCTAGATATACTCTAAAACTTGCTTCCTTGCACCACCACCTTCTTCTTCTTCAAGCAACATTCTAACGGCACAGAAATAGACTCAAAACACAAATAGGGGCTAAGGTTTCATTTTAGGTCTTTATGATTAATGAGAGAGACATGTCATGAATGTTAGTGCCCTTAAATAGGGATCAAGACCCAAGAAATTAGGTGTTTGCATTATGGAGGTGTCGCGTCGAGAAGGATTGGTGGTCGCATCGTGACCAGTCGTGTTCAGCATGCTCATTAAAACCCTAATACACCTGACATACTCTATTTTACACGCCACATAAGGCCAATATCCTAATATTTCAAATAACCAGTAACTTATAAAACTTTAAACTCATACCTGAGAAAACATGCATTACAAAGATAAGGTTCAAGTAACCTTTCTATAAGTATTATACTTTAGTAGAATCTTAAAGTCTCAAAAGATAGACCCAAAATGGTTGTATGCACGGATCTTGAAAAATAAGGAATATGAGACAAAATACGAGAACTGGTGCCAATAATGCCCTATATGTTATATTGTGGTAAAAGTTGTATTTATACATGTTATAAGACCTATTGGAATCAAAATGGTGCAAAATGTTTAGTAGTTGGACATAAATATGAGGAAATAGCAAAGAAGGGTGGTATAATTGGTAAAAGGGACAAAGTAGATTGCTATAGTATGTAATTGTTGGATACACTAACATATAATTGAAATATGATTGGGGTGAATTATAATACATGAAAACATCAAAAAACATTGCACAAGCATGAACAAATACTTAAGAAGCATGGGGAAATGAAAAACAAAAGTCTTCGTGCTTGTAATATATATTCAAAGTTACCCATTGAGTTTTGCTTGTAAAGGTCGGGCTTTAGGACATGAACTCCATATTTTATTGATTCCAATGTGTAGCCAAGAAAAATATGAAGAATTAGCAAATAAAATTAGGCCAAACATAAATTTTACGAGAAAGTTATGAGCTTTACACAATTGGTTTGTTTCTGCTCAAACCGAGCAACTATAGACAAATTGTAGCTCGGTCTGAGCTAGTGATTTTAGTTCCAAAAGCTTAGCTCGCTCCATATCCTTTTAGCCTTGTATTTGGCTTGTACTGCATCAGTAGGGTTGACTAACCATGAATAGGAATTGGCTTTGGGCTTTAATTACCCTAAAATGGTCATTTGAAGCTCATTCTTTACAAGCTTGTAGCGTACACTCTAAGTGTAACTTTTGATTGGGGGTTGGTTTTTTAAAGATTCAAAGGAGATTTACAAGATGAGATATTAATGCATTATTATATTTCCTTTTCGTTATGGTGAACCATATTTTTAAACATACTCAAGCATGTCAAAATTAACTTAGCATTATAATACTAGGATTAGATCAATCATGCTTCCATGAAATAATGACATGATTGAACATGTATTATTAAATGTTATGATGTTCTTAGTCAAGAGTCATAAAATGGAAGTAAACATGATTATGGATTTATGCAGCTGATTTAAGGATTATGTTGTTGGTAAAAATAACTTAATATTATCATAGTATTTAATGATACGTTAAGGTTTATATATTTTTCAGATTGGAATATTGTTAGCATTCGACAAAAAAGAGTCAAACTTACAATTATGCTTAGATTATGTTGCCTGGATCAACGATATAATAAAATTTCCAAATTACATGGAATAGAACATATGGTTTTTAATGTTATGGCATTTCAATATTTAGAAGGTGTATTTTGATGAAAAAAGTGCGAGAATGGTATAACCAATAGTATAGTATACCTTTTGAAAATTAAGCTACAAGAATTAGAATGCTAGATTAGTAGCATTAAAGCATGATGAAACTTAATGTGTCGAATGGAGTTGTGGACAAACTTGAGAACTCAAGGGAGAAAAAGTGAGAACTTGAAGAATTTTAGGTTAACAAATCATTAACCTCCTATTGTAAGTACATACAGATCTTTTAGCATACGTATAAGTCACAAATTCCTTAACAATAAAATGTTTTGAAATGAAAGTCTATCTATATGTTTGAAAGTCTTATTATGAAATGAGTTACAAGTGATTTTTATATGATAGAGTTTGCATAATGTATAACATAACATGGTGAATATGTAGTTTGATTGCATTTGAAAAGAGTACTTGTAATCTGCTAGTACGTACATTGAATATGATTGTATAAAGTTAAGTAAAGGCTCTAGATAATAAAACCCATCTTATTAGGGATGAGATAAGGATCCCTCATATTATGGAGAAGCAAAGTTTCCTCTGATTTGGAGCAAGATAAGGCTCATTCAACTAAGAACAATATTGTCAAGTGTCAGGTGTTTAAGTTCATGCATTCCACTACTTTTTCATAATAAAAATTTCATAATAGTATGAAAGTATGTTTGTATAAAGTATGTTGAAAGTCGATTAAAGTTTTAAAGTTGAAAGTATGGTAAATGTTTGACAAATGATGTGTATCTAAAACACATATACCTCACGATATGAAAGTCTTATGTATTCTTTATTCTATGACATGTACTCCAGTTACCAAAGACAAGTAGGAGTGACTTAGATCACTATCATGAACTTTTAGGATACTAGAAGATAGACTTTTGGGACTGGATGTGGAAAGAATTATCATAGTTTCTTTTGCTTTATAAGCGTTATAAGTTATATTTGAATGCTTTCATATGGTTGTGTACATTTGTTTGAAACCCCTTTGGAATGTGTTCTCACTTTTGGAAAAAGTGTTAAGTGTAAGAAAATTCTGCTTATTGAAAGGTTTTGAAAATCAAGCATAAACAATTGCTTTTAAAGTAGTATGCAAGATGGTGTGTTTCAATACCCTTCTTTAAGGTGTCCTTTGATTACGAGATATTAAACAAGATTGACTACCGTTATCAATATCCATACAACTTGGTACAGATTGTTGCTAGACACCAATAATCAAAAAGTTGTTATTCTTCCTTTCCTTTTTTCCTTGATCGATAACCAAAGGGTTATGCATGGGAGAGATTGTGTCACCACTCTGGTGGGTAGATGAGCAATATTGGGGTTTTTAGTATTGAATTATTTCAATAACAACCAAGTTACGTTTCTTTTATACTTGAACTGTTGGGTAGACTCTAGATAAGCCTTTTTCATGGCGACAAGCAAAGTTGCCCAAAACATGTTAATGAATTACTCCTTACTTATCTCATTAAAATACTTCTGCATTTCAAAAAAATATTCTTCTTGTACTTGTAAAGCCCGAACCAGGTATTGAAATAATAGCATTTAATTAATTAATTTAAATACAAAAAGTAAGAAAATTGGGAAAATGGTATTAGGGCGGTGCTAACCCTTAGGTTAGTGGCACTAATGTGGCAAGATCCCGTATCAGCCACGAACAGTCTGAAACGCGATGATGACCATGCATGTACATGCAGTTAGCGACGCTAACTTTCATGTTAGCGTCGCTAATTGCCTCTGAGCGGGAAAAGTCCATATTTTCATGGGCCTGGACCGTTTTTAAGATTAAAACACCCCTAAGGGCCATCATTTACCATATGGAACCCTAGAGAACACCTTAGAACTCTCTCTCAACCCTCCATAGTTGAGTTAGCTTCATTTGTGGGTTTTTGAAGGATCTTGGAGGAAGAAGAAGAAAGCAAGGTGCTCAAGAGAATGGTGCTTGGAATGAGTCAAGTCTCTTGCTGTCCCTGGACCATTGTAAGTGTTTAAAACCTTGCTTTCCTTAGTTTCTTGTTGTTAATGGAGTTATGAGGTCATTTTCAAGCTTCTCAAGACAATGATGGCTCCATATCTTGGATGAGGGTAGGATTCAGGGGTTAAGGAATGAGTTCTTCTTCCTTTAGTCTCTGAATCCTAGAGAAAACCCCTAGCCTAGTCTTAATGTGGTTTTGGATGAAGTTTGAGTTTGTTAATATTCATTTTGGAACTAGATTTGTCACCATGAGCTTGTTTGGGTAGGATTGGTGAGTAGAATTCACGTTTTTATAAGTTAAGGGACTGTTTGTGACAACCCTGGAAAGTTGTAGCTTCTGAATGGAAGTATTAAGAGCTTAATGAAAATATAGCTAAACAGAGGGATTAGCAGCGCTAATCCCAAGGGTTAGCGGCACTAAGCCCAAGGGATAGCAGCGCTAATCTTGGTCAAGTTGACCAGTTGACTTTTGTTGACCAGGATGACTTTGACTTTTTGGTCTGTTGACTCTTATGATCAAAGCTCTTGAAAACCCTAGTATTGACTTTGGTTAGAGGTTTAAAAGTAGAAACATTGTTTGATGAGATATTTTAATAATAGGAAGCTCGAAGGATTTCACCGACTTTCCTTTACGTTTATTTAGCTACGGATCAGGCGAGTTTCCTCACTTTCTTGATTACGACAATGATAATGTTTGCCGACAAAAGCCGATGACGATGTATGCCGGCGAAAGCCGATGACGATGTTTGATGGCAAAAGCCGATAACGATGCTTGTCGACGAAAGCCGATGACGATGATTTTCGACGGATCGGGGCAAGCCCGAGAGTCGAGTGATGATTGTTTAAATGTTGATTTATTAATTATTGGAAATCTAGGGATCTCACTACGCAATGTGCTTACCGCGGTTTTAAGTTTAAATGTTTCAGGTATCATAGTGCGGGTGGCTCGGGCACAGCATGATCACGGGCACGACATCCATTTACTTGACTTCCGTTGTTATTTTATTTGACTATGGATTGTGAAACTACTTAACTATTTTATGATTCCTTGAATACATGGTCGAGACTTATGTTTTGATTTAATTTGGGTTAAAAAGAAATTTTTTTATGTGTGTTTTGGGGCGTTATAGTACCACTTGTTAGGTAGTCCTTTATCAAGCCGCTAAAAATATCCATAGTTTATCCTCATTTTGGAAATATAAGCAACCAAAAAACACCTACATGGGTTTTTATCAATGCAAGAAACTAAAAACCTAGCTTGAATACCGTAATATCAACTATAAATTGGTTGAGTGTTGTCTGTGCATGGAAATTTGGGAGCTTAAGTCACTTGATCGAGAGTGCATCAATATTCTTCTTCTGCATAAGTGGTCAATGTTGGTTATCACTTAAGTTCAAATGAAATTATCCTTTTAAGGGAAGAGGTAGTAAAAAAATTCGAAATCTGTTATCCAAAATCCAAAACACATGCCTGAAATATAGGTTTCCAGATATTTTAGAAAATATGTTAAAAGCTAGTTTGATATGAATATTATGCCATTTTGAATCGAAATTTTCATGATTACCTTTTATATTATATATAATTGTATTATTAGAAAGAAGTATATGAGTTATAATTAGAGATGGTAATGGGCGAAGTTGAGTCATTTTTCAGATTGACATGTTTAACTAAAGATGTTGAAATTCTCAATTTAATACAACATTTATAAGTGAACAGGTTGAGAATTCTCAACCTAAGTTGACTCATTTAAATTCAAAATATGAATGAAAAATTTTCACCTAATTAAATATGTTACATACTCCAATAATTGTTCATATACAATTAAAAAATAGCTATAAACTCTAATAATATTCAAGTTTGGAAAACTAATATCACAAAAATACATATACAGTAATTAAAATAATAATAAATAAATAGTTACATTAAATATAATTTTACACGGATTAACAAAACTAAAATCACCAATGCAACCAATTTTATTTGTATACTATAAAAACAAGGGTTTATTTCATAAAAAACCTTATATTTTCAACTTTTTTCTGTTTAAACTTAAAACTTTATTTTTTTTCAAAAAAAACCTAAATTTTGGAGAAACTTTTTAATTTAGACCCTTAACCGGTTTTACAGGTTATACATATTTTTTTTTTCAGAAAAAACCCTAATTTTTTTTCTTTTTTCCGAAAAAACCCTCAATTTCAGTGATTTTTTCAAAAAGAAATATTTTTCTTCGTTTTTGTAATTGACATAACTTTCATATACGATGTCCAAATTCTACGAACTTTATATCCCTGGAAAGGTCGTAAGTAATACTACAACTTTGCTTTACTGACTTTTGTTTGAATATGTTCAGATATTTCGCTACACTGGCTTGTTTTATTATAATAGCTGTATCTTTTGCATACGAACTCCGTTTTCGACGTTCTATAAGTTGACGGATTCGTAAACACGAATACATCGTGTAATGAATATTACTTAAACCAAAACATTATCTGTATGATTTATCGAATTTTACGATACTATAGTCTATTATTCGAAATTATAGCGTTTACTCGATAATTAATTCGAAATAACGTATTGTAGTATTATAATTTCCAATAATACATTAGGAAAGTTTTGAAAATTACATTTCAACGTATTATCCTAATTTGCGCTCTGGTTGACCTTTGTTGACCAAATATGACGGATGTCACAGACGCGGTCGCAAGAAAGCGACGACGTGGCACTTTTGTGGTTGGAGTTTGAACGGTACAATTTAAACCTTCACAAGTGGATGGAATTTGAAATAAAAAGGCTTATGAAGACAAACAACGATCCCGCCATGATCGATAACGAGCCCGCGAAGAAAAACAACGACTAAAAGACATAAAGTTTTTGTCGTCGACTAAAAGACCCTAAATTTTTTTCTTTTTTTTTACGAAAAAACCTTCAATTTTTTCTTTTTCATAAAACTTTTTAATTTAGGCTATTTACGAGTTTATTCACGGGCTCGTTGTTGATCATGGCGGACTCATTGTTTGTCTTCGTAAGCTTTTATTTTTCAAATTCCATCCGCTCGTGAAGGTTTAAATTGTACCGTTCAAACTCCAACCACATAAATGCCACGTCGTCACTTTCTTACGACCCCGTCTGTGACATCCGTCAAATTTGGTCAACAAAGGTCAACCAGAGCGCAAATTAGAATAACACGTTGAAATGTAATTTTCAAAACTTTCCTAATGTATTATTGGAAATTATAATACTACAATACGTTATTTCGAATCAATTATCGAGTAAACGCTATAATTTCGAATAATAGACTATAGTATCGTAAAATTCGATAAATCATACAAATAATATTTTGGTTTAAATAATATTCATTACACGATGTATTCGTGTTTACGAATCCGTCGACTTATAGAACGTCGAAAACGGAGCTCGTATGCAAAAGATACCGCTATTATAAGAAAACAAGCCAGTATAGCGAAATATCTGAACATATTCAAACAAAAGTCAGTAAAGCAAAGTTGTAGTATTAATTACGACCTTTCCAGGGATATAAAGTTCGTAGAATTTGGACATCGTATATGAAAGTTATGTCAATTACAAAAACGAAGAAAAAATGTTGTTTGTGAAAAAATCACTGAAATTGAGGGTTTTTTTAGAAAAAAATAAAAGAAATTAGGGTTTTTTCTGAAAAAAAAAATATGTATAACCTGTAAAACCGGTTAAAGGTCTAAATTAAAAAGTTTCTCCAAAATTTAGGTCTTTTTTGATAAAAAATAAAGTTTTAGGTTTAAACATAAAAAATTTGAAAATATAAGGTTTTTTTATGAAATAAACCCTAAAAAGAAACTATTTATTTTTGGATTCTTAAGATTGCCATAACACATGTCAACTTCTCATTGGCAACTATACTATTCATTCTTGAGAGGCAACGTGAATTATCAAGCGGTAGAAACGGGCAGGAAGGATAAATAGGGTTTTAGGGTTTTTGCGATCAACGATCCATAAACCCACATTCTTCTTCCAAAATTACCCAAATCACTAATGGCTTCACAATCGATCCCTGATTCAGACATCTTCTTGGTACATTCCGATACCGACGAAGAATCGCTGCATGAAGCCGGCTGTTCCCGGCCAGGGTGTTGTTACTGGATGCCATGCATGCAATCGCATCGTCCGCCGGGTGATCTCAGATGGAATTGGTGGGAACCGATTACGGAGAACGGTAAAGCAGACGGTCGTCGGTGGTGGTCTAAGGGATTGATGGCGTTTAAGAAGATTAGAGAGTGGTCTGAGCTCGTTGCTGGTCCAAAGTGGAAGACGTTTATCCGCCAGTTTCAGAAGAAACGCTCTAAACAATCGAAATTCCAGTACGATCCTGTGAGTTATTCACTCAATTTCGACGAAGGTCAAGCTCATACCGAAGATAATGATCTGTGTTTTCGTGATTTCTCATCGAGGTACGCTTCGATTCCAATATCCACAAAATCTTATTCTATCGATTTAGGGAAGGATGAATTGAGCTTCGCGTGAGGATCATGTGCTTGATTGATATTGATCACTGCTGGGTTCAAACAAGAATTAATATGGTGCTTTCCAACCACAAGTTTTTTCTGTATGAATCAAAAGTCAAAACTTCTTGAACATAGTTCCCCTAACTGTGAATACCAGCAAGAACAACACCCATCAAAGTCACCTGGATCGTATAGAAGCTGATTTGTTGATAATTGATTCATTATTTATCGAGTTATTTAAGTTTGAACTCGAGTGGAAATTTATCAATTGTGACTATGAAAATTGGAACTCAGACTCGAATTTTCATCGAGCTATTTGTGCCCTATATGTATTTGTTATTATTATTTGGGTTGAACTCGAATCAAACTTATTTTATTTGACATTTGACATGGTTATTGTATATATATTTGAACTATATATTCTAGCTTTTAAGTCGAACTTGTTGTATGAAACATAATTTTAATATGTATTCTCGAGTTATGAATCAATGCTAATATTTTATGGAATATTATAAAATTCGATTGAACCATTAGTTTTACATTGTAACAATGAATTCGGTTTTCAAGAACTATGGTATCGATATTCCTTGGGTTTCCAAGGTTATGTAAAGAAGCGTAGTTTCCCTATTCCGAAGAATGAATGTAAAGTATTCCCAAGAAGATTATGTTTTTTTTTTTTCGTAAAATCTAAGAATTTTGTTAGGCAATAAGGCTAAAGGGAGTGGTTGCCTACGAAACCATTGGCATCGGCTGCCACGTAGGCGCCACGTAGGATGTCTACGAAATGGCTTTTCTATGCCTACAACTTGGAATGGTTGCCTATGAAATATGTCTATGATTATTTTTTTGTTTTTTATTTTTTTAAAGTCAACCCATAAAAATAAAAATTACATAAAAATAAATTTAAAAACGTTACATTAAAATTAAAAACGTTACATTAAAATTAAAAACGTTAACTAAAATTAAAAACGTTACATTAAAATTAAAAACATTACATTAAAATTAAAAACGTTACCTAAAATTAAAAACGTTAAAACAACATCATCAATCGGAAAAATCCTCTGTATCGTCCACCGGAGGCACGTTAAGATCCACATGATTAACGCGATATATATGTTCCACCAAATCGGCACGTAGCTCGTGGTGTTTGGCAACATCGCGTAGCACCCGTCTTATTGCGACGTACTTCGGAGAACCAGGAATTATTGGCGGATGACTGCTTGAAGCCGCGACTTGCTCGCTTTCCACATACTTGCATATAGCCCGTCCCTCGTCCTCTAAAATCATGTTGTGTAAAATAATACACGTATACATAATAGATGCGAGTTTCTCTTTATCACGTGGTCGTCCCGGCTTTCCTAGTATGTGCCACCGCTTCTTGAGCGCTCCAAATGCTCTCTCGATATCCTTCCTAGCCCTTTCTTGTGCGACTTTATATTTTACGCGTTTCGGATCAACGGGACATGACAAAGGCTTGACAACAACGGCATGCTCGGGGTATATACCATCAACTAGGTAATACCCGTACTTGTATGTGGTTCCGTTGACTTGAAACGGTAAATAAGGAGCCGATCCGTTGCAAACATTGTCGAATAACGGTTACATTTGATAAATGTTGATATCATTGTTGGAACCCGGGGAACCAAAGTACGCATGCCAAATCCAAAGATCCTGTGACGCGGCAGCTTCGAGTACCACGGTCGGGTGGCCTTTATCACTCCGCGTATATTGCCTGTGCCATGCAGTGGGGCAACCACCCCATTCCCAATGCATACAATCCAAACTCCCAAGCATGCCAGTAAAGCCATGAACATGTGCGTGATGAGCGTAAATGGTCTGCACGTCGCTGAATGTAGGCTTGCGCAAGTACCGTGGACCGTATATATAAACGACACACCTACAAAACTCCTCGAGGCTTTCACGTGCGGTCCTTTCGGACATTTGGAAATATTCATCCCATGAGTCCGACACACCACCGTAAGCAAGTTGACGTAGGGCAACTGCAACTTTTTGTATAGCGGTAAAACCTTCCGAACCGGTAGCATCGGGTCGTTGACGGAAATAGACAGACATATTGTTGACATCGGTCAAAATACGTAGAAATAAATGACGCTCCATCCGAAACCGTCGGCGAAAATTTTATAGTGGGTAAACATAATCTTCGTCAAAATAATGACGCATGAGAAGGTTGTGGGCTGCGGCTCGGTCTCTAAATATCCTGACTCGCGTACGCGGATGTGCACTTTGAACGACATCGACCTCCTCTTCTTGTTCTTCAAGTATATCGATAACCCGTTCCATCCCGTGCAACATCGCCAAACCAACGGGTACGATCCAGTCATCCGACATGATTTTGAGAGTAAAAAATAGAGAAAACTTTGATGTTTTTTATATGGGTTTGATATAGGTTTTGTGAATGGTTGTGTGTGTATTTATAGGGTGAAAATATTTTTTTTTAATTTTTAAACAAAGTAGCCGTTTGTGGGTGAGTTAAGACAAAAATTTTTTTTTTAATTTTAATGCAACTAGCCGTTTGAAACCCATTTTAAAAAGGACATTTTTTTTTATTGAGGATGCCGCCAAGAATTCGCCTACGTCCGGATACCGCCAAACCCACGCCGCCCACCAATGCCGCTAAAGCGGTATGGTGGATGCCGCCGGCATCAAGTGCCACGGAGGATACCGACGGCATCAACCCCTCCATTCCGTTCAGTCTAAGTAAATAGGGTTAGGTTCGAACCAAAATTAAACAAGAAACCAATAAACCAATCCTACGGTCAGAATGCAAAATATCGACGGTCAGCGATAAGGATGTAAAATTTTTAATTGGACGCACATGTAGCAGATCATAGCAAAAACCCCACTTCTTTTCTTATGTTTTTCTAATTTTTAAGCTTATTCTTTTTTCAAAAAAAAAAAAACAAACTAATTATACCAAAATTCATAATTTTTCATTCTCTATAAATAGAGATCCATATTGATATACAATTTTTTTTACTTCAAGTTCGTCCAGATTCACCTTGTGAACCTGAACTGAACTGCATTGTTTTAAATATATTTATTCACATCTAATGACAAATCTATCAATTTTTTCAATAATTCTTTACCAATCACATGTGAATTTTAAGTAAATCATTTATGAATATCAGTTAATTCAATTGTATATGATATTAAAACAGTGAAATAGTAAAAACATAAGTAATTTTTCTTGAAATCACATCTAAATTTAAAAATATTTTTAAGTTTACATAAGTTGTTATTAAATGATTAACCATTATTAAAAAATGAATTCATTGATCATTTACATATGAAATATCTTCCATACAAATTTAATACAGTTTATATTCACATTGCGAATTTTAACTGCTTCTTGTTTTATATATGTTAATTCACATATAAATGGTAATTGTACCTGACTTTTTAAAAAAAAATTATCATCCACATGTGAATTTTAAGCAAATTAATTTGTGAATCTAAATTAATTCATTTGTGTATGATCAAAAGATTAAAAATAGTATGCATATAGTTTTAAATATATTAATTCACATATAGATGATAATTGTACCCCATTTTTTAGCAATTTTGTGTTCATTTGTGTATTAGTTTAAGTAAATTAATTTATGAATCTTAGTTATATTACAAAATGTTGAAATTGTAAAGAATATAAACGAATTTACTTAAATTCAATATGAAAATTTAGTGAGATTCACGTCTGAATCTAAAAGTTTATTTAAATTCACATAAATTGTTATTGAATGATCAATGATTTGTTGAAAAAAAATAATTTCAATGATAATTCACATGTGAATAATTTTCTGTAAAACTTGTTATAGTTTAGATTCACATTGATTAAGTGTTGTGAATCTGAACAAGATTTTTGAATTTTTTTTTCGCTTTTTCTATATCGATGTGGATGTCTATTGAAAGAGAATAAAAAATTATGAATTTTGATATATTCAATTTTTTATTTTGATAAAAAATAAGCTCTAAAAATAAAAAATAAATAAAAAACGAAGTGAGTTTTTTGGAATTATCCGCTACATGCGCGTTCAATTAATAAATTTACAACCTTATCTTCGGCCGTCGATCATTTGAATTCCGACGATTGATTCCGTGGTTCCTTGTTTTATTTTGGTTCTCTATTGAACTTTTATCTAAGTAAATAATACAATAAATTAAATGAGATTTGTTCAGCCAACAATTTGATTAAGAAACATTAAACTTACTTAAACGCAAACATATATACCATATTTTAAGGAGTCACCATTCTTCAAGAAGTGTAATTCTTGATGTAGTGTAGAATGGAATGAAAGCGTTCGTTTCATTAATATGAGACAAAAAGTTATGAACAAATGCAATAAAAATGAAAGAATTTGTATATGTTTTTTATTAAATATTAAAATATCATACTTCAAGGAAGCTTATCTAATTTTTGCTTAGTGAGCAAATGGCTTTATAAAAAGGAACGAACTTGTATATGTTTTTATTAAATATTAAAATATCTTATTATTTATGCAATCTAATAAAAAGGAACGAACTTGGTTCCTATGGTAGACAGCTTTTTACATTTCAAGTCATTCTTTTGAAATCTCACGTTTTTGGTCCCCGTGGTGAGCAAAAACTTGCAGAGATGGTCCCTAGAGCCATTACCGTCTATTTTCTTCCGTTAAGTGACTGTGAATTGTCTAAAATGCTCTCAGGGACCAAAACTGTAATTTTCGAAAGTTGGTTCTCTTCCCCTTTTTCCTACTAGTCGGCATCGAGTGAGAGATGGAGGGCGGAGAAACGGTAGTCAGCTGAAGAAGGGGTGAGTTTTGATGGTTCTTCCACGATTACCCGGGACATGGTCGGAGAAGGTGGAGAAAGGGGTGGGGCAGACAGCCATCATTTCAATGAGCCTCAAGATTCTCGAAACTTTTTCGTAGGACCATTTTAGATCAATTTTTGTTTCGTTACTAAATCTGACCACCCATTTTGATTCGTTAGTTTACCTTCATTCGATTCGTTTATCGAGTTTGAAATTGATATCGAGGGTGGAAAGAAACGAGACTTCTGAAGAACAGCAGATAAGTAAAACAAGATTGAATCTGATTTGTTTCAGCTTGATTCCATCGTCACTGCAACTCTAAACGTTGATGCCCCTTTCAACGAATTCATATCTACAAGAGAGATTTCCCCTTATACTTAAGTTCATATCACAAATACCGTTTTTACGAAAATATTTTTGACTTAATTCATGTCGGAAATGGTCTTGACATTGGTGGTCAATCTGAAAAACTGGAGTTCTCCAATCAAACTCGATGGTAAAAGTCGCGAGAAGTGAGCTCTCGGTACCGTCATCGTATTTTGGTGGTCCTGTCATGTTATTTGGGTGGTCCTGTCATCGTATTTTGGTGGGACATTCTCCAGATCACGAAATCTAATTGGTCGGTTTGCATATTGAACAAGTTACAGAATCAATTTGTGAAAATTGATATCCAAATTGAGATGTAACTGTAAATGGAGTTTATGAGTTGAGGGATTTATGAGTTGAAGGTCAAGTAAGTCGGAGAGGTTACCAGGTGGGAGGCGGGTGAAGTTTCTGTAAAGCTAGAGGAAATGAAGTTTCTGTAAAGCTCCATATCTCTCCGGAATCGCACCGTCTTAAAATTTCACACTCATATGAAGATATTTTTCTCCAGTTTTGTCGTTTTTTATATTTCTTTTCGATTTTATTTGTAATTAAAGATTTGATATTCTAAATGCTATAAAACTTATTTCACTTGCTATTTGATGTGATTGGTCGAACTTTTAGAAGCAGATCTTAGGCTATTCTTTTTTATAACGAATTGATGATGAAATTGTTGCTTTGTTGTTAAGTATTGTTGTAATCATATTCATGGACACGATTCCTTATATAGATACGATTCTTTTGACATGCCCCTCTTCTTTTGAGAGAATTACATATATGTACATAGCTTTTGACAAGTGATCATGATCATGGAGTAAATCTATTATAGGTAAGGAAGATGATATTGTCATAGCAGAAAATCGCAGCAAAGATGAACGACAAGAGAGAAAAGGGGTTTTTATTTGTTTTTGAGAAATTACACTTTTAGTCTCTAAGGATAGAATGGTCTTTTTACACACCACTTAACAGAAAAGTTAAGTGGTAATAGCAGGGGGGGACCAAAACAGCAAAAAAAAACGATCATAGGAACCCTAGATATGGGATTTCAAAAGAATGACTGCCACTGTAATTTCATGTCAACCACAAAGACCAAAACTATAATTTACTCTAATATAAATACTCAAGATGATTTGTTTTTCATTTTGTTAGCTCAACCTAATAGAATAATAAACTATTAGGACTTAATTAATTGCTTATTTATTCATTGTCTTGTCCATTTTGTGATGTTTGTTTGACAAATGGACTGAATTTAATAATATTTGAATTGGGTGTGTATTCATGCGTTATGCATGTATAAAATTGAATAATATTGGCAAATGTACTAAATTTAATTTTCTTAAGATGAAAAACTTATTTTATAGGAGAAAATATTGATAATAAGAGGCCAAAAATCCATATTGTGATCAAGATTATGAGATAAAAGAAAAAAACAAATAGTATTATATAAGAAAAAATGGATTGATATATTAGATATAGCAAGCTAGAAGTAAAAGTGAAGATTAAATGCAATCAACATAAAACGTTGACATGAAAAATTGGTTTTTAAAATGAAATGATCACTAATAATAGTGTTAGGAATTCATGTTACGGTGAATCATTTGAGTTTCGGGGATAATAGAACAATGTAGAATCATTTGAGTTTCGGGGATAATAGAACAATGTAGTATTATATAAGGGGAATATAATGGTTATAAAGATGTATCACATATTATGAGACACGTTAGAGTAAAAGTAAAAAAATTAAATACAATTAATAATGAAACTGAAATTGTTAATACTAAAAAATATGATTTTAATAGTTTGGAACCATACATTGAGGGGAAATAAACATGTATTGTCTGCTAACAACTTTGATACATGCATTTCAATTATGGTGGATGGTGTTAAAAAAACCTTATAATGAGACATATGTATGTGGATGTGTTTGATTAACCGTTCACACACATATGTTTCATCATAAGGGTGTACGGGAGGGGAGAGGCGGTATCTAAGATACCTTTTTGAAATATCAATTATTACTATGTGGTGGATTTTTTTTAATATAAATTATTATCTGTAAGGTAGTATAATTATTACTTAGATGTAATTCTTAATTAAAATGTTTTTAATGTTATTTTTAACACTATTTTTATTAATATTTTTAACAATGTATATGGTCCTTTGTCAGTTATTTAAAATGATATTTCTTAGTTGTTTATATTTTGATATTAATAGAACAAACACATTTGTAAATAAATTATCATATTTAATAAATAATTGGACAATATTAGTTATTGATTACTTAATAAACATGATGAAAATGAAATAGAGAAAAACATGTGTGGTATATGACATGATTTGAAAATTGGCTATTTCTTAAAATCAAGGAAGACAGAGGAGGAATCAAGGTGCATTTGAGAGATTTGAAGTTTGGCAGAGTTAATGCATTAATGATAATATGACGTTAATTCATGTTCCAGAATTTTGATATTTACAAAACATTTTTAGTTTTTTAGAGTTAATACATCGGTGTTACAAAAGATAGTCACAATAGTATAAGGAAAGAAGTACATAACCACAAACTATTCTTAGTCCTTGAAAAAGGTCTTCACTAACATAGCCTTCTACTCATTCACTCCTGATCCCGAGTACATAGCACATAGGATGAATGCATTTTTAAAAAACAACTCACGCCATAAACTAGTTTAAGTACATGTACTCTGGTAAACTCACCTTAGTTAAGTAGTTAAACAAGTTCTCAACCTCTTCTAGGTTTGCTACAACTCTACTCCTTTCCTACAAGTTAACAACAGAAGTGTTACCGCCAATTCACCCAAACTTTACGGACGAACGTCCAAATCTATGAACTATGCATATTTAGGTTAAACATCCATCATATCATATTGGAGTTAACATGCTAAACAACTCCCTATATTGGGGAAACAACCACCAAGGATCAAAGCCTAAGGAAAGTGTTATTCTAAGAAAAATGCACAAAGGTTTGTCCCAGCTGTCAGAAGGGTCGCGCAACCATGACTAAATGGTCATGTGCGTCGCGCATAACATCGCAAGCCTAATTCTTGAATTTTCAAATGTGCAGGTTGCACGAAGCTACTGCAACGGCCGACGCGGGATGCGTGAAAACTGGGCACTCTCCAATATGTCCAAAACAATTCCAAATGCATTCCAAATTTATCCAAACTCCTATAAAACAAAGGAATAACCAATTACAAGGTTTCCAACAATAATTTTCATCAAATTTCCCCAATGTTCATGACGTATTCATTAAGGACTTAATGCTAAAATGTATTACTCATCTATCAAGACATAAAATTAAAACTTCTAGTCCAAGTCACTCATTACATTCAACACATGTAAGAAATCCATGAAGCACTTAATCATTAGGCTATCCCTATGGGAGTCATTCCCACTCTATAATTCCAATCCCAAAGAAGATAACCTCATGGAATACCCAATTCTAATAATTAATCCAAATGGTGGAAAACTAATGGGATGTCCAGTTCCATTAGACTTCAAGGAATCAAGATATAGGAATATTTTAATATCATTCCATCCAAATTAGAATCAATCTAACCTAACACAATTCATCAAGAGTTTAAGTAACAACTTGCCAAGGTCAAAGTTAACACATTCATGGTTCTAGAATCTCAAACAGTCAATTCCATCATAAATATAGTGATTCTAGAGTCACTTTCTCAACATCTTGGATTGGAAATCATAAGGAAACCATTAGAAATAATATGTTTCATCCACAACGCATCAACATAATCAAAACACAACTTGGTTCATCCATATATCAACATATTAATGGTTCAAGGGTTCATAACAACCATTTCTTCATTAGACGTGATACTAAGTCATCAATTGATCGCATAATGATTAGATAATGGAAAAGAATCATAAACTAACGCTTGGGATCCTAGGATTTACCTACGTTAAATCACAATTTTCAGATTTAACAAAACCTCAAACCCTAGAATAGGTTTTCAAGATAGAAAAGACGGGTGTATACCTTAACTTGTTAAGGAACTTCAAGGGCATGATCAATCTTCAAGCTCTAGCAATCAATCCTCTATATCTCAAAAAATAAAATTGCCACCCTATCTTCTTCTCCTCCTAATAACTTCCAAATTGTTAAAATGGGGAGAACCCCCATCTAAAACATTCCATCTTTCAAGAACTGGAAAGAATGGTCCCTAAAGTCCAAATCTTCCAACTTTAACACCAAATGACTGTCTACTTAAATGGAAGTTTCCAACTTTAGACTTTTCCCCAAAATTACAATTCATCGTTATCTAGGTCATTGATTAAGTCAACCCTAACCCATAGTTTGGCCATTTGGAAAAATAGTCCTTCTCACCAAACTTTCTAGAATTAGGTCCTTTTATTGCTTAAAATAAATTTCTAGCATAATCCAATTTTCCACTTCTACCCCTTAGTATAATTTATCAATCATCTAAGTCCTTGATGAGTTAAAGCTAGTTATGCTAGGTTTTGCTAAATTGACGATCTTAGTCCCTACAACTTAATGTATCGTTTTAGGATTAAAATAGATTTTTAATCTTCCAAATACTCGTCAGACTTTATTTTGGCTCCTTGAATTACAATTCTAGTCATCATATAAAATTTGAAGTATCACATCAGGTTCTTTGCTTCAAGTATCGCATTAGGTTCTTCAACTAGCTTGTTGGCAACTTCAATTCTCAAGTCTTGTAAATGGATTACATTTTCTTCCTTTCTATGAAATTTCTTTACAAAACGTACATGAAAAGTATCATTGATATATTGAAGTTCAAATGGTAATTTCAACTTAAAGTCTTGTGTTCCCATTTTTTTAAAGATTTTGAATGGTCCTACATATCTTGGACTCAGTTTTCCTAATTTCCCAAATCCCATCACTCCTTTCCATCGTGACACTTTCAAAATCACCAAATCACCATCTTCTAAATCATAAGGCCTTTTCTTTAAATTTTTATAGCTTGTTTCTTTATCTTCTGCAGCCTTTATATTAGCTTGAATTAATCCAGTATTCTCATTTGTTATTCTCATTTTTGGGGCCTGTAAGCTTAGTTTCACCGGCATCCAGCCAATACATGGGTGTTTTTACATTTTCTACAATAAAGAGTTTCAAATTGTGGCATACCAATACTTGAATAGTGACTATTGTTGTAAGCCAATTTTGCCAAAGGTAGATGTTTATCTATTTGCCACCAAAGTCAATTATGCATGCTCTTACCATGTGTTCAACCGTTTTAATCATCCTTTCACTTTGACCATCCGTTTGACAATGGTAAGTCATGCTTAAGTTAATTCTTGTTCCCAACTCAACTTATAAGTATTACCAAAATCAAAGTAAATACTGCATATTTTTCAAACACAATGTAGGAAGGTACTCCATGCAATCTCAAAACTTCATCGATATAAACTTTTGTTAGTTTCTTAAGATGGGTAGTTTCTTTGATAGCTAAGAAGAGAGCACTTTTTGTCAATCTATCAACAATAACCTAAATTGCATCGTATCCTTTACTTGTTTTTTGGCAATCTGACACGCCTAGGTCGTCGTGCGGTCAAAAATAAGAAAAATACCTAACACACACTAGTATAGTGGTAGTCAGGGTCGATCCACAGGAGTTACGTGGTCGAGACAGGTGACAGATTACCAACTGCAGTGTCACGCTACAGTCAGAGGATCTAGTTCCTAACTTTTGCCAACAAATCCTAAAAATACTAAATTCCAATAATTCCAAACAAGCATCCACTAAACCTAACTCCAAACCAATATTAATCCTAATTAGTTACTGAAATCAGATTTAAAATTCAGAACAATCAAGATTAAATCCACATCCAATCACAAGTCAACATCCAAAAATCATTCCAAAGCATAAAATACCGAAAAGAAGCAATTACTAATAACCAAATAATTCATTAACCAAAAACTCAGATCCAAAATGGTCCAAAATAGTAACCCAAATATCCAAAACAGAAACTAAAACTAAGTATCAATGGTTGTCACTCCCAATGATACTAGCCAAATGTTACTAACTATGAAACTAATGAAAAATTAAAGAGAAAAATATAAAAATACCAAATGGTGGTTGCTGAAGCTAAAACTCGGAGTCAAAGAGTCTTGGGAGTCGATTTTATGCCAAGCCTTTTCTATTTTTTCGACCTAAAACCCTCTATTTAGTTGCAAAAATCACGAGGCCGCGCCGCGCATATATGAATTCCGCGGCGCGCGTAGAGGTTTATCCCCGTTTTATCGGCATTTGAATTTTCTTCACCGCCTCAACACCACGTCGCGCCTTTGTGAATCCCGCGGCGCGTGTGCGAATTCGCCCAATATTGCGTTGATCTTCACACTTCTTCCAAATTGTATGCTTTTGGTCCCTGTTTTCATCTTTTTCTTGCAGAATAGCACTAGCACAAAAGTGAGTAATACCAGTAGATATATGATATAAATTCACTAAGAATAGGGCTCAACAACGACTAAAATATTTGATATTACTAGGCGTTGTCAAACACCCCACACTTGTGCCTTGCTTGTCCCCAAGCAAGAGAGTTTTTAACAGATTTTAACTAAGACTCAAACAATTTTTGAATTTGTTTAGTTTCAAAGCTTATTGCCTTATGAGTTAGAGTGAATTAGTTCGTGAAAACATAATCAGAATGTTCTTTGGAATTCATGATTTTCTAGAGAACCCTTGATTACAAATTTTCTGTATGCATAAAGCAAACTTACTCATTCAGATTCTAATTGCCATTAAAGAATTGTCCATGACTTTCGATGTTGTCCGTGTAGCGAGCTTTTAGAAATACCATCCCAGACCAGATGATCTTAGGTGGTAAGGTGCGTAAGGTCCACCCATTTTAGACCTACCGGCTCGAACGACAAAGGCTACAGATTGACAATTTCTTCCTAAATTCCAAACATAAAACGGTCCAATCTTCTAAACTCATGAAACTTAACCTATTTGACTAAACTGGGTCACAACTAAATAGTATTTCTCGAAAAATACCAATGCTACAACATTCAGAAATTATTCGTTTCAAAATTACAATCTATTAAAAATTTTGAAAAAGTTGCTAAAAATTTTTGAAAATTGGTCTTTTCCGCAAAAATCTCAAAAAAGCAAAAACACTATTTCGACCATCCACACCCCACACTTAAAACCGTACAACGTCCCCGTTGTACAAAATTAATTTTAGAACTAGGGAGAAAGAGTTACCCCTTGGATGGTGAACTGCTTGATTGGTACTCGGTGTCACAGGAACAAAATACGAACAAAAAGTCCTCGATTCAGCATTCTGGAGTTGTAGCGCAACAGTAAACACGCCGGTGGTCAAAGCAAGTAGAGGGGGCACGGTGACCCCACACTTGTTTGAAACAACTCCTCCATTTTGGTATCACATGCATAACTCACAGAAACATTAAATGCAAGCAAACACAAATAAAATATATACAGACAAAAGATAAAAAGTGTCATCAGTACAGTACATATATCCCAAAAGAAAATAAAAATACATCAATCGTCACCTGGTGGCCTGGAAGGACCAGCCTCATGATCGTGGGCCCGGGCTGGAAATGGTCGGGGGTGGTGTCCCTGCTGTGTGGCTAGATCCCAAAAGTACCACCCCAATCCACTCCAACTGCTCCTCCATCCTCGCGACCCTGGCCTCCAGTCAGTGGATGGCCGATGGATCCTCCTACTGTGGCTGTGGCGCTGGCTCTGCTGGTGCTGGTGCTGGTGCTGACGGTCTCCGGCGTCTCCTACCCGGCTGGGCGTATGCTGGCTGGGGGTTCTGGGGTGCCTCGGTCGGCACCCTCACGTACTGGCCCGGGCGCTGCTGCTCAATCAGCCCCATGTTCTCCAATGCCCGCGCCGTAGTACGAACTGGAGGTAAAGCAGTCAAGGATGCCACGGGCCAGGCTGGCCAAAGGACTGCTGGACGAAGCGCCCATTGCACGGGTGGATAGGGAGACGGCCAAGGCATACGGCAGGTTGAGGAACCTGCTAGGGTCGAGTAGCACCCACAAAAACGTCATGTCCTCACCGGACACCTTCTCGCCCCCTCCATATGTATGATGGAAGTGGAGACGATCCGGTGCATGAGCCGGTGAAGCAGGTTGCGGAGCTGGCTCTCCCTGGCCGACCCCGCCTCAAAGTACACATTAGACAGAGGTGTCCAAATCGCCGGATTGGCATCCCTCTCGGGCTGCCCCTGGATGCACGCATGAAAGAATCGCGTGAAGTGGCGGTGCTGGAGGTCCGTCTCCATGTAGATACCCGTGCGCCTCCCAAAATCCCGGAGACTGCACTCCCTGGGGACACCCCCAATCTGAATCGGATGAGCCTAGATCGGGCCTCCTGAGAACCCGGTGCATAGCGAACCGTAGCAAGAAACTCCAAGAGAAGCTCCGTATATACAGTGTCGTCATGGGTGGCCATGAATCTGTCCCAGCCTCGGCATGTAAAGGTAGCCTCCCCTTCGACCCAAGTGCAGTGGAGAAACAGCTCAATCTCAGCCCAGAGCCCAGCATCTCGCAAAATATCCTGATCTATGATCGTCGCCTCAAGAACACGGCGACTTGTGAGCGCGTCCCTCCTCGCAGCGTACTCGACAGAGCTATCCAATCCCTCGGGGAACTGGAGGAATGGATGATCAAGCTTGAAAGACATCTGCAATAGCCATAAAAATTTTGCAAATTTAGTCATTGTCTTCTCCACCGCACCGCGGCGCGGCGCGGCGAGCGGCTGTTTCAAATTCCAAACCCAAAATCGTGATTAAACCTATTTAAACTCAATCCAAATACACTACAGGGTAGCCTAAGCACCGACTAACTCATCTAGGGTCATTATTTGGCAAAATAAACACCCTACGAGTCAGCATTGCCGATTTCTAAGTTTTTGAGTTTTTGGAGAAATCAACCAAATCAGCTGCCTAATAGCTAGTTTTAACAAGTAAAAACTAGTTAGAATGACGTACCTCGGTAGCAGGAATGCAATGAGCAAGAAAAACACGAGAAAATTCTTGATGATCAGAGCTCTGCGGCATGGGCGTGTGTGAATAGTGTCGCGGCTTACCTTTTTGACGAAGGGAACCGACCGATCGATTCCCGCGGCGCGGACATGAGCAAACCGCGACGCGCGTGTCCCCAAATCAACCCCTACGCATCGGGTTGGTTTGCGATCCCGCTGCGCGCAAATTGCCTGCCCGCGGCGCGGTGGATCGTACGCCTTCTTCCTTCGCTGATTTTCAGCCAGACGTAGAGTCCTTCTACAGCTACGGTGGATCGTACGCCTTCTTCCTTCGCTGATTTTCAGCCACCACTGTCCCTTTGTTGACCCACTGCTTACGCCTTCTTCCTGGTTCGAATGGCTTGCCGGTTCTCCTGCTCCTGCCCGGTTGCCGTCTCCCGATGATTTCTCGTGAGTACTTGGAGGTAACTTTGAACCTCCAAGCCCGATCGTTCCTTCTATATCTCTTCAAAACCATCGGTTTGACATGAAGCGCGCCCAGTGCCGCTTCTAGTAGTTGTGTTGTGCCTCGTTTGTTGCTCACATATTGTGTGTCATCTTCAGTTTGCAATTTTGGCTTGCAGTACCAATAAAAATTTTCCAAACGAATGGGATCGGAAGGTAACATGTCAGGATGCTTCCATATATCCTCATCGATGGTATTAATCACATCTAATTTTCCATTCATGAATGGATCGTGAGTGGCAATAAAATCATGTTTATTATTTTCAAAAACCAACTCGTCAGCATCATCTTCTTGATCAACGTCCAACAGGTGGATCGGGACCAAGGGTGAGCGACTAGTTTGATCTGGTGGTGGTATAAAGTCACCCATCACCAGATCCTTACTTTCAAATTTCTCAAAATTTTCAAAAATCTTAGGGTCGGGGGCAATATTGTCATCTACACCCCCTTCCTCAAAGACATGGGCAACTTCAACAATTTCGGGAATCGTTGGGTTGGGGTCTGCACTGTCACTTACAGCCCCCTCCGCAACATCCTCCTTAATCAAATTGTCTGGTGATGGTATGGATTCACTCATCACCAAATCAACATTTTCAAAAATATCAAAAACATCAAGAGCTATTGAGTCAGAGGCAGCATTGTCACCTACAACCTCTTCCTCAACAACATTTTTGACCATCTCAGTGGTCTCTTGACTTTCCCAAGTTGTGTGCCCTTCCATCACATATTCAGGTGATGCAAGTTCACACACAGTATCATTGGTATAAAAATCACTCGCCTCAGGTTCTGGCAAGGGTGATGAACATTTCCAGCTTTCCTCTAACTGATCTAAAGAAGCTTGCAATCTTACAAGAGCATCAGCCTGGTCCTTCTGCAATTGGTGGGTGTTATACATGAGTACCCAAAGTCGGGCCCAAATTGCAGGATTTTCAGGCTGAGATGACTCCTCGGTCCGCCATCCATTGTCATCGAATGATCAATTGTAGCAATCATCCTCGTAATAGGTGTCGGCCGGATTTTCATAATACTCATAATATTGATTCGGGTGCATGTAATCGCCCATTATGAAGACGTATACATACCAAAACTAAAAAAACTAAAATCAAACATCAAAAAATCAGAAACTAAGTCCTACAGATCACCTATTCAAAAGCTCACAACTCCCCGGCAACGGCGCCAAAATTGGACATGCCTAGGTCGTCGTGCGGTCAAAAATAAGAAAATACCTAACACACACTAGTATAGTGGTAGTCAGGGTCGATCCACTGGAGTTACGTGGTCGAGACAGGTGATAGATTACCAACTGCAGTGTCACGCTATAGTCAAAGGATCTAGTTCCTAACTTTTACCAACAAATCCTAAAATACTAAATTCCAATAATTCCAAACAAGCATCCACTAAACCAAACTTCAAACCAATATTAATCCTAATTAGTTACTGAAATCAGATTTAAAATTCAGAACAATCAAGATTAAATCCACATCCAATCACAAGTCAACATCCAAAAATCATTCCAAAGCATAAAATACCGAAAAGAAGCAATTACTAATAACCAAATGATTCATTAACCAAAAACTTAGATCCAAAATGGTCCAAAACAGTAACCCAAATATCCAAAACAGAAACTAAAACTAAGTATCAATGGTTGTCACTCCCAATGATACTAGCCAAATGTTACTAACTATGAAACTAATGAAAAATTAAAGAGAAAAATATAAAAATACCAAATGGTGGTTGCTGAAGCTAAAAGTCGGAGTCAAAGAGTCTTGGGAGTCGATTTTATGCCAAGCCTTTTCTGATTTTTTCGACCTAAAACCCTCTATTTATAGTTGTAAAAATCACGAGGCCGCGCCGCACATATATGAATTCCGCGGCGCCTGTAGAGGTTTATCCTCGTTTTATCGGCATTTGAATTTTCTCCACCGCCTCAACACCGCGTCGCACCTTTGTGAATCCCGCGACGCGTGTGCGAATTCGCCTAATATTGCCTTGATCTTCACGCTTCTTCCAAATTGTACGCTTTTGGTCCCTGTTTTCATCTTTTTCTTGCAGAATAGCACTAGCACAAAAGTGAGTAATACCAGTAGATATATGATATAAATTCACTAAGAATAGGGCTCAACAACGACTAAAATATTTGATATTACTAGGCGTTGTCACAATCCAACAATAAACTCCATTATTATGTCTTCCTATTTTTTGCTGATATTTCCAAAGATTGAACATGTCTATAAGGTACATAATGTTCGACGTTGGCTTGTGCACAAGTTGAACACTTGGAAATGTATTTAGTCACTCTTGATTTCATTACATGGCATCAATAATCGCTTGTACATGTAAGTTAGCTACCTCATGTATTATACCTATGATAATTATATACTTGTATCTTAAAATGACGAAATTAAGGAGTAGTGTATAGTGGGCTTGTGCTAACCAAACACATGCTTAGTGAGTTATCAAATGATGAATGACGAATGACTATGTAAGGAATTTGGACACAGAATGACTTGGGAAGGGTTTAGAAGCATATTTTATCAATCAAATGATGAAACTTATGAAGAAATAAGAAAGGCTATTGTCTTAGTGATGGTTTTCTTAGCATGCTTTGCTTGTATGTGTATGCTAGCTACCTTATGCACTCTACCTATGATGATTATACACTTATACCTTAAAATGACCAAAATAAAAAGTAATGTAGTGTAGGCTTTGTGAGAACTATACATAGGATTAACGAGCTATCAAATGATGAATGACGAGTGATGAATGACTATTTGAGGAATTTGGACACGAGATTACTTGAGAAAGGTTTAGAAGCATATTTCATTGCATATATATTTACGTTATATTATAAATAATGTTATTGTTAACTTTTAAATGTTAAATGATTATGAATTATTAAAAACTTATGATGATGAATGGCGAATGGTATATGATGATGAAGGACTAAAGTCATATGATGATGAATGACTAATGGCGTATGATGATGAATGACTAAGGACGTAAAATATGAATTAAATGACTTTTGATGATGATAATTAATGATTATTGAGCTAAGAGTTTTGTAAAGACCATAAATTGTTTCTAGGGATTCTCATTGCTCCAATTAATGTGCCAATTCCTTTGACCTTGAAGTGTTGAATCTTGATATTACGCACTAGGCATTTCCGATTACTAACCTACTTATTTTGACATGTATTCAGGTGACATTAGTGAAGAAAGACACTAGAGGATAACTTGTATTTTTACAAGGCCACAATTAACGGAGGGCTTCATTGAATTGATATTTTGATAGTGTGTTGTACACCATGGACTTTAAACTTTAGAATTATATTTTAATTGAAAATATGACTTTGAGATTGTATCATCGCAAAAGATGATATAAAAATGATAAGTGATTTTAAAAACAATTTAGTTAAATGAATCAAAGAGGGGTGTTACATGTTGGGTCATATTGGTAGTCAATTTTCGAAGAAGAAGCGCATGATGATCCAATCATAACACAAACCCCATAACACGAGGGAAAACATATGCAATATCTTCGGAGACCAAAAGCGGTCTAATTTTCTCATTGTTAGATCCCTATTTATTTATCCAAATGAATGAAGAACCTCTATGAGGAACATCAACAAGCTCCACATCAAGAATAAGTTGATCGAATACATTGGACGACCACTAGCAAAAATTTAGTGCCTTTCTCTCTGTAGGTTTGTGGACTTCATTAAAGTCGCTTAACATGATAATCTCTACACTAGTTTGTCGAAACAAAGCTACAAGCGTTTCCACAAACATCTCTTTTATATAGTTCTTGCAGAGCATAAACCATAACAATTAATAAAGGCATACAATGAGAACTCCAAACACCTTCGATGGAGACATAACTGGCATTAAATAAACATGTATCTTTACAAACTTAGATAAGTCCCGCACACAAAGAAATCTCACCCAAGTTTCCTTAAGAATTAGACAACCGATAAAAAAAACATATTACCCAAAAATGCTATAATACTGAAAAAAAGTCCATTTTAGTTGTCTTATAACCGCCTAACCCTTTTAATAGATGGAAATAGATGACATAGCGACTCTTTAGCGAAGAAAATTTATGATTGTGAGTGGGCATGGTTGAACATTACGTCGGGAATATGCAAAACATCAATGTTCGTGGGGTGAAAAGGTGGGAAGTGAATCATTGAGTTGTATTAGGTGAGGAATGTGTATCTATCAAAAATACTTTATTCACTAAGAATTAATTAAACCTACCAAAGTTTTTTGGAGTTTGTGTGTGTGTGGGTGGGTGTGTGGGACGAAGCATTATCGCAAGTTTGTGCCCAAATATTCATGGTTATTGTGTTTATGTTATTAAAGTCCGTAAACTTTTGATCATGTGGTAACATAATAATTCACAATATGATAATTTTTAGTAAACTAACTCTAGATCTATATCTAGTGCTCCACGACAACAATGTTGTTTACAAATAATCTCAAATTATTCGGGAAATGCTTTTGGGTGGTTATACGTAGAATAAGAATATCAAACCCAACTCAAATTATCGATGAAAAAATCCAAGAAGCTTTCATTTAAATATCAAATATAATTTACCTAGCAAAAACTCCAAAAACACAATGTTCTATAGAGAATGCATTAAAATCCACGAAAATCAAAATTCCCAATCTAACATTTTTATACTAAAAAAACATTTTCCCACACTTTTAATCCCCTTTACTTCCTTATATCAAAGGGTGACTGCGAAACATCCATCGATCGTTCGTCTTCTTCCTTGAGGTTATTAATCATGCTTGCAACCTGATTGATACTCGGCCTCGATTCCGGCGACCGGTCAACGCATTTTATCGCAACCTGCAACAAATTCACCATCCGTTCTTCACTCGCGCCTTCCCGAATTAGGGCTCGGTCAAACACTTCCACCGTCCATTCTTCTTTGACCACTGAAACCACCCACGTCGCCAGATCCATCCCGTTGTTTTCAACCATTGGCATTTTTCCGGTTAGGAGTTCCAGAAGAATAACCCCAAATGCATAAATATCGGCTCTAAATCCGTCGAATTGCGAGCTGTTGTTACCGATCGGCGAATTTAAGGAGTTGTCGACCGCCATTAGACCGTACTCGCTGATGCAGGGCTCCATGTTTTTGTTGAACAAGATGTTTGAGGATTTGAGGTTTCCGTGAGGAATGTTGTCTGGATTAAGTTCGTCGTGCATGAATGCTAAAGCTTCGGCTATGGTGGCTGCAACTCCGAGCCTGCTGTTCCAATCAAATGTTTGGCCCATTGGCATTCCTGCAATTATTTGTTTTTTATTAAATGAGATGTAAGAAATAGCAATGTACTTTTGTTGATTTGTTTATTATAAAATTCTATTTTTTTCTTTTACTTGCAACATTGTGGAAAAATAATTTCGTAGAACATTGTATTTTAAAAAATCTGATGTAATCTAAAATACTTCTATAACTAGATAGACTTTTTAAAAGTAATATGTGCTAATAATAATAAAAAAAACTGAAAAATAATATTATAATTGGATGATTTTCAAAATAGAATGTTTTCGCGATTTAAGTTATAAAAGATTGAAATTACAATGATGTAACAAAAAAGAAAATATAAGTAAGATGACATACACACATAAATGAAAATATGTTGTTATCTATCGTATATTTGTATTTAGCACTTATAATATATATAACATAGCTCTGCCATGTTAAGGACCAAAACAAAAATATATTATATAAAAAATCAAATGGGATAAATAATAACCGACTCTCGGTTATTTGTCTATTATAGCATCCTACTGTTATTTCTTCATATTACAACATTTGAGCTAATATATTCTACTCAATTATAGTAATGTCGTCTAAATACAAAACATATTTTTACCGATATAATTGGATAAAATTTTCTATGTATAATATCCTAACAATGAATAAATGTACATTGGTATAATCAAGTAGAATCTTTAAATACAATGTCTTTAACAAAAACATTAAAAGTATAGTGTTGAATATTATAAGAAGAAAGAAATAACAATAGGATACTATAATACACAAATAAATAAAAATGCAGGAAAGAAAGGTACCGTGAAGGAGCTTAAAGAGACTTCCATTAGGTTGATACTCGTAAACCAAAAGTTTCTCTTGTCTCGAACAATAAAACGCAACAACGGGCAACAAATTCGGATGCTTCACATGATTCAACCTTGTCATTCTTAACTTAAAATCATTCGAGGGTAACAACCAATCTTTAATCCTTTTTACCGCGAGAATCATCCCTTGTTCTTCACACTTCACCTTATAAACACTCCCATGTTTCCCTCTCCCCAACAACTCCGCGGGCGCCTTCAAAAGTTCATCAAATTTCAACCCGTTCACTTCCGGGCTTGTGAGAACTATTAAAGAAGAAGACACGGGCCCACTAGCACTCTCCATCGAATTCCCGCCAAAAACCTCTGATTTACTCATTGTATTGCTTTTAAAGTCAGTAGATTCAAGGGTACTTTCGTCTTTTGAACGATAGCTATCACGATCGTCGCCTTCTTCTACTAATTCTTCTTTATTCTTTTTTGTCCTTTTACATATCTTGAACATAATCAAGAAAAAAATGGCTAAACCAATGAGAACATAGCCCGAATACATCAAGATTTCGGCTGAACTCGTACCCTTCTTTTTCGAATCATCCGAGGTTTGGTTATCATGTGGGTTCGTGGCTTCGGGTACTTCACACTTGTTTGGCAACGGGTCGCCACATAATCCAAGATTCCCGAGGTAGCTAGCAGGGGTAAAATGGTCACCGCCGGACGGGACCGGGCCGGATAAATTGTTGTTTGAGACATTAAATGTGACTAAATTTGAGAAATCGAATTCGGGTATGGACCCGGAGAGGTGATTGTTTTCAGCTAAAAACTCGATTAAACCCGAAATTCGGAGCAAATTCGGTAACTCACCCGAAAACCCATTATCTGAAATCTCGAGTCTTTTGAGATTATTCAATTGGGAAAGAGTATCCGGAAGGTCACCGGAGAATTGGTTTCCACTTATATATAAGTGAGTTAACTTTTTGCAATTAGCAATCGAGTCGAAATTGTCTCCATGGAGATTATTGTTTTTGATGCTAATAACGGCGATAGAAGTAGCAAGAGACGTAATATTGCAGATAAAACTAGGGTTAAAAGCTCCAGAGAGATTGAAACTATCGAGAGTGATTGACTTAACGGACTGTGTTTGATCATAACAAACGATTCCCGTCCAATTAGTCTCACAAGGATCGGAACTGCGATTCCAACCGGAAATCGGAATCGGAACGTTCCCGGAAAGATTCTCAAAGAAACTGACTAACGCATTGATAGCATCGGTTTCGACAGATTCCGTTCCGTGAAGGGTCAAGAACAACAAAAGGGAAAATGCCCAAATGGGAATCGGCTTCAATTTGGCTAACAACATGGAAATTGATCTTTTAAAGGAAAAAAACGAGAATTTCAAGAACTTGGATATGATTTGAGGTTGTGGGTGGACACTTCAACACTTAAAAGAACAGAGTTACATATCGATTTCAGTTGCTGTAGTGACGAAAACTACAATGTGACAGAATTTGGAATTAATAATGTTTCGTTTTGGTAGGAGACAAGACTTTGATACAAAAAGCCGGCAGTTGAAAAGGACGGAGAGAATTAGTCGTAGAGTACAACAATCTTGTGTAGGATTATGCACTAAAGATGCTATTTCTGCTTATGTAACTAATCATCAATGATGTTAACCATATCAGGTTAAATAATTATACTTTGTAATCTATCTTCTTGTATGACATATAGTATATTATTATCCATGTCTTCCTCTTAAAAGATTGTAAGAACAAAATGACAAACGGTTGAAGCATTTATAGTAAAATAGTTGCAAGATATAATTTATTTTAGTTATTTAAGAATCATGAGATCCCAAACCTTGTGACTCGATCCCCTATAGACGGCATATCATGAACACCAACAATATACAAAATCCCATATGAATGAGATAAGGTGAAAGAAAAAAAAGGTAAGCATGTATATACAACATGAAAAGCACAAATCAAATAAAAAAGAAACTAAGACCTATAGGACCTATATTGTTCATCTACCCTAATTTTACGTCTTCACACTCTCCTTTCTAAGGTCATGTCTTTGACAACAGACAGCTCCTTCAAGTCTAACCTCACACTATCATCACACTTCCCTTGGTTTTTAAGGGATCGACGCCACGCCCAACATATTTCTGATTGCCGTATTCGATATCCTGTCCAACAATGTTGTATTGCATGTCAACTACAACATTCTCATTTCCACAATTTTCATCTCTCTCTCTCTCTCTCTCTCTCTCTCTCTCTCTCTAATGTTGTATTGCATGTCAACTACAACATTCTCATTTCCACAATTTCCATCTCTCTCTCTCTCTCTCTCTCTCTCTCTCTCTCTCTCTCTCCCATCTTAATCGATCAACATTCTGATCTTTACAACATAATTGACTTAACTGGCATCCAATTTTTTCCTTCAGTTTCAACGGGACCTTCTTGTCACACAAACTCTTCATCACATCTACTCGAAAGAGAGAGATGATATTAGTCACAAAAATCACACCAAAGTAAAACCACAATACTTGAAAATAATTCAAGAAAATAAAATGAACAAAATCTTTGTGACAAATCCCAAATTCCCATTTATATTTATCGATAAATAATCTAGGGTAACGAGTGCAAGTTACAATTTTCATTACAAATCTATGCTTTTGCTCTAATTTTACAAGAACACATGTGACAAAACCAGCATTACGAGGGCCGAGATCGTAAAACAAACAAATCTTATCATATTTGAGTTCAAGGGTATTTATGTCTTTATGGGTCTACGGTTCCCACAACATCTTCTTCACTTGATTCACTTCTTCCATCACTTATATCTTCATTGCTTTCATCTTCATCACTTTCATCCGTGAGTGTGTTCCCATTAATATTCTCCTTCTTTGCATATAGCTCATAATATTCTGCATATAGCTCACAATATTCCCATTATTATAATTGATTATCTGATTCTAATTATTCGATATTGAATAATTACTAAAATGCCCCTACAAAAAAAGGAAAAAACCTTTCACTTTCTTCTCATATTGCTCTTTGTCCTTTATCATCAATGATGCTGCATCACCATTTAATGGGTCTGAAGGATTTGGGTATAGAAAAAGTTGTGGTAGAAAAACTTCAAATACATTCAAGAGATCTGTAAATAACAAATACCACATTAAAAATTTATAATCTTGGTAATTTTATACACAAAAGATTTATAAAACAAGTGATTATTACCAAACATTGGACTCCATGATTGGTTAATGACATCCAAACACACGGAACCAGATCTGTAATTCATCAAGAACGTATAGTCAGCTATAACCATCTTCCATTTTTGTATTATTAATTAATTTATTTAAATTATTATAAAAACTCACAACTCATCAACATTTGGATGGAATACCCTGTTTAGAAATCCAATAGATGGAGATTTGTATGGATAAGAATTTGGAATCTCCACACGCACTTTCCAAACACCTCCTTCATATAAGCCTAAAAGAAATATGATGTAAATTTATTAAAATTTATAAACAAAATATAATCTGATAGTGAAGAATAGTAGAAGATTCTTACTTTCTTTTGGACCATGGAATTCCACATTGATTTCATTGATGGAATCATTTATTGGCTCCACAGCATAGTCACTCATCATCCTTTAACATGAATACAACATGTTATAAAGTATAAAATCAATGGCAAATTGTAATATATAGCAATGTACTTCCTTTTTATTGGTAATTTGGTCATTAGAGTTTAAAAATTGTTGCTAACTAAAGATGTAACATGTTGATGAAGATGAATGGTTTTTAAAATAGGTTTAACCAAATTAGGAAATGAAAGTGTATTGCTATTATTGATATTTAATCAAATGTTGTAGAAAGAAGATATAACAGACAAGATTCTTACAACTTCATGACATCCATATCCTTCCTTTTGCTTGGAGATGACATTTTCTGAACAATCTAACCTGTTATGCATAACAAAATAATCATAAATCGATCAAAAACAAACTGAAATCAATACACTTATGATCCTTATTGTCCAATGTCGAATTATGCCTAATTGCCTTTTGTTTCACTAAGCAACTTCCATTTCCGTTCTATCAAGTTTATTGTAAGGATGATTCCATGGCGAGTTCTAAAATCCCCTTCAATTTGTAGCAAATTCTCAAGTGAGAAAACAATTCGTAAGTTAAGTACATTTTAGGGTTCAACTTCGGTCTCTTTTCGTCAACTAAACCCATGATCAGAATAGTTTTGAATTTCGTTAAACGTAACAATCATCGTTTTTGAGAAGCTAAACCCACAATACAAGTAAAAAAATACAGATAGATATACACTAAATTCAAAATCGTATAAGCACGTTATGTTAGTCATATGCAAGATAGAATCAAGATGTGATCCTACAAAATTGGGGTCAAATTATGCATCCGATTATCTAAGTAATCAATTTAAGGAGATTTTCACGGCGATGCATCGAATCAACTTAGAATCAACAAATTCGGAAACGCACCGAGTATCTACGGAACAAATCGATGGTTCTTCGGGGTGAAGAAATCTATGTGAATTGGTGGATAAAAAAGGGGAATCGAAGGAGAAAGGGTGAAGATAAAATGATAGAAAAAAGAGAGAATATATATGCGCGCATGTTAGTAGTGATTGGAGAAAAGAATGTGATCGATGCCATGATGTTGCAGAGATCACGTGCCAAGTCGGTGAGATAACCAAAGATGTTAATATAAAGATCTTAAGACCTAACATTCATATGTGATTTAAGAGTAATTTACAATTTCCATCACTATCCTATACTTATAACTTTGGATATGGTGTAGAAAATAGAGTAAATTATAAAAATGGTCCCTCAGGTATACCTTTGGCATGTAACTGTAAGTCTAGTCCTAGTATGTGGAAATTGATGCCAAACATCCCTATAGATCGAAAATCGAGTACTTTTGGGTCCCTGCCCCAGTTACCGAATTATCGTGCATGGCCTCCGTTAGAGAGCCCTCATGTGGCCTACACACAAGCGCAAACTCGTCCTTTCCACCTGTCCCCCTCATTAGTACTTAAATCACACAAATAAGAGATCGTCTTCCCCATTTACACCTTCTTCTTCATCTCCCACTTCAGTGCACAAAACTATCTGTTGGATTAGGTGTCTAAGCCATGACTTGTAATTAAACTTTTATCTTATGGTTAAAAGCAAAGTCCATTTGGGTTGCCCTCATGGGTGGAGGAAAGATAGTTCAGTAGAGAGAATAGTTGATTTATTAATTGTATAATAAATCAATAGAAAATATATATATGGTTTATTAATATATTTAAGTGCTAATATATTAATTAGAAACTATATTAATTAATTGAGATTTAATCTAGAATTAATTGGATTTAATTTGGAGATTAAATTAATTAATTAAAAAGGTGCAGGGACTGGTATGGCATTTATTCAATAGTTGAATAACTGGCCAGGAAAAACCAGGGACCAAAAGTGGCGCCAACTTGGAGGCATCTCCAAGGGTTTGGCGAAACCCTAATTAGGGTTTGGTAAGCCTGGTCCAAGTGGTCAAAAGCCTTGTCCAGTTGGAGGCTCCTTAGGGTTTCAGGTGTAACCCTTGGAGGCTATAAAAGGAACCCCCTGGCACCTCATTCTTGACGCCACCTCTCTCTGGATTTACTCTGCTGGACTGATTCTTCCATCACCTGGGTGTGACTTTCATCTGAGGCAGGATAATTTTGCTGCTGCTTAAAAGGATCATAAGATCTAAGGTTGGTTTTTCTTGATTCTTCTTTAGAATTGAATTGTATCCTTTAGGTTCTTAGTTCTAATCTTCATAGAAGAAAACATAGATCAATATTAGGGTTGCATGTGAACCTTAGGTTATTTTGTGTTCATTGATTGCATAGAAACCCTTCAGTGGTATCAGAGCCAGCTTGTTTTCTTGTGTTTGATTATGAACTGCTTGAATTGTTTTGTGCCTAAGGGTTATTGGCGAAAATTAACCCCTTGAGGAGGCCAATTTCGTTCATGGTGGCTAGGGTTTCAAAACCCTAGCCTCCCTCCCTTTCTTTTTTTGATTTGCATGCCTTTTTGGAAGTAGGTTGTTATTTTTGGTAATTGCTGCTTATTTAAATAACTGGAACCCTTTCCTTTGCATGCTAAATCTCGAAATTAAAAGGAAGATTAGAAAATTAATTGGATTAATTTTGTGTTTCCCCATACCAAATTTAATTAGTTTAATTAAATTGTTTAATTAAAAGACCAATTAAATTGCTTAATGATTTAATTTAAATTTTCGAAAATTATGAATTAATTTGAGAAATTCTTAGAAAATTAAATCTAAAATATTTTAATAAGATTAAAATATATCTTATATATATTTAAAATTAAAAGTTAATTTAATATGTATAAGAAAATTGGTTAGTCTACCGCTAGTAAGCCTCATTCACAAAACTGTCCTATAAAGAGGGTATAAGGCGACTGACTATAAAATGTTAGTCTAATGGGTATCTACTCTTACCCACCGCTCTCCTGGTCAGTCGAGTGTCGTTAGCTGAACGGGTATGATAGAACCGCTAAGCCTCTTAAAAGTATAATGCTATAATTGAAAGTACTAGAACCCTAAAACAAATCCCAATCTAGTTACTTTAGGAAAATGTGAATTTGATGCTACCCCATGAAATTGCACATTGCACTTTATGAAACGTTGGTGGAGCGTGTGTGGTTTACCGGCACACCAATAGGGGTTCATAAAGAGTGGCAATGGGTGTCTCGGGTGTTATCATTGTTGATGGAGCGTGTGTGGTTTACCGGCACATCAATTTGAGATGATAATGGATCCCGAGAGCACCAAGCTAATTTGCATGGTTATTCACACCCGGTTTGTGATCCTCGGCATCCCAGTCACAAACGGTGGGGCATATCCGAGATTAAACATGCTATTGAACAGTTCAATAAATCTCATAAGAAACTAGGAATTCCATTTATAATAAGATTATTTTTCCGCGGTGGAATCGGCTGAATCGTCATTCGCCTACCTTTATAAAATTTGCTTATAGATTACGGCATCCCTCTTCTATGTTGCAAATTGTTATAGTTGGATCCTAGCCTTATTTTATATTGGGTTATTATAAGGACCGACAAGTATCTAATTAAACTTACCTTCTTTTATAGATGTCTTCTGCTGATCAATCCGCTCCCCAATCAAACTCCAGTGTTCCCTCAATCCTCTCACTATGTTCCAAGGTTCAATTGAACGGGACAAACTATAATGACTGGATTAGAAACATCAAGATGGCTCTGAGGTATGAGAACAAAGAGTATGTTCTCGAGACCGAGCTTGTCGATGTCGACCCCGAAACTGCTACTCCCGAGGAAATTGCCTCGTACCAAAAACATACTGATGATGCAACCAAAGTGGCCTGCATCATGATCGCCACAATGAACCCCGAATTGCAGAGAATATACGAAGACTACTGGCCCTATGAGATGCACAAGGAGCTAGCGGAAAAGTTCCGCAAGCAAGAGCGCATCGAAAGGTGCGAAGTGGTCAAGGACTTCACGAACAGCAAACCCAAAGATGGAGAGTCCATCTGCACTCATGTGCAAAGAATGCAAGGTTACGTGGAGCGGCTTAGAAAGCTTGCGATGCCTGTACCGGAACAGTTGGCCGTTGACATAGTGCTTAACTCGTTGCCGAGTTCTTATGACCAGTTCAGGCTGCCTTATCATTTGAACAACAATCAGGCTAATATGGCTGAGTTGCATCGCATGCTTCGAGTAGCTGAAGACGGGATGAAGGGTAAAAGTGTACCCTCGGTTAATCAGCCCGTTCTAGCCATTGGAAGTGGCAGAGGAAAGAAAAGGAAGGGCCCTCCTAAACAAAATTGGAGGGAAAAGGTTCAGGCCGGGTCATCCAGTAATGGCTCGAGAACCAAGTCTTCCCTAATTCCTTGTGTGGCCAACCCCGATGAAGCAAACTGTTTCTACTGCAAAGAAAAGGGTCATTGGAAGAGAAGCTGCCCCAAATACTTGCAGGATGTCAAGGATGGGAAAGTAAAGCCATCGACAGCAGGTATATACACTATCTCTAAAAACTCACCATCTTCTAATTCTTGGGTCCTTGATACAGGATGTGGTTTTCACATTTGTTCTGATATGCAGGGCCTAAAGGAAAGCAGGGAGGTGGAGCACGGTAGACTGAACTTGATCATGGGCAATAGGAGATCGTCCCCTGTTACCAAGATTGGAGTTTATAGTTTAGTGCTTAGTAGTGAAGTTTGTTTAGATTTATTAGATTGTTGCTATTCGCCAGAAATGGCAAGAAATATTATTTCATTTCACGCATTATTCAGACAAGGATTTCATTTTTCTTTTGATAATAATATTGGATCTATTTCTGTTTTCAAAAATGGTATTTTGAATTTTACTGCTTATCCTTGTAATGGTGTGTATGAAACTGTGAAATGTGTTGACAATCTAGGACAAAGTGTAAATTATATTGATTCTACTAGTGACGTGGAAAAGGCATGTCTGTGGCATAGTCGGCTCGGCCACATCAGCAAGAAACGCATCGCCCAACTCCAAAAGGATGGAGTGTTGGAATCATTCGACCTCAAGTCGGATGATGTATGCGAATCTTGTCTGTTGGGCAAGATGACTAAATCACCTTTCAAAGGGTCTTTTGAAAGAGGTGAGGGTCTATTGGACATTATTCACACGGATGTGTGTGGTCCATTCAGATCAACCACAAAGGATGGCACGCGGTTCTACGTGACTTTTACCGACGATTTTAGTAGATACGGTTACATCTACTTGATCAAGCACAAGTCGGACACCTTTGAAAAGTTCAAAGAGTTTAAGAACGAAGTAGAGAATCAATTAGGCAGGAAGATAAAGATGCTCAGATCCGACAGAGGCGGAGAGTATCTAAGTATCGAGTTCCTGGACTATCTAAAGGAATGCGGAATAGTTTCGCAGTTGACACCTCCCAGGACACCACAGTTGAACGGTGTTGCAGAGAGGCGCAACCGAACCCTGTTGGACATGGTTCGTTCCATGATGAGTCGAGCTTCACTTCCCATTCACTTCTGGGGGTATGCCTTAGAGACTGCCGCCCATATCCTCAATCTTGTCCCAACTAAGAAGGTTGCGAAAACACCTCATGAGATGTGGACGGGGAAAGCTCCCTCGTTAGCA
Source organism: Cichorium intybus (assembly GCA_023525715.1). NCBI lineage: Eukaryota > Viridiplantae > Streptophyta > Magnoliopsida > Asterales > Asteraceae > Cichorium > Cichorium intybus. Next base: position 49,536,295 of record CM042016.1, on the reverse strand, counting down.
CATATCAAGGTCTGGGGTTGTGAGGCTTTCGTTAGACGAGAGACTCAAGACAAACTCGCAGACAGAAGCGAAAGGTGTTTCTTCATTGGTTATCCCAAACAGTCCTTTGGATATCTATTCTACAGACCGAGCGAGGACGTGGTCTTTGTAGCTAGACGAGCAGTTTTTCGAGAGAGAGAGCTCGTATTCAAAGAGGACAGTGGGAGTACCATTGATCTGGAAGAAATTCAAGAGTCATCAGATGACGCAACCTTAGGAGAAACTAGCAACCAACATGAGGAAGAAGTTCCTGTTGGCCCGACAGATGTATCCTTACCTCTTAGGCGTTCTAGTAGGGTTAGCATGCCACCCGAGTTTTATGGGTTCCATATAACTTCGGATGGGGACACTTTTGTCAGTGATAGGACACTGATAAATTTGGATGAACCAGCTAACTACCAGGAAGCAGTGGCAGGCCATGAGTCTGCCAAGTGGAAAGAGGCCATGGATAGCGAGATCAAGTCCATGTATGACAATCAAGTTTGGAACTTGGTTGACAATGTACCGGGTCGAAAGACAGTCGGGTGCAAATGGATCTTCAAGAAGAAGACAGACATGGACGGAAAGGTACACACTTTCAAGGCAAGACTGGTTGCGAAGGGCTTTACTCAAACCCCAGGGGTTGACTATGACGAGACCTTCTCACCAGTAGCTAAGATAAAGTCTATTAGGATTATGCTGGCCATAGCTGCATTTCATGACTATGAAATTTGGCAGATGGACGTCAAAACCGCTTTCCTTAATGGGAAGCTGACTGAGGATGTTTACATGAATCAGCCAGAGGGTTTCGTCGATGCAAAGTATCCTAATAAGGTGTGTAAGCTTGAGAGATCAATCTACGGATTGAAGCAAGCTTCTCGCAGCTGGAATCTTTGTTTCCATGAGAAAGTCAAAGAGTTTGGCTTCTCTAGGAGCGAGGATGAGTCCTGCGTATATGTCAAGGCTAGTGGGAGTATAGTCACCTTTCTGGTGCTGTATGTCGATGACATACTGCTCATGGGAAACGATATTCCAACCTTGCAAGATGTTAAGGCTTGGCTTGGGAAATGTTTCGCCATGAAGGACCTAGGAGAGGCTGCCTATATTCTTGGGATTAGAATATTGAGAGATAGGAAGAAGAGACTGATTGGACTCAGTCAGGGTACATACTTGGATAAGGTACTAAAGAGGTTTAGTATGGAAAATTCCAAGAAGGGAGAGCTGCCTATCCAAAGTAATGCGAAGCTGAGTAAGACTCAAAGTCCGAGTACAGACGAGGAAATAGCTGAGATGAGTCGAGTACCATACGCTTCGGCTGTGGGATCGATCATGTACGCTATGACGTGTACTCGCCCTGACGTGGCTTTTGCCTTAAGCATGGTCAGTCGGTACCAGGGTAACCCTGGAAGGGCGCATTGGATAGCTGTGAAAAATATACTCAAGTATCTGCGAAGGACAAAGAACATGGTGTTAGTCCTCGGTGGCAGTGATACCTTGAGAGTTGAAGGATATACAGATGCCAGCTTTCAGACGGATAGAGACAGTGGTCGGTCTCAGTCGGGCTGGGTATTCCTTTTGAACGGTGGAGCAGTTACTTGGAAAAGTTCCAAGCAAGAAACAGTGGCTGATTCCACGTGCGAATCAGAGTACATAGCAGCAAGTGAAGCGTCAAAGGAAGCGGCTTGGCTGAAGAACTTTATCGGTGACCTTGGAGTAGTCCCGAGTATTCAGGAGCCCTTGGAACTGTTCTGCGATAATGAAGGTGCGGTCGCCTTGACAAAGGAACCGCGAGATCATGGAAAGTCCAGACATATCGACAGAAAGTACCACTACATCAGGCATAGGGTAGAAGAAGGTCACCTCCTTGTAAAGAGGGTATCATCGGAAGATAATCCTGCAGATCCCTTGACAAAGGCTCTGAGTAGGATTAAGCATAATCAGCATGCTAGGAGCATTGGATTAAGAGATGATATAAGTTTTAGTAATTAGATAGATTCGAAACTTGTAACAATGTATTGTATTTGACTCTTGTGATTTAATAATAGAGATTTATTATGGTTCACTACTCTTGTCAGTACTTTATCATTATGTTTCATTTTGCATGTTTTACTTCCTGAATAATTGGATTATTCAAATATCCACAGTCGATTACACTTTAAGGGAGTAAGTGTGAAGTAAGACTGTCATGAATTGGTAATAGATTGTCTAAGGAGTTAGACATTGCAATTGGATTGCTGAACCATTCGTGAGTACTTGGAAATGGAGATTTGAGTATTGGATAAACCCGCGCTCAATGGATTGCTTCATGGATTACATCACGAGCAATGTTGAGACGATAATATCTTTTGATCTTTAAGCTAAGACATATGAGTTATGATTTATTAGACGGTTGTTCATTGATAATATGAAAACGCATCGGTAACTCGGTGTTATAAAACGTATTGTTGTGAGTGATTTGTCTGGTAAAAGACATAAGTATATGAGTCGAAGTTTATTCGTCCCTTGACCCTAACGGGAAACAGATATCTGTAGGCCTCTCGATGATTTTGAAGTTGACTAAAATGGTTGGCCAACCGGGACTAAATTGGTAGTCTAAGAGTCATATACAAATCGGAAATCGAGGAACAGTGAATCAGACCAGATTGATTTTATCCATGTCTTGAGTCTGAAAATATCTTGTTGGACGGAGGATCATCTGATCACTTATCTTTGGACAGAACTGACTGGGTCAGAGTTCAGACAATTAAAGTCATAGACTTATCCAAGTGGGAGACTGTTGGATTAGGTGTCTAAGCCATGACTTGTAATTAAACTTTTATCTTATGGTTAAAAGCAAAGTCCATTTGGGTTGCCCTCATGGGTGGAGGAAAGATAGTTCAGTAGAGAGAATAGTTGATTTATTAATTGTATAATAAATCAATAGAAAATATATATATGGTTTATTAATATATTTAAGTGCTAATATATTAATTAGAAACTATATTAATTAATTGAGATTTAATCTAGAATTAATTGGATTTAATTTGGAGATTAAATTAATTAATTAAAAAGGTGCAGGGACTGGTATGGCATTTATTCAATAGTTGAATAACTGGCCAGGAAAAACCAGGGACCAAAAGTGGCGCCAACTTGGAGGCATCTCCAAGGGTTTGGCGAAACCCTAATTAGGGTTTGGTAAGCCTGGTCCAAGTGGTCAAAAGCCTTGTCCAGTTGGAGGCTCCTTAGGGTTTCAGGTGTAACCCTTGGAGGCTATAAAAGGAACCCCCTGGCACCTCATTCTTGACGCCACCTCTCTCTGGATTTACTCTGCTGGACTGATTCTTCCATCACCTGGGTGTGACTTTCATCTGAGGCAGGATAATTTTGCTGCTGCTTAAAAGGATCATAAGATCTAAGGTTGGTTTTTCTTGATTCTTCTTTAGAATTGAATTGTATCCTTTAGGTTCTTAGTTCTAATCTTCATAGAAGAAAACATAGATCAATATTAGGGTTGCATGTGAACCTTAGGTTATTTTGTGTTCATTGATTGCATAGAAACCCTTCACTATCAACACTTCGTCAACCCATATTGGACGGAATGGTTATAGCATGGACGAACCCAAACACAGGAATTCGATTTCTAGAGGTCCTGAAGGTTTGGATGTGGAAGTTGAGGGTGAAGATCATTCTTATAGGAAGTTATTTAGAGTTAATGGTTGGCATCAAATAGATAATGCATGTACTAAAAGACATATATATTAACACCAACAAAAAAAAATCACAAAGATATTTAAACATTACACCTTTCTTATAAAAAGAAACAAAAAGCTTTTGATGTCTCTTCGCATGTCAGAACCACATCTAGGGACTGCACCATAACATTACCGCTATGGTTTTATTCATAATACAATGTCATGGCCAAATCCTCGATTTGAGAAGGTGTTACATCCCTCATTTCCTCCAACTTCTTCCTTTTTTCTTCTTGACTTGATTCAAGCAAAGCTTGGCCATATCATTGTGTTATGCCGCTTTAGCTTTTTATTATGAGCTTCTAATAACAAATCCACCTTGTGTTTGTGGCCTCTCGGGGTCCTTTTAGAAGTTGACATGGTGAAAGAGGTATATTAGGAAGAGAAGTGGGGATGGAACCCTAACTCCTATAAGGTATGGTTATAAAGAGGTAGAGAACATTGCATTTGACCTTGAAGGTGGTTGTTGAACTAGGTCATTGAATAAGTAAATGGTTTTATTAAACTGAAGTTGGTGCTACTAATTATTGCTTACGGTAAAATTGTATAGACTCTCAAATCATTTACACACCAAAACGTCTCACGTTACACAACAAAACGTCTCAACATTACCTGAAAAACTCTGGAAAACGTGTATTTGAATTCATGCTCACGCATGTAGATATCTAGGCATTAATGATGCATTTGATCTTCCATTTGTATATAAGATTAGGATTAGCATACAACACCTTCAAGACCCACATTTACATTACTAAAAATTCCTTACTCATACATATTAATGGCGCTTTCAACCTTGTCTAAGCTAAATGAGCTTCAGAGAGAAATAACTAGTTATTTGGAGATGGATCGTCAATGGATAAAAATGTGCAAAGACATAGGTGAACATAGACTTGGTCTGTGAACATAATATATCAATAACTTCAAAAGTTGGTGCATTTCCTTACTCTACAAGCATAAACATTACTTGACTATACTTGTACTTCGAGTTCTCAACAAGGTTATGCAAGAGCAAAGAGCCTCAGAGAAGGTGTTGAATGTAAGAACCAAAATTATATGAGCAATTGTGCTTGCATCTTAGAGATAATGTTAATGAGGTAAATTTAACCATAAGGGCAATTTGGTCATTTTGGATAAAAAGTATACAATTTCCATGTTTCATGGTATGGTTGTGTTATGATATGTGTTTAGACTATGTTGTGTAAGTTTGATGACTGAAGCCTAACATTGGAGGAGTTAGACGTTATGGTTGAGATAAAATGTTTTCTGCGCAATTTACTCGACACGTCCACTCGGGGTACGAGATGCATCCCAAAGTAGATTGTCATTATAAGAGAAGATTTTGAAAGTAAGTTGTTGAGGTAAGATCGTGACGCGTTGAGCTTAGGGCTATAAACAAACAAAACAAACACGAATGAAGGCTTGTTCATGTTACATAAGACGATAGACGAACAAACACGAACAATAAAACGAACAAATTTTTGTTTTCGTGTTCGTTCGTTAATAATTTTAACGTGTTCGTTTATGTTCATTCGTTTAGTTGATAAACGAACATAAACGGACACAAACGAACTTAAACGAACATAAACAAACACACTGAAACGAACACAAATAAACTTAAACGACACTATAATGGTAGCCACTATTCTTTACGGTAGACACATAGTAATACACATTAGTATTTTATCCTTTTTTTGGTTTATTATTATTATTATATAATAATCGAATGTATCGGAACGTTCACGAACATAAATGAACGAAGGTAAATGAACATAAATGAACGAAGGTAAACGAACATAAATGAACGTAGATGAACGAACAAAAGCATTTTTCATGTTCGTTCATTTATTATGTTTGTGAACGTTCGTTTATGTTTGTTCATTTAAGTTTCTTTTATGTTCATATATGTTCAGTTGTGTTTGATTACATTACAATATTATATGTTCATTCATGTTCATATATGTTCAATTAAGTTTGTTTATCTTTTTTCTTTTATATTTGTTCGTTTAGCATGTTCACGAATATAGACGAATGAACATGAACAATATAATTTGTTAAATGAACGAATATGAACAAGAAAACTCGTTCGTTTATCCGTTTGTGTCCATTCATTTGTTCAGCTGACTTAAACGAATTAATATAAACATTAAACTAAGTCCTCATTCGTGTTGGTCCGATTCTTTTACATCCCCCCTTCTAACAAAAAAATTGAATACCGCATAAACAAAAATTATCGACTATTTGGAAAGTAGCATTTTAGTCCTTTTAAGTTCAAATGTCCACTTATGGGCCCAAGATCGATAATTCCAATGGTGAACTTCATGTACCATTAGGCCGTGGGGTGTGCCGCACGCGGCCCCCCCTGCGTCCTCCACGTAGGCGACGACGACGCGGCAAACACCGCGCCCCCCCCCCCCCCCCCGCGTCCTCGAGTTGGTGCGTCCCCACATCGTCAGGATTTGAACGCGTGAAGACGGAAAGAATTCAAATTCCCGACCGTTGTTCGAGCCGTTGAAATGTAAAAAAAAAAAAAAAAATTAATTTTTTTTACATATTATAAATACAAACCACACACACAACTTATATTTTACACACACATCTACAATTTACACACACACAAACACAAATTTCTCTCTCAAATTTACCAACCATTTCAAGATGGAGAACGATCCGAACACCCCTCCGTCAAATCGGAACACGCCCCGCGGCGAATTCAACTACAACTTTTCCACGAATTGCACATTTACGAGTATGCTTACGGGTTCGTCGCAACAACCACAATACCCGTATCCATATCCACCACCGAACCAATACCAATACCCGCCACAACCGTACCCGTACGCACCCTTCCAACAACCGTTTCTATCACAATCGCCACCGCTTCCATCACCACCGCCACAAGCATCACCCGAAGAGGTCGTGATGGAAACACAAGCCCCCGCGTCTTCCTCCAAAAAGAAAAAGAAAAATAATAGACAAAAGAACAAAACGCGAAACGCGCAAGAGGCGAAGGTTCCGTGGACGACCGACGAAGAGGTTCAAGTGGTTCGATCGTGGCTCGCTATTTCCATGGATTCGCAAAAAGGAAATAGCCAAAGTTCCACATCGTTGTGGGAACGCATTTTGGACCACTACCACGAGGCGATGGGTCGTGGGGTGTACCGAAACAACGACGGTATTAACGGAAAGTGGCGGAAACTTCGTATCGAGTGCACCAAGTTCAACGGCATTTACAACAACTTGGTGAACATGCGACGAAGTGGCGAAAACGAATTCGGGATTTTCACAACGGCTATGGAACAATATGCGCGAGTTGTCGGGAAACCGTTTAAGCATATGCGAAGTTGGGAGTTGATGCGTACCGGTCCTAAATGGCTACTAAATCCCGATTCGCCTCACTCGAGCACGGGTTCCAAACGTGGGAGGACCCCGGAATGTCGTTTTTATGTTTTTTTTCGTGCAATGTCGTTTTTATTTTTATCTTTATGTAACGTCTTTTATTTAATTTTAAATGTTTGGTTTTAATTAATTTTTAATGTTTGGTTTGAATTAAAAAAACGTAAAATATAAATGTGACGTGGAAATTAAAATGGTAGTCATGGGTGTCTTGCACACCCATACTGAAAGTCTTGGAAGTCTTTATGACGTGGCGATGACGTGGCGGCAGTCATGGGTCGTCATGGGTGTCATGCACACCCTTCAGCCTTACACCATGGTGGTGCCTGACGTTAACACAGCCACCGCTACGTATGAAATCGGTAGCAGCGGACTGCGGTTACCAGGAATAAATGGAATTCTGCGTAACCACCGACGTCCTCAGATTGATTTTCATGAGATGATTGTGCTACTGCTTCATGTTCCCAAAAGCCTTTATCAAATGGATATCGGATATTGCTTAAGGCGATTTTACTCAAGTTTGCGGATAAGGATGTGAACGTTGTTGATCTTAAACCAGGATTAAAATGATATTTCGCGATTTGAAACTACATTTGGCCAATAATACCTCTAATACAACATCGATGCACCCAAATTTGGCACGGCTGTTGAGATCGATCCTTCCGCCGATGTAAATGATAACTTCCACTAAAGTTTCTGTCGATGTTAATCAATTTGCAGGATCTTCCCGGTGAATCTATTGATTCAATTTGAGGTTCCTCATACTGCGTTGAAAGCAAGGTGAAGTCGTTGTCTCTCCCGCCATAGTTCAGTAAAGTTACATTGCATATATCTCAATAATCATTTGTCTAGGGTTTTACAACTACTCCATAACACGAGTTTCATGTTTCTTCATAATGTCATCGATTCAAATCCTATCCTTTTTTCGGTTTCTCCCTTCTTTTATGCTGAACAAGCATCAGGCTGTTAATTGTATGATCAAACATGTGTAAAGTAATTCAAATGTCTAAATTTCTTATACTTTTGAGACTGCAGATTCTTTTAACTAATACTTGTTGCTACAGTGGTTGAGTGGATGATTTTAGCCATCAAAAAAACAACCTAACGATTACAATTGACTTATTTTGATTATTAAACTATAAAATCTCTTAAAAATGCCAACTATCCAATAGGTCCATTCAGGCCAATCGGGCTAAAACGTGACCATAAAGAAAAAAAGGCAAAATGACTATTTTGCCCTTTAATTAAATCTTACAGATCCTATAAACTTTTTTAATCTAAAAAAATCTTATTCCACAATTTAACATCAAGATAAATCCCATCTTCCTTTTTTAACATTGAATGAAGGTTACTTGGTTGAATGTATATAATTCTTTATTATATCCAGAGTGGACTTTTATGGGCCACATGGAATCCTTGCAGTAGGTGAGTAGATAAATTAGAAAGCAATAGTGACTTTGTTTATTATGTGATAATACAAGTTGGTACGCAAATAAATTAAATAATACTTCTAAATTTGCACATCTTGCAATTCTTTAATACTTTATCAAAAAAGTAGGTATCAAGATTGAAACCATGGAAATAAGATAAAAGTTTGACCAAAAATATCAGATTACCAATCAAGATTCAGATACATATGAGATATGTCAACAACAACAAGAAGCAAGACATGGTCATGGATCGAGGAAGTAGTGCCCTTTGTTGCTATGTTGATGATAACATGCTTGGATATGAGTGTGCTTACAATAGTGAAAGCTGCCATGAATGGTGGTATGAACAGTTTTGTTTATATTGTTTACCATAATGCCCTTGGAACATTGGTTCTTTTTCCATATTTCATCTTCCATATCTTCAGGTTTGTGATCCTCTTATCTTTGATTCTTTTGGGTTGCGGTTGTTATATGGAACAGGGCTAGACTAGCTTTCTAGGGGTATTTTTGATGATGAGATGAAAAGGGTATTTTCGTCTTTTGCACATTAATTAGAATTTATTTTGGCTTTGTACAGAAGTGTTGAGCGTCCTCCACTCACATTCCATATTCTTTTAAGATTCTTCATCCTTGGTCTTTTAGGGTAAGTAATGCAGCCCATGGTGAAAGATTTTATTTAGATTAAATTACACTTTTGGTCCCTGATTATAGCTTATTTTTTGCAATTTGCTCCCAAAATGTTTTCTTTTGTAATTTTGGTTATTATTTGAAGTTTTTGTAACGTTTTTGGTTCCTGTTCCAAGTAAAATGACTATACATTTGGGACCAAAATTGCAAAAATTAGCCATACTTACAGACCAAAAGTAGTCATTTTACTCTGAACAAAGACCAAAAACATTACAAGAAACTCAAATAAGGACCAAAATAGCAATAGAAATTATTTTGGGACCAAGATTGCAAAAATCAGCTATACTCAGGGACCAAAAATAGTCATTTTACTCGGGACAAGGACCAAAAAATTTACAAGAAACTCAAATAAGGACCAAAATTGCAAAAGAAAAGTTTTTGGGACCAAGATTTCAAAAATCAGCTATACCCGGGACCAAAAATAGTCATTTTCCTCGGGACAAGGACCAAAAAAATTACAAGAAACTCAAATAAGGACCAAAATTGCAAAAGACAAGTTTTTGGGACCAAAATTGCAAAAATCAGCTATACTCGAGGACCAAAAATAGTCATTTTACTTGGAACATTTACAAAAAAGTTACAAGAAACTCGAATAACGACCAAAATTGCTATAGAAAAATTTTGGGACCAAAATTGCAAAAATCATCTATACCCAGGGACCAAAAATGTAATTTACTCTTGTATTTATAATAAAACAAAATTTACGTAAATTGGTTGTTTGTAGGCTTTGTCTTTTTCAGGTTCTTGTGTATATAGGTATTGGATACAGCTCTCCAACCATGGCAAGTGCAATTGCTAATTTGACTCCAGGAAACACATTCTTGATTGCAGTAGCTTTCCGGTACGGTCAAAATTTGACCGGTTGAGTTGACTTTCCAAGACTTTTTTATCAGTTTCTTTTTAAGTTTATTAATACTTAAATCGAACTAAATCAAATATCGTTACAAAATTATTTTAGGATGGAGAAAATAAACATAAGAAGTTCAAGCAGTGTGGCAAAATTATTAGGCACAATAATAGCAATAACAGGAGCAATGGTGTTCACATTTTATAAAGGCCCAGAAATTTTAAACACAATTAATTCTCTAAATTCAAAAAACCACCTTCTTTCATCACAAACATCCGATTGGGTATTTGGAGGTATAATTCTTGTGATTGGTGGACTCGTTGGTGCCATTTGGAATGTTTTACAAGTAAGCATTCTTTAAAATTCATAAAACCATAGACTAATTTCACGTTTCTTGATTTATTTTTTATTATTTGAATTATCCAGTCAGCAACATCTAGAGAGTACACAGATCAAGTCACGGTTGTATTTTTCTACTGTCTTTTTGGGACAATTCAATGTGTGGTTTTATCTTTATTCTTAGTAAAAAATCCGAATGATTGGATACTACAACCCGGACTCGCGATAATTGCGGTTGTTTTTGGGGTAAGGAAAAAAATAGCAACGTACTTTTATTTATTTGTGTATTATAGCAACGTATTTTCATTTATTCCCATTACAACAAGTGATGTGTTTTGAAAGTATGATGCCATAATATTACTTTTATTATAGGGCAATTTACGGAAAAAAAAAAAAACACTATATTTTATCGTTTTTTCTGGTTTAACTTTAACCTTCAAATTTTCATTTGTTCCAATAAAACCACCAATTTTTGGAAAAAAATTTTAACCCGACCATTATGACCTGAAGAAGCTGGTAACGATGGTTTTAATGAAACTTTTTACCAAAAAATGGTGGTTTTTTTCGAATCTTTAAAAATTGGTGGTTAAACTGAATTTTTGGCAAAATATAGTGCCTTTTTCGTAATTAGCCCTAGATAATATTTACACTTTAACTTATATAATTCCGAAAAAAACACTATATTTCGTCACTTTTCTGGTTTAACCATAAATTTTCATTTCTTTTAATAAACCACCAATTTTTAGGAAAAAACTTTAACCCGACCATTATGACCTGAAGAACCTGTAGCAATTGCTTCGATGAAACTTTTTACCAAAAATTCGGTGTTTTTTTCCGAATCTTTTAAAAGTTGGTGGTTAAACTGAACTTTCGACAAAATATAGTGTTTTTTTCATAATTAGCCCTTTATTATAACATTATTTTTTTGTATTTGAAGGCGGTGTTTTCGGGTGTGTTTCGTAGTAGTGTTGCGATTTGGTGCTTGAAGAAGAAAGGTCCGGTTTTTGTGGCAATGTTTAGTCCTCTTTCCATAGTAATTGGAAGTACTTTGGGTGTTACATTTCTTGGTGATTCGCTTCATTTAGGAAGGTAAATAATTAATCTTAAACAAGATTAAAATTTTAATTTTGAATATTATTATCTCAACTTTGTAAAATATATCAAAGTACATTGTTATTTCTTGTAATTTAACCCTTTTAAATTTGTAAATATAGCGCGATTGGAGCCGTGATAGTTGCTGGTGGATTTTATACGGTGATGTGGGGCCAGGTTAAAGAGAAAAAGATGGAGATGAATTTGGACGGTCCAGATCAACCTGGATCATCAAACCAAACGACCCCTCTTCTTTCATCTGTAAATGAATCAAAATGTTAGTTTGTTATGAACTTGAAGAACAGTGATCTTGTCAAATTTAAATTTAAAAAAAATTCAAAGTGAAAAAATAGGTGATATTTTTCTTTGACAATGTGGAAAAAATGACTTAATGGAAAAAGTCACAAAAAGTAAATAATATATTTGTTACTTAATAATACATGAAGAATGTTTTATCCGAGAGTCATGAAAAGTCTTTGTTTCTTGCAAAGTTGTCTTTATTTTTTCTCTTTTACATTTAAAAAAATTGTTGTTCAATCAATTGATATAATTTTTTTTATTTAAGTGTTTTATTGTTTATAAATCTTTAATTACTTATGTCTGTGTGTTTTTTCAATTACCCATATCGTGGATTTAGTCTCCTTACGATGCACACGATATTTTCGGTTAATGAAACCACTTAAATTTACAAATACACAAACTCTTACATATGAGATATTTTCAGGCTCATTGAAGCAATCATATTGAGCACAAATACCTACCAATTTTTCCGCATAAAATTGAGAACACTGTTGAGTCTCTCAAATAGAAAGTAGCGTTTGGTGTATGGATATTGGATAGAATAAAACTAAGTTGGACCGGACAGGACAGAACAGGACTAGACCGAAGAGAACTGAAGCGTGGGTGACGTTTGATAAAGCGGGTATGGGCCGGATCGGAAAATTAGAAATACCAAATTCTTCTTAAGATCCAGATTTTTCATAGATTATTTATAATAGTTTCTTTACCATATAATAGTTATAAATGAGAAATGTCATATATTTTAATAAATTATTTATAAAACTATAGAAAATGTTTTTTAGATATATATATATATATATATATATATATATATATATATATATATATATATATATATATATATATATATATATATATATATATATATATATATATATATATATATATATATACAGTTTTGGTCCTTGTAGTTGACAGCGTTTTTCACTATTTTGGTCCATGTGGTTGTCAAAAGCTTGCACTATTGGTCTCTGGTCCATATAAAACACAAGTCAAAGTCACATACATACATTACATTAAATGTAGGGGCTCCTTTTCTTCCCCTATATCTCATTTGGTCAGCCACTCGAATACAATCATGTAGGGGCTCATTTCCTTCCCCTATATCTTATTTTGTTGAATGTATTATTATTCATGTAGAATTCTTCACTATTCGAGAGTGGACATTTAATTGGGGCACATAGAGTCCTTGCAGTAGGTGAAAGGATGCTTTTATCCATTAATGAGACAGCAAGATATCTTTGCCTGTTATGTGATGCGACAAGTTGGTATGGATATAATGCTTATAATAAGTCTATCTCCACTAGCAAGTCTTAAATGTTTTATCAAAAGAATAGGTGTCAAAATTGAAACCAGGGAAATGAGATGTAAGATGACCACAATCTCATTATTTGGAATGCCATTTATGCATACATATATCTATGAAGATATTGGAGATGATATTCACATACATGTGAGATATGTCAACGACAAGAAGTAAGACATGGTCATGGACCGAAGATGTGCTGCCTTTTGTTGCCATGTTGATGATAACATGCTTGGATATGAGCATGCTCACACTAATAAAAGCGGCCATGAATGGTGGTATGAACAGTTTTGTCTATATCGTTTACCATAATGCCCTTGGAACGTTGATTCTTCTTCCATGTTTCATCTTCCATATTTTCAGGTTTGTAATCCTTCTTATATGTTTGGTTCTTTTGGGTCCCATTTGTTAGCATGACATGATTATAGCACTAATATGAGTAATGTCAATGGACAAAAATGCCACTCGCTCACCATCTATCAGCAAAAGACATAAATGCCCTCCTCATCCTCATCATTGAAATTAGCTCTCAAGCTTGTCTTGTCCCATTATGTCGTGAAGTAATTACCAATCAAATTCTTTTTGCCTTTGTACAGAATGGTTGAACTTCCCCCGCTCACCTTCCATATTCTTTTCAGATTCTTCATCCTTGGGCTTTTAGGGTAAGCAGCAAACCTTGTGACATTTCTTATTTATCAAAAGATTTTAGTTGTATTAAATTTTTTGTACATTTTCGTAGGATGTGTCTTTTTCAGATTCTTCTGTATATAGGAATTGGTTACAGCTCTCCAACCCTGGCAAGTGCTATAGGTAACTTGACTCCGGGGAACACATTCTTGCTTGCAGTCGCTTTCAGGTAATTCCAGCTGGTTGACCTTCGTTGCCGTAACTTTTTTATTGGCTTCTAATTATTCTATTACTTGGGGAATATAATTTATGAGATTAAAAAACTCACTGTTAGATAATAAATAAATAATCACCTATTTTAATTAAGGAGTTTAGAAAGTATACGTTCCGCGACTTTTAGTCTTTACGTGTCGTACTTTGAAAATTTTATTTTATTATATCATTGTATTTCAATTCATTTGCTTATTAGAACGCTATATTTTAGATTTTTTTTATCCAATTGTAGTTTTTAAGAACGGCTAATTGTCACATTTACTACTTTAATCCTAAATCTATACCTTTCGTGAGACTTGAAACATCAACTTTTGAGTAAGAAACCACATTTCCGTCAACTCCTTATACCGCTAAACCACAAGCCCTTTTGTATATTATGATAATTATCCAATTATAGTATTGGAAATTTATTTTTATTAGTAAGACATTTCTATAATTGTGTTATATTTTTCAACATACGTTGTTGTAGTAAGAAAAGAAAAGGAAAATATGATACTATAATAACCAATATATAAATTATATTGCTTATTCTTGTATTCAACACTTTCTTTTTTAGCTAATTTTATAAATTCACCGGTTATGACTTATTACCACGTAAATTTAAAGTTATCATATCTTTGTTCTTTTTCTTTGACGTTATTTAACTCAAAGGGTTTCAAAACTGATCTATATGTGTTTTAGGATGGAGAAAATAGACATAAGAAGTTCAAAGAATCAAGCAAAAATATTTGGCACCATAATAGCAATATCAGGAGCAATGTTAATCACGTTTTATAAAGGCCCGAAACTTTTCCATACGATGTCTTCTTCTGATTCACACAATGGGGTTCTTTTGTCACAAGCATCAGATTGGATAGTTGGTGGTCTGATACTTGTGGTCAATGGGATTTTTGGTTCCTTTTGGAATGTTTTACAAGTAAGAGTTCCCGTGGATACATTAAACCTGGACTTTTCAAGGTATTAATTTCTTGATTTATATTTTGTACATCCAGTCAGCCACATCTAGAGAGTACCCAGATCAACTCACGATTGTCTTTTTCTACTGCCTTTTTGGGACAATTCAATGCATAGCTCTATCTTTGTTCCTAGTGCAAAATCCAAGTGATTGGGCACTACAACCCGGAATCGCGATGGTTGCTGTTGTTTCCGGTGTAAGTCCTTAAACGCAACTACTTAAAATGCAAGAAGTAGCAACGTACTTGTAACTATTTGTTTATTATATCATCTTACTTTCATTTCTACATGTTACTGGAGTTAATCATAGAATAACAGAACTTGCAGGAACATTGCCGCAAAAAGAAAGAATGAAGAAAGTTGTTTACACTAAGAACTAACACAAGCTTTCAGCAACTCCATACCAATCCGTTACATCAAAAGATATATTTATACGCAACCAAGCCAACCATTGCAACTGTTCATGCATAGTTGGCGGTTGATGATAAGTAATATAACTACCATTAATAACTACCTAAAAGTTATAACCACTATTAACCAACCAGTAACTAACATATGAAACGCCAATGGCCTCTTGGCCAAGTGGTAAGGCGTCGCCCTCCAACCTTGAGGTTGAGGGTTCAATCCCCACTAGGGGGAATAGGTGGATTTAAGGTGATTAGAATAGGAGTAGGAGTAGGATAAATTTTTCGTTCCAAAAAAAAAAAAAAAAAAAAAAAAAAAAAAAAAAAAAAAAACTAACATATGAAACTGCCATAACTAACTTAATTCTAGCTTAACCTTCGGCATTCCCAATTATGCTAGACTTAAAACACACCTAACTTTATAAAAAAAAATTAAAAATTTCCAAGTTCAATGCTTTAATGAAAACCTAACAACTCATGCTTGCTTGGTCACCATTCTAGTAACGGAATCCCTAATTTGGACAAAGGCGTGGTCAGTGACTATTATATGCATGACTTCCTCATCACATGCACTTACATTTACTCTAACATATTTTATGGCTCAACTACTTCCTCCAACATGGGTATTTATTTACTTTAAGTTTTCCCATCATACTTTTAAGTTTTGGTTGTCAATAAACATCTTCTTGTGTCTTATGTTGTGAATCATCGTCATCATGTGTCTTAGGTTGTGAATCATCAGGATCTAGTGTTTCATTTAATAAATCATGACTTTCATGAATCTTGGATGGTGATCTCGTTTCTTATGACTAGGGGTGGCAAATCGTGATATCGTTTCGTGTTTTTAACTGACACGACACGACACGAATTACTTTTACTCAACCCGAACACGACACGACACGATGTCGTGTTAGTTTTTGTTAACACGAACACGAAAAAATAAAAACACGAAAAACACGACAAAAGTTAACAAAAAGAACTATTTCCATAATATCATCCATGAGTTTTCACAAAAAGTATAATTTAAACATGACAAACACGAATTTAATGAGAAAAATAACATAAAACGATATAAAATAATGTTAAATGTCTTCAAACTTGTGACTTCATTGCTTCATGTGTAACGTTTCATTTGCTATCAAATTCCATAATATCTTCTGTAAGATCGTGTTATTAGCGTTTCGAATTTCAGACACGAACACGACACGACACGACATCGTGTTTCTTTTACACAACACGAACACGACACGAAGACGAATTCGATTTTTGATTTCGTTCCAATTTCGTTTCGTGTCGTGTATTTTTATCGTGTCGTGTCGACTTTTGACACCCCTACTTATGACTCATGATGTAAATCATAAATTTCGTTCATTTCGCATCGTGGGCCCACACTTTCATGTGACTCATGTTATCGATCCTTATTTTCCTAAGAATGTTGGACACCATCTTCTTACGTCTTAGTTCTCACATTGCAAATGATAAATTTCCTCTTTTTGACATGGCACGTCATCATTTTCCTGTGTCATTGGAAACAAAACTTATTTAATTTTTGTTGTCATCCTACATGGGAAACCATATTCATTATCATCTTTCCCAACCTATTCATGAAAATAATGTTAGGACTAAGGACTTTGACACGGTAAACTTAGTACACGATTTTGATCACGGCTAATGAAAACAACAAGAAGAAACACAACCAAAGCAAACAACACAACTATTTAAGTTGTTAACTCGATCTAGACTGATCAAGCTATGTCCTATGAAATAGAGAGTATATTATTTCTGAGTTGAATGCAAAACAATGACTATACAATATTTACTACTCTATATCTCTCTCTCTCTCTCTCTCTCTCTCTCTCTCTCTCTTGCTCTCTATTTGGGTTACACTCTAAACATTCTCATTGTTACAAACCGAGATCGTATATATACCGTGCAAAAGGAGATATTATGAGATGATGACAAAACTTCTAGCTTATTTCTTTATGCAATAGACCTGCTGAAAAGACAGGTCATGAACCTTACTGCATAGAGCAACATTCTGACAGTAACAGACCTGAGAACTTGTGTCAAGAGACAATTCGCCTAAAGTAGCTTCTCCTGTATATAAACATTTCCACTCTCCACATCTAACCTATGTGAAGTCTCTACTATAAAGTTTGGACCGAAGCGAGGTTTTCCTCTGACCTTTAGTTCTGACTGAACTGCTGATGCACTAAAGTAGTCTGAGAAAATGGGTTGAATGCCTTGGACTCGTGATACTACTTTAAATCTATCGATCTGTCTTTGGTTCATCCAACCGAGGCAAAGAAGATTCCTCATAACAAAACACCGATCTGACCGAAGCACAACCTTTCAACCGTACTGGCTGATAAGCCTTGGTTCCTGGTTGCTTCGGTCCATTGATATACTTTGGCTACAATGTCTTCCTCGATTCAGATTAGACTCAACATACCTAACAAATAACCCGTCATGTTCTTACAAGTTCTATAATCCTCTGTTGCTTCGGTCCGTTGATTTCCTTTTCAGCACTTCCCATAATTCCAAAGAAAATCGCATAAACATATCATCATCTTCGTTTGGTTTCATTACAAAACCCTAAAAATCATCATTATCTTCATTGCCAAAAGTACTTCATTTCGGGTCTTTGATAACACGAGCATAACATATGAAAAATGCATCGCATATGCTCTTGAAACAACTATATGTGTTTACGAGGTGACTCCCCTTATTTGAAGTACATGCTTTCTTTCATCATTGATTCATACTTCACTATGGAGAGAACCATCCATAAACACAAACATCTACTAATATAGAACCATGAACAAGACTCTAATACCACTTTGTTGGACTTTACAGGAATTGAATTTACAGGAACATTGTTGTAAGAAGGAATAATGAAGAATGTTTTTTCGCTAAAAACTAACTTAAACTTTCGTAATCTCCACATAGATCCTTTACATTGGAACACATATTCAAATGCAACCAAGTCAATTATTACAACAGTTCATGATTAGCAGTTGAGGTAACTACCATTAATAACTACCTAATAGTTATAACTACTATTACCTTAACCAATAACTATCATATCAAACTATGATTAATAACTTAAGTCTTGCATAACCTTCAACACGTATTCTAGTATAACACACTTAGAGAAACGTGCCCATAAAAATATAGCAACGCCATCTAAATAGAAAGCAATTGTCGCTGTTATAAGGTCAAAATAAAAAAAAGAATGAAAGTACATTGTTATTTTGGGTACATTTTTTTTAATAAAATGCCTTGATAAACATTATATGATAATGTAAATGAAAGAACCGGATGTTGGATGATATAATAAACAAATAAATTGAAGTATGATACTATTTCTGTATTTAGCACAATTCAAAAGCTTAAAATTTCTTATTAATGTGTATATTCTCACCTCCTACGGTTTGAGAAAAGTACTTTGGTGTTGCAATTTTATTTTTTTCTATTTTGAAGGCACTATATTTCACTGTAATTCGTAGCATTATTGTGACTTGGTGCTTAAAGAAGAAAGGTCCAGTTTTTGTGGCAATGTTCTCACCGCTCTTGATTGTAATTGCAAGCATCATGGGTGTCACATTTCTTGGTGATCCGATTCATTTAGGGAGGTAAACCATAAACAATTCTTCACATATCAATATTCAAATCCCATTTGAGATCGTTGGTCATTTAATAATGATACCGATTTGTTTATAACTTGTTTTCGGATTTTCATTTTGAATTGGGCTAAATGAATGAAATGACAATGAACTTCCATTTCATTTTTTTATTATAGCGTCCTACTTTTATCTTTCCCACTACACCAATGTATTTTCATTTTTTTTCTTATTAAGGCATCATACTTTGAAAAGACTATTCAATTAAAATAATAAAATTTTCTTTGTATTTGAATGATATTTGCTATAATTTGCTAAATTTTTTAAATTACAATACTGTAATAGGCAACAATCAAAGTAATTTGCTATAATTGGTAGGTTTTAAAGTTTGAATCGGTAAAATCCAAGTACTATCAACACATTTTCATTTATTTTCTTATTATGACATCATACTTTTATTTCTTTCTATTATATTATTGCACTTTCAAAATTTTCCTATTAAGGTACAATACTTCGAAATTATTGTCCAGTTATAACTTTGTCCTTCCTATTTCTATTCTTATTAGGAAACTGAACTTTGAAAACTCAATTATATTAATAAAAATTGGTTTGTATTTGGATGACATTGCTACAATTGGCTAATTAAAATATAATGTTTTAATAGGAATGAATGAAAGCATGTTGTCATATCATGCAAATGAAAGTATGTTTTTATATCATGCATTTAACTTTTTAAATTTGTAAATACAGTGTCATTGGAGCAACGATAATTACTGCGGGATTTTATACGATGATGTGGGGCCAGTCCAAAGAAGAGAAGATGGTGGCAAATTCGAATGTTATTGATGAACTTGGATCATCAAATCATAAGAATCCTCTCCTTTCATATGTTAACGATTCAAAATGTTAGTTTGGTATGAAGCCGATCTTATATTAATTTGTCAATAACTCGTGATATTGTCGATTGAAAAAGTCGAAAATGAAACCTTATATAACATTTCCTTTTGACAATGTGAAATCCCACCTAAAGGTGATAAAATCAAAGGGGTGAAAACAATGGTACTTCAAGGTTTAATGGGCTTGATGATACATAGTTTAATCCAGTAAATTATATAACTTTTTTTGGCACCAAAAGAATGATTTAATTAAAAAATTATTAAAAAGTAACTTAAATATGTTTGTTACTTAATATAGAATAAAGATTAAAAAAAGGCCTATGAAAGCATGCCCGTTAAATCACAAATTCTTATAAAACTCTTATTTTATAATTTCTCTTTTACATGTCTTCAACTATGTCTTCCAATTTTAAATTTATTCTAAATTTAAGTATTTTGATGTTAATAAGTTAGAAACGTTTATTTATGCTGTTATATTCATATCTACATCATTATCAAAATCAAATGTTTATTTTTATTTTTTATTTTTTACATATATAAATCTATGTCATTATTTATTCTAATCGAGTGATATTTAGTAATTAGGATCAGTTGATTTGATCTGTCAATTTTGTTAGGATCTAGCTAGCAAGTTCCCAATAATTAGCAACCATGTATAAAGACTATTAAGTTGCCATGGATTGGTTAAGTATGAATACATGGGAAACTATAAAGTCTGCCAATAGTGGTGTACTGGTGTTGACAAGGCAGATCAATTAAAAATGCTCAACCATGGCCCAATATTTCAAATGAAAACATCTAAAGTTAAGCTTTATGAGGAACACATTAAAATTTTACGGAACAACAAGTTTGATCATTATTATAAAACTTTAAACATATTTGTCAATTACTAACACATTGTAACCCCCAATTTCAAAATTTCTAAAATTCATTTATTATCAAGGTTCCAATAAAATATTTATTCCAAAAGTAAATCCGTTCGACTTATTTATTAAACCAACAGCGGAAACAATTGAAAATCATAACATAATTCATTAAAATAAATCTTCTTGTATGCGATGCGCCGCCGTCACGCCTTGCCCTTCCCTTTGTCATTTGAAATACCTGAAATGTTATAAATCAACGGGTAAGCTTAAAGCTTAGTGAGTCCACAAATTACCATACATGCCCACACATTAAACAACCCGTCCTCGAGAACGACCCGACCCTACCCGCCATACAACAGCTACGGGCGTCCATCATACAACAGCTATGGACACGGGAAGGTTCTACCCATCATACAACAACTATGGGTTCCCGGTTATGGCCCAGCCCATCATACAACAGCTATGGGACAAGGCTTAGTCCAACTCGCCATACAACAGCTACGAGGGGACACGCATCAGTACTGAGCCCAACAACAAATAACCACAGATATAAAGCAAATCATATAACTGTAAATAACACACAAGATGCCTAACATGCAACATCATATAGTAAGGTGAGGATACTCACCTGATTCGAAACCGCACAGATATTCTCTAATATCCCCACTTAGCTCGTCCACACACCTAAATCCCACACATACAACATATCAATTACTGACTAGGCTCTTACAGACGTGTCTAAAGGTTAGACTCACTATTTGCCATCAAACCGTGGTCAAAACTAAATTCCTGGACAAACAGTCGCTCGCCGCGGCGTGGCTCCTCGCCCTACGCGCCGCGGCTACCATTGCACAATTACGGGGTTTCAGCCGAGTCCGCGCCGCTGACATAGCCAGTCCGTGTCGCGGCTCGTAACATTCCAAAAATGTTTTTCAGCGATTAACAGTACATCAATCGGCTAGGGTTCCTTTCTACACCCTTCCTGGGATCAGAAACTACCCTAAGGTCACTTCCTTATGGACATACAAGTCCATGCATGTCCTTGGTCCAAACCCTAAGTGTTACAAGTCATCTAAGACTACTAATCAAGGGATAACACCATAAAAACGGGATATAATGAAATATCAGAAGGTAGATCCTCTTACCTTGTTTCTGGGAAACAGAGGAATGCACCCAATCGGCTACAAGCCTTTCCCCACGTTGTATCTCTTCCTTCAAACCTTCAAAGCCTTAGAACCGAAGAGCCTTTGCTGAAACCAGTCGACTCCACTCCAGAGAACTTCCAAAAACACGAACCCTAGGGCTGGGGGTCCTTTATATAGGCGTTTAAATCCGAATTAGAGTTTTTCATGACTGCGGCGCACCGCGCCGCGGATTCTTTCGAACCGCGCCGTGCGTACAAATCCTATGCGATTCTAGATTCTTCCTAAAGCCGCACCGCGGATTCCACCGGGCCGCGACTCGGCGGAACGGGTCTTACAATTCTCCCCCAATTAACTGGATTTCGTCCCCGAAATCCGTGCCGGTAAATAATTCTGGATAATGCCTCCGCATTTCCTCCTCCGGTTCCCAAGTCCATTCGGACCCTCTTCGATGCTGCCACTGAACCTTCACTAATCCTATTGTTTTATTCCGCAAAGTCTTTATCTTCTTTTCAATGATGGCAATTGGTCGCTCCACATAATTTAGACGTTCATCTAATTGAATATCCTCCAAAGGTACTATTGTGGATTCCTCAGTCACGCACTTTCTGAGCTGCGAAACGTGAAACGTGTCGTGAATCTGACTAAGCTGTTCGGGCAGCTCCAACCGGTAAGCTACCTCACCTACACGGGCGACAGTTCGATATGGTCCAATGTACCTAGGGCCAAGCTTTCCTCGCTTCCTAAAACGAATAACTCCCTTCCAAGGTGACACTTTTATAAGAACATAATCCCCGACTTGAAACTCGAGATCGGACCGTCGCCTATCCGCATAACTTTTCTGTCGGCTTTGAGCGGTTAACAATCTCTCCCGAACCTTCTGAATTAACTCAGTTGTCTTGAGCACCACCTCTGTACTACCCAATACCTGCTGGCCAACCTCGCCCCAGCAAACAGGTGTCCGGCATTTTCTTCCATACAACATTTCAAAGGGAGCTCTGCCAATGCTCGCGTGATAACTGTTATTGTAAGAAAACTCAGCTAAAGGGAGATGGGAATCCCAACTCCCGCCAAAATCGATGACACATGCCCTAAGCATATCCTCCAGCGTTTGAATCGTCCTTTCACTCTGCCCATCCGTCTGAGGATGATATGCTGTGCTGAAATGAAGGCGAGTGCCTAATTCCTCATGAAACTTCTTCCAAAACCTAGACGTAAACCGGACATCCCGGTCGGATATCACCGAGACCGGTATACCATGCCGAGAGATAATCTCATCAAGGAAGACCTTAGCCAATTCCTTTGCAGAGTAAGTCTCTTGGATGGGGAGGAAATGAGCACTTTTAGTCAACCTATCCACGATAACCCAAATAGTGTCCATATGTCGAGGGGTTCTTGGCAACTTCGTGATGAAATCCATTGTGATATGCTCCCATTTCCATTCTGGGATCTCAAGAGGCTGCAACTTACCATGAGGCCGTTGGTGCTCGGCCTTGACCTTACGACAGGTCATGCATCTTTCGACAAACCAAGCTACTTCTCTCTTCATGCCTGGCCACCAATAATATTCGCGCAGATCCCTATACATTTTAGTTGCTCCAGGGTGGATAGAGAACCTGGATTTATGTGCCTCCTCCAATAGGGTTTGACGAACCCCGCCCAGCTTCGGTACCCAAATTCTCTCATGGCAAGTCAACAAATCCCTACTATCTTTGACCATAGCTGCCAACTGACCCACAATCCTCTCACTTTTCTGATTCTTGCTCTTTCTTGCTTCCACCTGGGCTTTCCTAATCTGCTCAAGCAGCGGTGTCACAATTGTCATCCTTAGGCAAACGCCCCGAAGGGGTGCACTCGAAGCATTACGACTTAACGCATCTGCTACCACATTGGCCTTTCCAGGGTGGTAGTGTATCTCACAATCATAGTCTTTTAATACATCCAACCATCTTCTCTGTCTCATATTGAGGTTTGCCTGGTCCATCAGGTACTTCAAACTCTTGTGGTCCGTGAAAATGGTGCACTTCACTCCATACAAATAGTGTCTCCAAATCTTGAGAGCGAAGACCACCGCTCCCAATTCCAAATCATGAGTAGGGTAGTTAGTTTCATGGGGCTTCAACTGTCGCGAGGCGTAAGCAATCACCCTGCCTCGTTGCATCAAGACTGCCCCCAATCCCGAGATTGATGCATCGCAATAAACTACCATATCCTCCATGCCCTCAGGCAAAGTCAAAACCGGAGCTTCACACAATTTCCGCCGCAAAGTCTCAAAAGCTTGCTGCTGCTCCTCACCCCACCGAAAAGCAGCATTTTTCTTAGTTAGCCGGGTCAAAGGTACTGCAACCTTTGAGAAGTCTTGGGTGAAACGACGATAATAACCAGCCAGACCCAAGAAACTTCTAATCTCCGAGGGAGTCTTCGGAACCTCCCACCGCATCACGGCCTCCACCTTAGCCGGGTCTACCATGATTCCTTGCTCATTTACAATGTGACCCAAAAACTGAACCTCCCGTAGCCAAAAGTCACACTTGGATAATTTTGCATAAAGCTTCTCCTTCCTTAAGGTCTCTAGTACTTCCTTTAAGTGTTGTTCATGTTGTTCCCTGCTCCGAGAGTAGACTAAGATGTCGTCAATGAAAACTATAACCGACCGATCCAACATCGGTCGACACACCCGATTCATTAAGTCCATAAAAGCTGCAGGGGCATTGGTCAGTCCAAACGGCATCACTACAAACTCGAAGTGGTCGTACCTCGTTCGAAAAGTCGTTTTCGGGATGTCTTCCTCCCGTACCCGCATTTGATGGTAACTTGACCGCAAATCAATTTTTGAAAACCACGAAGCGCCCTGCAGTTGGTCGAATAAGTCGTCGATGCGAGGCAATGGATATCGATTCTTCACCGTAAGCTTATTCAACTCACGATAATCTATGCACATCCTATTGGAACCATCCTTCTTCTTAACAAACAAAATAGGCGCTCCCCATGGCGAGCAACTGGGTTGAATAAATCCATTATCTAATAATTCTCGAAGTTGAATAGACAACTCCAGCATCTCCGGAGGCGCAAGACGATACGGTGCTTTAGCTATCGGAGCTGCACTGGGAGTTAAGTCGATCTTAAATTCCACTTGTCTCTCTGGCGGCACGCCAGGCAGGTCCTCGGGAAAAATATCAGAAAAATCCCGAACCACTGGTATATCACCTGCTTTCTGCCGTGGCTTCCTTTCTCGTGCGTCTACAACATAAGCCACAAATCCCGAACCTCCATGCTGAAAATGTCTGTGTGCCCTAGCAGCTGAACAGAAAACTGCACCTCGATTCTTTCTCTCGCCCTGCACAACCAGCTCTCCCCCACTTGGGGTTTGAATCCACACTCGCTTGTTCTTACAATCGATCCATGATTCATGCTGACCCATCCAATCCATACCGATGATGACTCGGGAGTCACTCAATGGTATAGGGATGAGATCGATCGGATCCCCGATAAACACTAGTCGCTTGCACGGTTTTATCATCCGCAATTTCCACTTCTAACGGCTGATGAAGAGTTCCTAAAGCAATACCGAAACTCTTTCCCAACGCGGCAAACACAAAATAATGACTAGCACCCGAATCAAATAGTGCAAAGGTAGGCGTAGAGTTGACTAAGAATGTTCCTAATCAAAGCATAATAGACATATTAATTACACACACCACAAACACGAGGCAAGTAAAGAAAGAGTACCCGTGACGACGTCGGGCGCATCCTGTGCTTCCTCGGCGGTCATGACAAATGCTCGACCCTTGGTCTTAGGGGCTTCCCCTTTCCCCTGCCTACCATCGGTAATCCAGAGTGTAGTGGGTGCCGGATTCTGAACCACTCCCTGAGTCAGACGGGGACATTGGGCCTTGAAGTGGCCTACCTGATTACAATTAAAACAAATCTTGACCTCTTGCCGACAATCTTTAGCATAGTGGCCCTCCTTTCCACACTTATGGCATATTAGCACCCAGCAACGCCCCTCATGATTCCTTCCACATTTACCACACTTACCCTGGCTCCTTTGCCCTTGCTTTCCCTGATCTGCCCCTCGAAATTTCTTCGACACCTGCTGAGTCTGAGCAGGCACCGGACGCTTCTGCTTTTGTTGGGTTTCCAGTTCCAACTCTCGAGCCCGAGCGGCCGCTATCATATCAGTAAGAGTTTGGTGCCTAGCAGAAGACACAAATTCCCGAATGTCTGTGCGAAGCATTGGCAAGTATCGGGTCATCCTCATGCGCTCGGTTGCCATAAACTCTGGACAGAAGAGTGCCTGTTCATTAAACTTCTTGGTGATTTCCGTCACCGTCTCAGTAGTCTGGGTCAGATTTAGGTATTCATGCGCCAAGCGTTCCATTTCCACCTGTGGAACATACTCCAATTTGAACTGTTCCTTAAACTGCGGCCATGTAATGGCATCCAACTGAGCAGGAGTGAGATCTTTCATTCGTATCTCCCACCAATCTTTCGCACCCTCTCTTAAAAGATTCGCCGCAAACGTTACCTTGGAGTTCTCATGACAGGAACATGTGCGGAAAGCACCCTCCACTGCGGAAATCCACCGCATGCTAACAATCGGATCCCTGCCCCCATCGAACATCGGAGGCGAACAAGCCAAAAAGTCCTTATAACTTGCATCCCTAGCACGTGATGTGCCCTGAGTAGCCAGTCGTTCCTCGAGAATTGCCCATAACTCAGCCTTAATCGTACCAAAGAACTGAGGTATCGCAGCCAACACTTCTCGCGAAACCTCCTCCGCTATCAGGTTACGGAGATTCTCATCAGTCGTCCTCCCCCACTTGAGGCACCCGCATCTGGTCCACCGTTACTTCGAGTGACTGCCATTCTGAAATGCGCAACAGTTTCTAATATCAATACTCGGGTCACTCCTATCTATCCAACTACTTGACTTTTTTAGGACTTTGTTTGACTACTCTTGACTCAAGCGTGAATCCTGTGCTTTCGGTAATACTGGCCTGGTACTACCTTCCACACCTATTCGCCCTTGTTCCAAGTTCGTCAATCATCCTCCTAAAACGTTACACGCACTAAACCATTTCCTTTGACTCATGTGGTCATGCACCGTGGTGCCTAATCTTTTGATCTAACTCTCCATCTCACACGTGCCTAAGAGAACTATTGATAATGTCGTCGAGTCACCTCACGGACGCACAACCGTACACAATCAGGAATAAGATAGACGTTTGAATAACTGATCTACCCTAAAGTCACAACCAAACAAGGAACAGCCAGTAAGGCCAGACCAAGAATTCTTAGGCTATCTTACCCTAATTGTATATAACCTACCAGCATTCATTAAGCAACCTAACGACAGTAGCATAAAATTCCAAAGCAGCACATATGGTACAAAAACAGTCTACAAAGTATATTATCCAGGCAGCTTTACATCCTAGCACAATACATTTTATCACATAACACAAACTTGGCATGGGTAATTGGGAATCACAAAACTTACTTGAGCTCGGCTGACGGTTCGCATCGCATCTTCTTTTACTTTAATTTAACCTTCCAAAAACATTTTCTTAACAAAATCGCTCAGTCCTAAGTTTGAGTTTGGATTCCCAATACAGTTCATCCAAATCCCTCAAACCAAGGCTCTGATACCAATTTGTAACGCCCCAATTTCAAAATTTCTAAAATTCATTTATTATCAAGGTTCCAATAAAATATTTATTCCAAAAGTAAATCCGTTCGACTTATTTATTAAACCAACAGCGGAAACAATTGAAAATCATAACATAATTCATTAAAATAAATCTTCTTGTATGCGATGCGCCGCCGTCACGCCTTGCCCTTCCCTTTGTCATTTGAAATACCTGAAATGTTATAAATCAACGGGTAAGCTTAAAGCTTAGTGAGTCCACAAATTACCATACATGCCCACACATTAAACAACCCGTCCTCGAGAACGACCCGACCCTACCCGCCATACAACAGCTACGGGCGTCCATCATACAACAGCTATGGACACGGGAAGGTTCTACCCATCATACAACAACTATGGGTTCCCGGTTATGGCCCAGCCCATCATACAACAGCTATGGGACAAGGCTTAGTCCAACTCGCCATACAACATCTACGAGGGGACACGCATCAGTACTGAGCCCAACAACAAATAACCACAGATATAAAGCAAATCATATAACTATAAATAACACACAAGATGCCTAACATGCAACATCATATAGTAAGGTGAGGATACTCACCTGATTCGAAACCGCACAGATATTCTCTAATATCCCCACTTAGCTCATCCACACACCTAAATCCCACACATACAACATATCAATTACTGACTAGGCTCTTACAGACCTGTCTAAAGGTTAGACTCACTATTTGCCATCAAACCGTGGTCAAAACTAAATTCCTGGACAGTCGCTCGCCGCGGCGTGGCTCCTCGCCCTACCCGCCGCGGCTACCATTAGGGGTGAGCATCGGGCGGTTTTGCGGTTTCGCGGGTTATACGGTTCGGGTTATACGGTTTGGGGATGAAGACCAAACCGACCGTAAACCGAACCGCTCAGAGGCGGGTTATTCAGTTTGCGGTTTTGGCGGGTACGGTTTGGGCGGTTTGGTTCGGTTTAAACCATTTAAGCAAAGCCCATTAAAAGTTATAATATTAGTCCATTTTTTGGCCCAATCATATACTATTATTCTATTTTGTCAATTTTTTGTCAAACATTAGTTTCTACGACCAACGTCATTACCCAATAGAACAAATTCTTAAAAGGTGGTAAAGCCATTAATTAACTATTATCTGATAACTCCTATGGTTTTTGTGTTTATATATGTAAGAACATAGTTGGAAATAGAAATCAATATGCCTTTCTATATCCTGTTTAACTCATTAAATCCTGTTTAACTCATTAAAACTAAACAATTAACTATTATAATAAATTAAAGTTTGTTAAATAATTTAGATCAGACGTAACCTAAACAATTAACGTAACCTAATTTAGATCAGATGTAAACAAAAAAAAAGTAAAGGGTATCCAAGTAATTTATATATATATATATATATATATATATATATATATATATATATATATATATATATATATATATATATATATATATATATATATATATATATATATATATATATATATATAACTCTTAATCGGTTTTCGGGCGGTCCCCGTTTAATTTTCCCCAAACCGCAAACCGAACCGTAAATCGCTTAAATAAACCACTTAACCAGTTAACCGAACCGTAAACCGTTTAACCCGAAACCGTAAACCGCATAAGGTTCGGTTCGGGCGGTTTCGCGGTTTAATTCGAATAACGCTCACCCCTAGCTACCATTGCACAATTACGGGGTTTCAGCCGAGTCCGCGCCGCTGACATAGCCAGTCCGCGTCGCGGCTCGTAACATTCCAAAAATGTTTTTCAGCGATTAACAATACATCAATCGGCTAGGGTTCCTTTCTACACCCTTCATGGGATCAGAAACTACCCTAAGATCACTTCCTTATGGACATGCAAGTCCATGCATGTCCTTGGTCCAAACCCTAAGTGTTACAAGTCATCTAAGACTACTAATCAAGGGATAACACCATAAAGACGGGATATAATGAAATATCAGAAGGTAGATCCTCTTACCTTGTTTCTGGGAAACAGAGGAATGCACCCAATCGGCTACAAGCCTTTCCCCACGTTGTATCTCTTCCTTCAAACCTTCAAAGCCTTAGAACCGAAGAGCCTCTGCTGAAACCAGTCGACTCCACTCCAGAGAACTTCCAAAAACACGAACCCTAGGGCTGGGGTCCTTTATATAGGCGTTTAAATCCGAATTAGGGTTTTTCATGACTGCGGCGCACCGCGCCGCTGATTCTTTCGAACCGCGCCGCGCGTACAAATCCTATGCGATTCTAAATTCTTCCTAAAGCCGCGCCGCGGATTCCACCGGGCCGCGACTCGGCAGAACGGGTCTTACACACATGTCTTCAATAGTACCATAAATCAATAGTATCAAGAACATATAACTTTGAATTGAAAGTCATATTAGCATGTTCCATATGAAAATAGCGATTCATTTTTTTAAACACCTCCACATGAGCATTTAACATGTGATGTTAGCAATGTAGTATGAGCCCTACAATTCCACCCACAAAGACTTCAGTTAAGGGAAATACACACTCCATTTAAACAATAAATCAAACCCTTGGAGTGCATAGACAAACCTAAGAAAAAGCTAAAATAATGCGTTTAAACACACAAACCAAACCTTAAATTTGAAGATTGCTCATAGTGATCGAAGCCTTAAATTCGAACAGGACTTAGAAACAAAAAAACACTCACATTGAAATCAACAAATGAAGCCTTAAATTCGAACAGGAGTCCGAAACAGAAAACACACAAATTGGCAATTACATGGAGTTCATGAGTGGTTTGTATTTATTTCCTTTCCTATAAGTACTTAATTTCCAACTTCCTGCTTGCTTTTTTAATAAATCTACAACTTTCAAAAAATAACTCATCTTCTATATCTTCATGCATTTGATTTCCTTTTGAGTTGGTTTATGGTTTCATCTCCAATGAATGCTAATTGCTCGGTGTTGTTTATAGTAAATGTTAGGAACATAATTGAAAATATAATCAAATAGAAATAAATGAGGGACAAAGTTAACTTCTAGATTCTAAAGTCGGAAACTGTAACTATTTGTTTGTTCCAATTTGTGTTACTGGTACTGGAATATTAGATTCTTAAGCATTAAGAGCATATATTCGGCTACTTGATAGCTTCATCAATTAAAGAATTTCTCTGTGACTCTGTCCCAAAAACACTGATTGTGTATCTTTTTGCCAGTTGTCTTATTTCACAATTTAACATTAAGACAAATTAGATAATGTTGCTTTTTTAATGTTGAATGAAGGTTAGTTTGTTGAATGCGTGATTAACATGTATATTTTTTTATTATATGCGAGTGTACTTTTAGCATCGCACATGGGGTTTAATTAACTAATCTTCATCATTGGAGTAAGTGAATCATGAGTGGCTGTATTTAGCCATTCAAAAACAAAAATACCTTTGTTTATTATCTGATAGTACAATTGGTATCCAAATAATGCTTAAAGATTTTCCATTACTAGCTACTCTTCAAAATTTTATGACATGCTGAAATGAGATGCAAAGTTGACCAAAATCACATGATTTGGAATGCTATTTGATGTATACTTCTACCAAGATGTTGGGGACAATATTCATATATAAATGTGGAGTCCGTGACCGATGAAAAGATATGAGAATGACAAGAAGAGAGATATGGTCATGGACCAAAGACGTGCTGCCTTTTGTTGCTATGGTGATAATAATATGCTTGGATATGAGCCTTATAACAATAGTGAAATCCGCGATGAATGGTGGTATGAATAGTTTTGTTTATGTTGTTTACCATAACGCCCTTGGAACACTGATTCTTCTTCCATTTTTCATCATCCATATCTTCAGGTTTGTAATCTTTATTCTATCTTTGGTCTCTTATTCTATGTTTGGTTCTTTCGGGCCGTGTTTGGTATGCACAACAAAGTAACAAGCTCTCTTAGGGCTATTTTTCAATCATACGGAGGAAAAGGGTATTCTTGCCTTTTGCACAGAAAGAGATCGGGAGCGGGTCTCTCGACCACCTTTTTGGGTGGGAGAAAGTCTCATTGACATCAGTGCTAGTTCCAGTTCAATGCATATTAGACACAGTATAACCTGTTTTGTGTTGCTTTGTCTTGTCTTGTCCTAATGACGTAAAGAGAATACCAATAAGATTTCTTTTGCCTTGTATAGAAACGTTGCGCGTCCTCCGCTCACTTTCCATTTTCTTTTCAGATTCTTCATCCTTGGTCTTTTAGGGTAAGCAATGCAACCAATGGTGACATTTGATTTTCAAAAGATTTTAGTTTTGATAATTTTTTTGTACATGGATTGTTTGTAGAATTTGTCTTTTTCAGGTTCTTTTGTATATAGGTGTTGGCTACAGCTCTCCAACCATGGCAAGTGCTATCTCAAATCTGAGTCCGGGGAACACATTTTTGCTTGCAGTCGCTTTCAGGTATTTATTACCAAAGATTCACTTTACAAAAATAAAGCAATTTGTCAATTTATTTTTTACTTCCATTTTTCCAGTCGTACCATTATAATTATTCATGTATGTTGTCCATCAATTATCCACATAACACTTAAGTAGAAAACACTAATTAATTGATAAAGTTTTAATTCTTTTGAACCTATTTCCACAAAAAACTCGAGTATAAGTTCAGCGACTTTTAAATTGCTTGGATCCATTTTCTTCCTAAACTTCTAATTCTTTCGGACCGATTTCCCTTTTAGCTAATTTTCTAGTTTTGACCCATTATCACATAAACAAGTTGAAATTGTCAGCTTTACTTTGTATCATTTAATTCATAGATTTGTTTTTTCTTTTTCTTAAAAAAATTACTTCTTTCGAAAGTTTTAAACTGGTCTATATGTATTTTAGGATGGAGAAAATAAACTTAAGGAGTTCAACCAGTCGAGCAAAATTATTTGGCACCATAATAGCCATATCAGGAGCAATGGTTTTCACATTTTATAAAGGCCCGGAAATATTTAAGATCACCCCTTCTTCTGATTCACATAATCAACTTCTTTTGTCACAACCATCAGATTGGGTATTTGGAGGCCTGATTCTTGTTATGAGTATAATCTTTGCTTCCATATGGAAGGTTTTACAAGTAAGAGCTGCCATATTTATAAGAAATTGTTTACTTGTTAATTTTTAGCTATTGACTTTTTGATTTATATATCCAGACAGCCACAGCTAGAGAGTACCCGGATCAATTCACCATTGTCTTTTTTTTCTGCCTCTTTGGGACAATACAATCTACAGTTCTTGTGTTTATTCTAGAGCGAAATCCAAAAGCTTGGGTGGTGCAACCTGGAATTGGCATGGTTGCTGTTGTTTTTGGGGTAAGTAAACTAAACATTTAAACTATACTACTTTTTTATAATACAACATGCTTTACGCCTTGTTTTTTTCCAAAGTTTTGTATGGATAAATGATGTTTAAAATATATTTGAGAAAATGACGGCACGCTTAGGGAATTGGTTGGAAAATAAAGCTATATAAACATGTATTGGTGAAAGAGATAACGTTGTAAGATGTTAATGCACTTTTCATTTATCTCACTTAGGTCACTGTTTTCTATTTGGAGATATAGTAGACTAGTACTTTTAAAAAGTGTCTCACTTACTCATTTGGTAACTTGCAGTGACGGATCCAGGAATTATCACTAGGGGGTGCAAAAAAAATTTTCCCGGAATATAAAGGGTGCACTTATAGAAAAAAGGGTGCACTTTTGTGGGTAATTGATCAAAATCCAAAGTTTAAATTAATTAGTGGGTGTCATTTTTTTTTCCGAGGGGGTGCAACGTACTAGAAATTTTTTTTTTTTTTTTTTTACAAAAGCCTGCAAAAGTTGACGAAAAGTGTCACAAATAGGTCATTCGATAACAACCTTTTAAATCCTATTCACAAAATGAACATCATTAATTTTAATGAGTGCTATTACGAATTGCAAAATTACTTTTTAAAGTTCTCACCACAAAAAAACCTTAAAAAAAATCAAGAAAATTCATATATTGCGAAATACATTCATATATTGTTTATTCGAAGTTTTGTAAAAAAAATTTCGTGAAGACTATTCAAAAAGCAATCTCGCAATTCACAAGAGGACCCACTGCCAAATTTGTGGTCAGTCGTGTAAAAGGTGAAAGAAGTGGTTAGTTTGTTAAAATTAAAAGGATCATACCATTGTGGTCTTTTTTTTATTACCCCAAAAAACAACCCAAATTAATGCTCTATGTAGGTCATTCGGTGACGTGCTATTTAAGTTTAGTTCTAGTATTGATATAATGACATGAATGAAATACATGAGGACAATCCGCATGTATGAAATTAATATGAATGGCAAATGAATGCAATATGAGTGGAACAGTAATATGAAATAAAAAAAGTACATTGTTATTTTATCGCCTTATCCAATTTGAGCAACATAATCTGGTGGTGGTAGATTGACCCGTTTTTGTATTTGAAGGCGGTATTTTCTACTGTATTTCGTAGTACTGCCATAACTTGGTGCCTGAAGAAGAAAGGTCCGGTTTTTGTGGCAATGTTCAATCCCCTTTCCATAGTAATCGCAAGCGCCATGGGTGTCACATTTCTTGGTGATTCGCTTCATTTAGGAAGGTAAACAAGTAGGTAGAGCTTGGTAAGATGGAATTGAGGAAGGAATGGAATGGTTCATTCCATTGGAATCAAAATAGCTATTTGTTTATCTGGTAATAATTAAACCATTTCGAAAGGAATGTGATTCTTAGTTATAGGTGTCTTTATTCCATCAATTTTATCCATGAGTTATTTAATGAAACATTAATATCGCGATTTTAATAAATTAGTATATTCTTTTTTCAAAAATAATATATTTTTATTATAAAGTTATCTATGTTTCAATGAGCTTTTATTAAACATGTGTACTTTTTTAAAAGAAAATTTCATCATTATAATTTAATATTGTCAGAGAATAAAGTCTATTAAAACTGCACATTATGTTTTTATCATAATATAAAAAATTGATATGAAAATTTGTGCTTTTCATACAAGTTAAAAGAATATTATTATTGAATATAACAATTCATTCTATTACATTGCTTATTCTAATAACTTGCGTGTCCATTCTATTTTCTATCATCCTATCCAACCAAAAAAAACCTTCAAAAAATTTTAGTCACATGATCAATATATGAATCCCATTTAAGCCTCTTCGCTATTTTGGAGAATACATATTTATTCAAGGGTTGTTTTTGAATTTTTATTTCATATATGTAGCGCCATTGGAGCCGTGATAGTTGCAGCTGGATTTTATAGTGTGATGTTGGGGCAGGCCAAAGAAAAGAAGATGGATGCCGATTTGGGTGTTGCAGATCATGAACCTGAATCATCAAACCCTACAACTCCTCTCCTTTCATCGGGGAATGAATTGAAACGTTAAATTGTTATGAACTCGAACATCCATTAATGAGTCAAGAAATGGCGATCTTGTCCATTTTATATGGAAAAGTCTAAAGTTTGAGTTCAACGGTCAAATGCAACGATATTTTTGAACAGTGTGAAATCCCACCAAAGGGTGATCAAAACCTACCGCTTAGGTGTTGTTTTCAAGTAAATTTAACATGACTGAATTTTACATGATAGACCACTTCAAAGTTGAAGCCATGTGTATAGGTACATTCCTATTTGTATTTATTTTTTCATTACATAGTATTTTTTTTCAAATTTGTCTATTCATTTTCTTGCATCTGTTCACATGTGTCGTCAAGTTGCCAAATATCTTTTTATTTAAAAATTGTATTATTTATATAGTTATAATAAAGCCATGTATATGGATACACTTGTATTTGTATCAGATTTAGTTCAAATATTTTTAATTATTAAACATCTATGAAATATATCAATGATTATTTATATCAAATGATTCTTATTTAATAAAACTTAGGGGCCCTTTGGTGTTTGGATCAAGTTTTATTTGAAATTTTGAATGAATTGGAATCCAATTTCATTGAAATGGAGGGAAAAAGTCCTTTGATGGTTGGATGAAATTAATTCATTTGGAAGAGGGAATGTGCAATATTATCATTATATTCTTCTATTAAATTTCAAATTAAAATGCTCTACCACTACCATCCACCACCACCACCCACCACCGCAACCAGAAACCACCACCACCACCACTGTCATCCACCACTACCATCACCATCACCACCACCATCCGCTTAAACATGAGAAGCGATATTTGTGGTCCCCTCGATGATTTGTTGCTGACATCAAAAGTTTGGTCGATCTCAGACTAAATTGTTGGAAAAGTCCTAGTGTCTCAACAATTAAATAGGTTCCTATAAACAGTATAAACAGTATGGTCCAATTGGGTTATACACAAATCATTAACGACAAAATAATAAAATATGAAATTAAAAGGGACTAGATTGTTAATTTTAATTAACTAGAAACTAAGAAGGGGTTAAATGGCATAAGTCCAAAGTTGATAAGTGATAAGTGTGATCACTTATTTGGACTGATAAGGGATTCGAAGTATCCCACATTGATAAATTATCCAAATCCTAGAGGATACCTCAAGTATAAATAGAGAATGAGGGAAAACTTGAGGAACAAGTTTGCAAACCCTAGTTCTTCACACCCCCCCCCCCCTTCAATGTGTCGCTACCCTATTCCCTTCCGTCTCCCTTTGGCTTCGGGCTCAAGCCACCCTAGGGAAACCCCTACGTGTTTCCAACCATCGCCACCACAAGCTACCCTTCTCTTGGTCTCAAGTTCACACACTCTCTTCTGATCCTTCCACTTCCTCTCAGGCTACAAAAACTATTGGGGGACATTGATTAGGGTTTAGAGTTGATTACATTGTGTTCTTGATCTACATTTTATGGTGTGATTCTACTAAAAGGGTGCTATGTTAGGCCCTCATTCATTCAACTTTCTTTAAGGTCAATAAAGGTATAAACCTTAATCTTTCTTTAGGTGTAAGTTTTAGTCTCATGGTTTTGCTGAACACGATTCAGCTCTTGGGTTATTATTTTGCTTATGTTACTACCATTGCTATTTTGAATGTCATTCTTATCAAAACCCAACACACACAAACATATTATATATATATATATATATATATATATATATATATATATATATATATATATATATATATATATATATATACACACACACACACACACATTTTGGTACGGTACAATCGTAGTATTCAAAATGTTGTATTGTTACGGTACCAAGACTATTCGATTGGTATGGTACTACCATCCAAACGTATTAGCTACCAGTTTTATTGGTTCGGTTGATAGCATGTTTATTGGTTTTCCGTATTAAATATATATTTCGCAGTTGTAGTTTATATGTATTGATATAAAAGTGATGTACTTAATTTTGGCGCAATCAACAAAACACCAACCTGGGCGGATGAGTGCTTAAATTTTGCCTACAACAGCAACATCATGCGAACAACAATTTTTTTACAGAAAAACAGGTTTTGCTTAAAATTTACATCGTTTTACGTCGTTGTTTTTTAATCAACTAATAATTGAAAATTATTCATAGCTTTTTCGTTTGAGAAACCGACTTAAAATCAAGTATCAGACTTATGTTGTGTTTGATAATTGCTGACTGAATTAGATCTGACTAGGTCAGAGGCCTGAGTCAGAAGCTCTGACTCAGTCTGACTGAAACCATTTTGTTTAATTATGCATCTGACTGGATTTGTTAAATGATGAAACTTACAATGTTACCCTTCTATGTCTTGTATGTTTTGTACTTTAATAACAAATTATTTGCTATTTTGTTTAAAAAACAAGAAAGGAATTAGAAAGAAAGATCAAAAGTTATTTTGCTCATTGAATATAGTTTGTATTTCAATTCTTTTTACACAAACAAAAACATAAATTTGAATTTCATTTTCTAAACAAGAACATAGCTAGTATGCATGTAAAAGACAATCAATTAGACAAACCGGAACCCAAATGTGAACATCTAATGAACTGCCACCACTTCAACCTAATACTTCAATACCATTAACAAAAAATTACTACAAATATGAGTATATGACATTCTTTAACCCTAGTAATTACTACCATGTATCATATGATCCAGTACGCCATACCTCATTAACAAAATTACGACAAATATGAAATTCTTTAACCCTCATAACCCTGCTTTCCTGGTTTTCATTTTTCCATCACTATTTCCATAATCACGCATGAATAAAGCCATTAACATGAAGAAATACCACTTTCAACGAATTTCCCCATCCATCTTACACCACCAATTTCATATATTAGGGTTAGGTTTTGAAGCTCCAATTTGATTGAACCAGATTTGAGAGCCATACCTTCCTTTGTTGTGCATGCCGACGATTTAGGGCTGCTGAATAGCTATTTTGGAAAGCCGACGACGATATCGTTGACTGACGGCGCCGACGTTGGATGGAACAGAGACAGCCGACGGTGGTCGGAGGTGGGAGGACTAATATCGTGGATTCAGAGAATTCGATCGATGGAGGCGGAAGCAAGCTAGGGCAATTTCAGTGCAGGGCAGAATCAGGATTATTAGCGCTTCTTTTCTAGTTAGCGTCTTTTTTTACTTATCGGGTAAGAGGCAGTGAACCGAATAAGATGTCAATTTTTGGGCTATCAAACAGTCTAACCCAGACCGAGTCAGACATTACCTCTTACTGATCCGAGGTAAATCAAACACTGCCTTATTTTTAATGTTTAAGTTTTGGTTTCGAGAACCAAACATTATGTATGGTTTCTTTAATCTCAACATAATTCATGAAATTTGAACAATAAGTTATATTAAATAATATCCTTCCTCGGGGGGAAGACCCCTCGCTTGACTTCATCATTCGTATAGGCCTTAAAAGGGCCATAACAATCTAGGAATAATCATAAAACAAAATGAAGATCAAATATTTGCAAAAGCATTCCAATTTACTAAGAATTATAATATAATTTGTCAATGTCTTGCAAGTCTCAAATCATTA
This sequence comes from Cichorium intybus, assembly GCA_023525715.1. Lineage (NCBI taxonomy): Eukaryota > Viridiplantae > Streptophyta > Magnoliopsida > Asterales > Asteraceae > Cichorium > Cichorium intybus. The sequence continues at coordinate 49,497,735 of CM042016.1, read as the reverse complement.
GGGTAACCGGCAACCATGAGAATAATTTTTGAATTTCACGTTTTAAGAGCATCCAAAATACATGGTTATATGAGGGTTGAGTGAGGTAAAATGTCTAGTTGGCATATAATAGATTAAACTGAATTATACTAAGATGCCAAGTTGGTATATAATGGATTTGTGGTGCAATACCTATTGAATGAAAAAATAACTAACAAAACATATATATATATATATATATATATATATATATATATATATATATATATATATATATATATATATATATATATATATATATATATATATATATATATATATATATATATATATATATATATATATATATATATATAAAACTATAGTCAATTAAACTTTATACATTTCAATATATTGTAAAAGTTAATGACAAAGTTGCATGAAAAGTAGAAGTTGGAATGACACTTCATTAACCTTTATAGAGCTTAACACACAATAGATTTCTATTCTCATTGTGGGTTTTGTCCTTGGAGATAACCCCTATCAAATCTCACATGTCAACACATCTTACATGCCCCTCAAGTGAGGGTTAAATTGTCTTTTTCAATTAGCCCTCTCATTACCGCCATTTTGGTAATACATTAGAACATGTACTTGTATTTAACACCCCTATATATTAGCCCCACTTGACTCATCAACATTCAATACAGGACAACTCCTTCATAGACAGTCCTTAGCCTTAGCATGTCATTCTTTACACAAGCCAAGTCCCTCTTAGTTTTTGAAGCATGAAGCTCAATCTTGTCTTTTAGGTCCTTCTTTGTTCTAATTTTTTTATCAACACAAAAGCTATTCATATGAACCTGACCTAAAGTACAGCTCTTATCTTGTAACATCCGTGTTTTGGGCCTAGGAGTTTTGGGCTTAAAACGACAAACAAATTTATTTTGTAAATAAAGAATAACTAAATTTAATATTTTGTTATGTTTTTATGTTGTGTATAAATGAGCCAAATATAGTTTTAAAATCAATTTGTAACCAAATGTGAAAAATTTTGTCATAAGGACTGAAAGTGTCAATTTGGCCAAACTTACCCTAAGTAGAGTTGACTAGTCATGGATTTGGAAAATTAGGAGATATTATGAAGGAATTGATGTGGAGTTTAAATTAGGTCAAATAATTCCTTGAATTAATATTAAGGACCTAAATTGTGAAGAATTTTAGTGTAAGGGACCATTTATGTAAAATTAGGAAACTAAGGGTTAGTGTTGACCTAGAGAATGACTCAAGTGAAGTAAATAATCATAATTGGGGCACAAGTGTGAAACTAGAGACTTCTAATGCAAAAGAGTTAACTATGGGTGTTGGGTGAAGAAAGACCAAACTATAAGGACTAATCTTGCCAATTGTGGAAGATGCCAAGCTTTTGATGGGGGTTTCACCCATTTCAGCTCATATTCACGAAATTAGAGAGAGGGAGAGAGGAAAATGGCGATTTCCATGGATTCCAAGAGGATTAGAAGCTTGTTCTTGAAGATTGATCATATACTTCAAGTTCCTAGCCAATCTAAGGTATAAAACCTTCATCTTCTAGCTTTGAATTTGAGTTAGGGTTTGGGGTTTTGGCCCAATTCGAGATTTATGGTGGGATGAGGTTATTCCTATGATTCCCCAATGTTTATTTGATATTTCTAAGTTATTGGAGTCTACATTCAATCCATGGATGCTCTAGATCCAACTACTTGATTAATTTGGGTGTTATGAACCCTAGAATTTGGGGATTTGATGAATAGAGGAGGAATATTGAAATTGATGGATAATTATGGTGGTTTTGGATGAGGGGATTCATTTCTAATGATTCCCTAAGGATTCCAACCTTTGATTTGTAGTCATTAACCTTGAATCACTAGAAAATGGGAGTTGGGTGTTTTAATGGGTTTTGTTCATGTAGATGATGATTGGATCTCTTGTTTAATGGATGGATGAATGAGTTTAATGTATCAATTTGGATGTATAAGTGGAGTGAGGATCATTTCCTAATGATTCCATGGAATGGAAGAAGGAATCTCCACTTGTAATCATCAATTGTAAGAATAGAATTGGGTATTCCATGGTTTAAGCTTATAGAGTGAAGTTGTGATCATGGAATGTAATTGATTCATTTGAAATGGTTTTGAATAGTTTAATTGAGTCTAATGATGTGTGTTTTGAGAAGGAATAATGTCCTTTTGATGTCCATGAGTTTTGGGAAGAATCGGAACTTGAATCGGGTCAAAAATGAGTGAAAATGACCAAAATCGGAGCTGCACCTGGGCATTACACGACCCGTGCTGTTTAAGCACGACCGTGTTGTCCTTACAGTGAATTACACGACCCGTGTAACCATTTACACGACCCGTGTTAGTCTCTGTCCGGATTTTGGGTACTTTTTGGGTTTTGAGCTTTACGGTTTGGGCCTTGGGTCCTTGTTTTAATGCAAATCTTTGGGAATGTTTTAACTACGATTTTCCTTATATTAAAGAGTCAAGGACTTCATTTTGATAATGGATGATTGTTCCCTCTTAGTTCTAAAGAAGTAATTATAGTGTGACTTTTAGATGAATCGAGTATGATATCTTCCGTTCTTGTATTGTAGGAAGGGGATATGTTGTAGTGACTTGGAAGTGAGACTAAGGACTTGATCTAGCACTCAACTAAGATGATTTGATGGATGAGATGATGTCTAGGAGCGCCGCCAAATGCATCAAACCTTGAGTGGAGTTAGTGTTGACTCGTCAGTTGACCTTCGGTGAGTTTACCGGGAGTACACATCCCAACTAATATCTTTTGTGTGTGTTATCAAATACTTTTCATGCATAATATTATGTGCAATGTGTTATATGATTAGTACTTGTGCATTGCATGAAAATGTGTTTCTAAAGATGTTTTCAAATGAAGATTATGATGATGTTTTGAAAGATGTTTTGAGCATTCTATTTGTGCATCACATTGCATATAGGATGGGATTGACCGAGTGAACCTTATGACGAAGATGAAATGATTGTCCCGGATTTAGGGAAATCATGATTGTCCCGGATTTAGGGAAATCAAGGGCAAAATGCCCAAAATGAGATGTTTGTCCCGGATTTAGGGAAACCGTTCCCGACAATAGGGAACCGCATGAGGGAGTTGCTAACCCTCATGGGGCTAGTGTGATGGCCACTAGTCCTAGTTTTGCCTATACGGGGATCGGGTGGCATGCTTCGTGCGTGTCATTCGTGAACTTAGGTAGGTGCCATTGAGGTGAGTTGGACTTTTATGAGATGGACGTGGGTTTGGGATAGTTGCATCATGCATTGCATTTGCATATCATAACTATCTATTTTGAGTAAAATCTTATGATGTTTTAAGTAACTTTTGAAGTGTGATTAAAATCTATTTTTGGGGGGTTTGTCACGAGTGTGGTAGTTCCCTACCCACTCAAAATGGGTCAACCTCGGGTAAACTCACTAGGCATTTCAATTGCCTAACTTATTTTGATGTGTACTCAGGTTGAGGAGTTTAGATGACTTAGAAGAGCTGGATGTTTAGAAGGCCACGATTTGTGTGGTATCATTTGAGCTATGTAATGGTATTTGAATTGTTACAACCTCGCTATTTTATAAACTAAAATGTTTTATCTAAAATGGGACCAAACGATGTTTTCCGCAACTTAACCTTAAATTATTTCTCATTAAACCCCATGTGTTTTTAAAATGGTTTTTGAAAGAAAATGACTTATTTGAAGATGTTGAAACTAAAGTTTTCACTAAAGGATGATTTTATGGAATAACGATGATAAACCATGGGTTAAAATGACGTTTTATGAAAAGCCTTAAGCGAGGGTGTTTCAATTTGGTATCAGAGCATGAGTTTAAGTGAACTAGGTACTAGGAGTAGTGCTTAAACTTAAACTGTGATGCTCTTAAGGATGTTTGACCTCTTAAGTAGTTCACCTTTAGAACTTAGTGGTAAATGCTTGCTTGTTATTTAGTTTCTAATCATTTAATTAGTGAATTCGGTTTGGCATGAGGAATATTCTTGGCAAGAGGATGCATGCATGAGGATTCTTAAGTGGATATGAAGTGCAACCTTGAAGAATTAGGAGTACGTGGCAACATGAAGAGCAACTTTGTGTGAATAGCAACTTCTAAGGATGGTAGAAGGCGAATAAAGGGACAACTTATATTGGATGAAGCTTGAAGAGTAGTGAGAATTACAAGATGGTGGACCTTAAGGAGTCGATTAAGGGATGAAGGAGTGTTAGAAGACTAGTGGAATCATTGTGTCAACCTTGGGCAAGCAAGGAGCATGATGAGCATGGTGTTAGCGAAGTGGATGGTAGGTGAAGACTGGGAGCTGTTGAAGAAATTGTTTGTCGTGACCCTTAAACCTTTCTTCCTTACCTTACCTTCTTTTGAGACCCATCCGAGATCTTTCAGTGTTCAAGTAGTGACCTAGCCTTAGCTCTAGAAGACTAAGTGTATGTAAGAGTAGCATGGTTTGCGCCTTAATGCCTGAGCTAGAGAAACCTTAATGTAAGACCCAAGAATGACTTAGATCATTAGATTCTTTAGTAGTTAGAAATGGTTTAATGACCAATGAAACCTTATGGAAATAGTGATTTACAAATTCAGGTTAGGATGAAGAGACATGGATTCATGAGGAGACTGGAGGCCATAGAATCAAACCGTTAATCACCTTCGGGTGTGTGAAGTAGTGAATAACCTACCCTAATAAGAACTTAAGAATAACGTAAGGCCAATCTTTTCAAAAATGTTGTTAAAATTTTGAGAAAGTTTTATAAACAAATTGGACGAGAATATCTCACAAAATGCAAGACTTTTATAAAGTGAATGACAAATGGGCCATCATGAATCAGTAGTGAATACCCAGGAGTAATGATCTCTTTGAGATTTTGTTAATAAATTCGATGAAAATATGTTTCTAAATAAGCTTGAAACTTTATCGTTTTATATAAATTGTATAAATTCGAAAGGGCATTTTCTTTTCACAAAAGTTGATTAAATTTTTTCATAAAGAACGATATCCTCAAAATATTTACCACAAAGTTGAGTGTTCAAATCTTTTGTAAAACAAAGGGTCAAGTTAAAAAAAAAAAAAAAAAAAAATTTCAATTTGATAGTTGTATGTTTTAAAGAAGAACCATTATTAAAAGAAAGTCGAGACAAGTAGTTCTTTGAAGTAAGACAGTTTTACAAGGTAGAATTTATGGCACTTCAACTTTTATAAAATTTTAAATTTAAGTAGAGACAACTTTTGAGATTTTGTTGAAAAATAAGTATTAAATTCTTTATCGGTAGGAATACCCGGGATTGATAATCTCTTTGAAATTTTATTAGTATTTTGATGGAACCACGTTTCAAAATGGATTTGGAAAATTTATTGTTTTAGATAAAGGATGCGAAATCTGAGTAATGCTTTTCATGATGTCAAGTAAATTTTCAAAGAACGGTCTTTTTCAAACATTAACCACAAATCGGAATGTCCAAGTTTTTGTAAGGTAAACAAGTCGAAATTGGAAAGATTTTGAATTTAACATTTCATATTTAAGAGAAACGTTTATGAAATGAAAATTTTGGGTAAACGATTCTTGGAAGTAACGGAGTTTTACAAAAGTGGAATTTAATTACTTCAAGTTATAATATTTTAAAACTAAAAATAAGTAACTTTTAAGATTTTGGGAAAATTTATACTTTATTTCTTATTACTGATTCCGGGGACGGAATCCTTTTAAGGGGTGGATAATTGTAACATCCGTGTTTTGGGCCTAGGAGTTTTGGGCTTAAAACGACAAACAAATTTATTTTGTAAATAAAGAATAACTAAATTTAATATTTTGTTATGTTTTTATGTTGTGTATAAATGAGCCAAATATAGTTTTAAAATCAATTTGTAACCAAATGTGAAAAATTTTGTCATAAGGACTGAAAGTGTCAATTTGGCCAAACTTACCCTAAGTAGAGTTGACTAGTCATGGATTTGGAAAATTAGGAGATATTATGAAGGAATTGATGTGGAGTTTAAATTAGGTCAAATAATTCCTTGAATTAATATTAAGGACCTAAATTGTGAAGAATTTTAGTGTAAGGGACCATTTATGTAAAATTAGGAAACTAAGGGTTAGTGTTGACCTAGAGAATGACTCAAGTGAAGTAAATAATCATAATTGGGGCACAAGTGTGAAACTAGAGACTTCTAATGCAAAAGAGTTAACTATGGGTGTTGGGTGAAGAAAGACCAAACTATAAGGACTAATCTTGCCAATTGTGGAAGATGCCAAGCTTTTGATGGGGGTTTCACCCATTTCAGCTCATATTCACGAAATTAGAGAGAGGGAGAGAGGAAAATGGCGATTTCCATGGATTCCAAGAGGATTAGAAGCTTGTTCTTGAAGATTGATCATATACTTCAAGTTCCTAGCCAATCTAAGGTATAAAACCTTCATCTTCTAGCTTTGAATTTGAGTTAGGGTTTGGGGTTTTGGCCCAATTCGAGATTTATGGTGGGATGAGGTTATTCCTATGATTCCCCAATGTTTATTTGATATTTCTAAGTTATTGGAGTCTACATTCAATCCATGGATGCTCTAGATCCAACTACTTGATTAATTTGGGTGTTATGAACCCTAGAATTTGGGGATTTGATGAATAGAGGAGGAATATTGAAATTGATGGATAATTATGGTGGTTTTGGATGAGGGGATTCATTTCTAATGATTCCCTAAGGATTCCAACCTTTGATTTGTAGTCATTAACCTTGAATCACTAGAAAATGGGAGTTGGGTGTTTTAATGGGTTTTGTTCATGTAGATGATGATTGGATCTCTTGTTTAATGGATGGATGAATGAGTTTAATGTATCAATTTGGATGTATAAGTGGAGTGAGGATCATTTCCTAATGATTCCATGGAATGGAAGAAGGAATCTCCACTTGTAATCATCAATTGTAAGAATAGAATTGGGTATTCCATGGTTTAAGCTTATAGAGTGAAGTTGTGATCATGGAATGTAATTGATTCATTTGAAATGGTTTTGAATAGTTTAATTGAGTCTAATGATGTGTGTTTTGAGAAGGAATAATGTCCTTTTGATGTCCATGAGTTTTGGGAAGAATCGGAACTTGAATCGGGTCAAAAATGAGTGAAAATGACCAAAATCGGAGCTGCACCTGGGCATTACACGACCCGTGCTGTTTAAGCACGACCGTGTTGTCCTTACAGTGAATTACACGACCCGTGTAACCATTTACACGACCCGTGTTAGTCTCTGTCCGGATTTTGGGTACTTTTTGGGTTTTGAGCTTTACGGTTTGGGCCTTGGGTCCTTGTTTTAATGCAAATCTTTGGGAATGTTTTAACTACGATTTTCCTTATATTAAAGAGTCAAGGACTTCATTTTGATAATGGATGATTGTTCCCTCTTAGTTCTAAAGAAGTAATTATAGTGTGACTTTTAGATGAATCGAGTATGATATCTTCCGTTCTTGTATTGTAGGAAGGGGATATGTTGTAGTGACTTGGAAGTGAGACTAAGGACTTGATCTAGCACTCAACTAAGATGATTTGATGGATGAGATGATGTCTAGGAGCGCCGCCAAATGCATCAAACCTTGAGTGGAGTTAGTGTTGACTCGTCAGTTGACCTTCGGTGAGTTTACCGGGAGTACACATCCCAACTAATATCTTTTGTGTGTGTTATCAAATACTTTTCATGCATAATATTATGTGCAATGTGTTATATGATTAGTACTTGTGCATTGCATGAAAATGTGTTTCTAAAGATGTTTTCAAATGAAGATTATGATGATGTTTTGAAAGATGTTTTGAGCATTCTATTTGTGCATCACATTGCATATAGGATGGGATTGACCGAGTGAACCTTATGACGAAGATGAAATGATTGTCCCGGATTTAGGGAAATCATGATTGTCCCGGATTTAGGGAAATCAAGGGCAAAATGCCCAAAATGAGATGTTTGTCCCGGATTTAGGGAAACCGTTCCCGACAATAGGGAACCGCATGAGGGAGTTGCTAACCCTCATGGGGCTAGTGTGATGGCCACTAGTCCTAGTTTTGCCTATACGGGGATCGGGTGGCATGCTTCGTGCGTGTCATTCGTGAACTTAGGTAGGTGCCATTGAGGTGAGTTGGACTTTTATGAGATGGACGTGGGTTTGGGATAGTTGCATCATGCATTGCATTTGCATATCATAACTATCTATTTTGAGTAAAATCTTATGATGTTTTAAGTAACTTTTGAAGTGTGATTAAAATCTATTTTTGGGGGGTTTGTCACGAGTGTGGTAGTTCCCTACCCACTCAAAATGGGTCAACCTCGGGTAAACTCACTAGGCATTTCAATTGCCTAACTTATTTTGATGTGTACTCAGGTTGAGGAGTTTAGATGACTTAGAAGAGCTGGATGTTTAGAAGGCCACGATTTGTGTGGTATCATTTGAGCTATGTAATGGTATTTGAATTGTTACAACCTCGCTATTTTATAAACTAAAATGTTTTATCTAAAATGGGACCAAACGATGTTTTCCGCAACTTAACCTTAAATTATTTCTCATTAAACCCCATGTGTTTTTAAAATGGTTTTTGAAAGAAAATGACTTATTTGAAGATGTTGAAACTAAAGTTTTCACTAAAGGATGATTTTATGGAATAACGATGATAAACCATGGGTTAAAATGACGTTTTATGAAAAGCCTTAAGCGAGGGTGTTTCATATCTATACCTAGTTATTTCAAAATGGACCTCATTTTTCTCCCCTCATCCGATTCTTCCTCCAAATAATACCATTGATCGTTATTAACAACCTTCAAGTCTTCAAGGCCATCATCTGCATCATCTATTCTTTCAATCACTTCAAGCCCTCCTATTTATTCGTTATTCGTATCAATGTTAACAACAAAATCTTCCTTGTCAACCTCAACATCTGTTATATTGTTGTCCTCATCAACCATGTGCTCACTTTTTCACTACTATCGTACTCAATAAGCCATAACCCATACTACATAAGTCGTACTCAACTAGGAAGGGTTGTGGTGGATTATGGTCAACCAGGTAGGGTTGTGATGGGTTATGGTCAACCAGTAAGGGTTGTGATGGGTTATGGTGTAGGGTTGTGATGGGTTATGGTCAACCAGGTAGCGTTGTGATGGGTTATAGTCAACCATGGTCAACCAGGAAGGGTTGTGGTGGGTTATGGTCAACCAGGTAGGGTTGTGAAGGGTTATGGTCAACCAGTAAGGGTTGTGATGGGTTATGGTCAACCAGGTAGGGTTGTGATGGGTTATGGTCAACCAGGTAGGGTTGTGATGGGTTATGGTCAACCAGGTAGGGTTGTGATGGGTTATAGTCAATCATGGTCAACCAGGAAGGGTTGTGGTAGGTTATGGTCAACCAGGTAGGGTTGTGATGGGTTATGGTCAACCAAGAAGGTTTGTGATTGGTTATGGTCAACCAGGTAGGGTTGTGATGGGTTATGGTCAACCAAGTAGGGTTGTGATGGGTTATGGTCAACCATGAAGGTTTCTGATGGTTTATGCTCAACCAGGAAGGGTTGTGATGGGTTATGGTCAACTAGGAAGGGTTGTGATGGGTTATGGTCAATCAGGTAAGGTTGTGATGGGTTATGGTTAACCAGGTAGGGTTGTGATGGGTTATGGTTAGCCAGGAAGGGTTATGGTGGGTTACGGTCAACCAGGCAGGGTTATGATGGGTTATGGTCAACTAGGAAGGGTTGTGGTGGGTTATGGTCAACCATGTAGGGTTGTGATAGGTTATGGTCAACCAGGTAGGGTTGTGATGGGTTATGGTCAACCAGTAAGGGTTGTGATGGGTTATGGTCAACCAGCAAGGGTTGTGATGAGTTATGGTCAACCAGGAAGGGTTGTGGTGGGTTATGGTCAACCAAGTAGGGTTGTGATGGGTTATAGCCAACCAGGTAGGGTTGTGATGGGTTATGGTCAACCAGGAAGGGTTGTGATGTGTTATGGTCAACCAGGTAGGGTTGTGATGGGTTATGGTCAACCAGGTAGGGTTGTGATGGGTTATGGTCAACCAGGTAGGGTTGCGATGAGTTATGGTCAACCAGGAAGGGTTGTGGTAGGTTATGGTCAACCAGGTAGGGTTGTCATGGGTTATGGTCAACCAGGAAGGGTTGTGATAGGTTATGGTCAACTAGGTAGGGTTGTGATGGGTTATGGTCAACCAGTAAGGGTTGTGATGAGTTATGGTCAACCAGGAAGGGTTGTGGTGGGTTATGGTCAACCAGGTAGGGTGGTGATGGGTTATGGTCAACCAGGTAGGGTTGTGATGGGTTATGGTCAACCAGGAAGGGTTGTGATGGGTTATAGTCAACCAGTAAGGGTTGTGATGGGTTATGGTCAACCAGTAAGGGTTGTCGATGGGTCATGCATGTATTTATATGATGACTAAGATGTGATGTCAATATATTTGATAAAACCAACAAACAAAATGATAGTCATAAACCCTAAGTTATTAGCCCTAAATACAATAAGTTATTAACCATTAGACATCAAACATAAGCCTTGATGGTTTATAAATTTATATATTTAAGCCATAAGCTTTGATTCTTAATGCCTAACCCTAAGCCAAAAGCATAAGCCCTATGTCTTAAGCCACATGCCCTAAGACCTAAGCCCTAAGTCGTAACCCGTAAGCCATGAAACATAAGCTATAATCCATAAACCTAAGCCATAAGGTCCATACCCATAAGCCTACACCATAAAACATAAGTTATAAGCCATAACCCCTAACACTTAACTATAACCCTATGCTATAATCCCCTAAGCCTACGACCTAAAACATAAGTCATAAGCCATAATCCTTAAACCCTAAGTCATAATCCGTAAAATCAATTAAGTGGCAAAATTCACTTTATTTTAAAATTTTAGTCAAATTGAGAGGGAAAGTTCAATTTATTTTAGAATCTTAGTAAAATTAATTGGAAAAATTAGTTTACTTCAAAATTTTGGTAAAATTAAATACTATAGAAGATAATTTTAAAAATCCCGCTCATAACCTAGTACTAAAATTACTATCAGCCCAAAAATTTTAAGAAGCCCGCTAATATATGTGTTCGAAATTATAACGAAATTCCTCCCTCGTTGCCTAGGTCAAATGAGAATCGACCTCCCAAAACTGAATCACACTCGCTTCGCCTCTCTTCACAGCCCTTGTTCTTCGATCGGTACATCCCTATTCTTCGTGACTTCCATGCTCGTTGAACGGGTCTCCTCTGCTTGTCGATCAATACAACCCTGTTAATCGCAACCCCACCTTCACCTGGCTCGTCAATCGGTCTCCCCTATTTGACGAATTCAAACACCAAAACGTAGCCACACTCAACCAACATCGTCTTTGTCCACCGGTCTCCTCTTCGTCTCCGTCAAGCCATTTCCCTACATCGTCTCCGTCCAGTGGCCTCAATCTCAGTTCCATTCGTGTTTCCTTGTATCACTATCTCCCGATAAATAAACTTCGACTCTCGCTGATCTGTCTCAATAGTCGCTTCTCAAGTATGACATTCTTTGACAAATGCCAGTGTTAAAGGTCAAGTAGGGTTAGTTTTTCAACGACTTATTTTTTTTCAGTCTACTGCCTCACCATTCCTCCTCACACTCATATCGATTCTAGTGCTCCCTCACGAAATCGACCATTTCCTTAGGGGTTTTTGTTTCCTCTACATGAAGCTTTCACCTATGACTATTTGTGTTGACCTTTCACAATCATCGACTCTGTGAAAGCTTACTGGTAAAAATAATCTTTCATTTGCAGTTTTAACAAGCAAAGTATAAATCGACAGGTATGCTCTTTATCGACCCCCTCTCATTATTCTCTTTCTTTTCCATTGATGTAATTTCAAGAACTTATTACCCAAATCTACAGATGTTAAGACATATAATATGACAGTCAAGAAGGATGAAGAAAAAAGGCTTAAGTCTTTTGATGTAATCGATAGGTATGTTTATGTTTGGATGAATTTCATGTAATTTCTTTTGAACTGGTTTGCCTTCTTGGAAAGGATTTGGGTTTACCATTCATCAAGGGTCTGAATATTTTTGTGATTCTAGATATTTACACTCATTTCTGTTCAATCATATTATGTGTAACAAATGCGGCCTATATAATCAAGGTGGTTTGTTATTAGAATGCGTATTTTCATTCATCTATGTGGTATGCACTATCATTTGTTTTGATTTTTCTTGACCTTTAATGTACTAGGATTGAGAGGATGGCTTGACAAAAACTGACATTGATGGCTCGTTCTTGCATAACAACTGGAATAAAGATCTAAAACTATTCAGCTTAAGTGAAGTATGCAGCTCAAGTAAAGTATTGACACGCCTTGGTCGTCGTGCGGTCAAAAATAAAGAAAAACCTAACACACACTAGCACAGTGGTAGTCAGGGTCGATCCGCAGGAGCTTCGTGGTTAGACTAAATGAAAGATTACCAACTAGTATTGTCACGCTACAGTCGGAGGATCTAGTTTCTACCTTCCCAATCACTAATACCATAAAACAATGATCAAACAAATTCAAGCCAAGCTAAGCTAAGCTCAAATGAACCTAGTCACTTTCTGAAATCAGAAGTACATCTCTGAATCAGAAGCAATCAAAGGCATCCAAACTAAGCAAAACCAAGCAAAGCATAAACTAGCCACTAACTAAAGTTCTACTGAACAGTTACTAGCCAAGGTTTAATGCCTAAAAACTAACCTAATTAGCTACTGATTTCAGCAAGGGAAAACAGTTCCAACGAGGTCAAAACAATGTCCAAACACAAATCAAACATTCAAAACCAAACACAAGCATAAAAACACCGAAATACCGACATTAAATGTAACCAAATGATTTTCATTCACCAAATCCAACTTCCAAACATCCAAATAGTAACAAAATGTCATAAAACAGAAACCTAAAGTGCTCAAGGCCAGTGGTTGTCACTCCCAAGGACCTTAGCTACAATTACTACTTGATACTAAAAGGAATTAAATTCTAAAACATGAAAATACCAATTGAGATGTTGCTGAAACGAATTCTTGGAGTCAAAGAGCTTCAAGGTCGACTTTACACCCGGTCTTTGCTAGGGTTTTCGGCTGGAAATGCCTCTATTTATAGTTGCAATTTTCCCGCAGCCGCGCCGCACAGATGAAGAATCCGTGGCGCGCGTACTTATCTTTTCCCGTTTCTTCGGCATTTGAATATGTTCCACCGCCTTAAGCTCGCGTCGTGCGTGGTTAATTCCCGCGGCCCGTGTACGAGTTTCCTTGATTTTTCGTTCTTTTCCAAACTTCTTCCTTTTGCACGCTTTTAGTCCCTGTTTCCATTCTTTTTCTCCAAACAAGTCCTGGCACGAAAAGTGAGAATACCCAGACATATTTGATATAATTTTATCAAGAACAGGGCTCAACAATGCCTAAAATACTTGATATCACTAGGCGTTGTCAAGTATACAGCTCAAGTGAAGTATTCAGCTCAAGTGAAGATGATGGTCAGCAACTTCTTCAGGTCTTTGTCTCTTTGCTTATTTAAAAGCAAAACTGTTATTTCTATGATATTGTACTTCTATTTCGGTGGTTTAATCGATCAGGGGCAAAAATGGAATTTACCCTAATACTGTCAAACTACTTAACAGTTAGAGTAAATTGCATATTTGGTCCATTAAGTATGTAGCAATCAGTTCCAGGGTCAGTTTATGCCGTTAATGATCAATCTATCAAGTTGTTGACTTTAGTCAAAAATAAATTTAATAATTTTCATGGCATTATATTTTCATTTTCTTGGTTTATGCGTATGAAATCCTTATTTCTATATCAATTACAGGATAACCTATAGAATTTGGAAAGTTTTGGAGAGGTTACGCGTGGAACAAATAATCAGCTTAGACTTACACAAGCCCTTGGGTTAATTCACACAATTGATCGATTGGAGGCAGCAAGGATGAATATATAAATTGATGATCTTCGTGAAGAATGTGTATTTTATGACAAACTTTAATTATCCATGATATCTTTTGTACTGACAAATAATATTTTTGATAACTTTGAAATTCTTGTTGGCATGTGACCTAACATTATTGTGCGTAATGGATTGTTTTTATATATTGATATTTTATTTTGTATTAGTATTAAAAGTGGTTTAATTTGAATATTACTAAATCTACAAAAATTATATATTTTTTCTACAAATTATAAAATTATGACATATATTTACGACTTGCAATTATGAATTACGTAAATTATGTCGTAAAAGTAAGTCATAAAGGTAAGTCGTAAATGTCAGTCGTAAATTTATGACAGACAAATGTCTGTCATCTTTCATTTATGACTGGGTTTTCAATAACAGACATTTGTATGTCATCTATACCATTTAATGACTGACAATGTATTGTATATTTGGTTTGATTTAAGAATATTAAATTATTAATAATAAAAACTTGTTTTTTATTACATTATATTGTATATTTACATTTTTGTTCAAATTATAATAATAATATGTGTAATTATACCCGTTGGTAAATACAAAAAAAATAACCACATTCTAAAATATAAATTTGTGACTAAATATAAAAATAGTCATGATAAAAGAAAAATTAGTGATTGTAAGTCTTTTTATAGTCACAATTTTATCATATTTGTGTGACAAAATATAAACAATAGTCACACCGATTTTTTATGTGTTTGAATGATATCAAATGTCATGGTAACAATAATTTCTTGTTACTATCGGATGAACGATGGTCGCTATCTAAAAGCATTTGTGTGTCTATAAAGAAGTTATGGCCATAGTCATTCGAAATAATGATTGATTACAACATCTTTGGCCACGGTTTGCTTAATTCAATGTGTCTAAAATCTCAAATAAATAATCTTTTACCATTTATATTATATATAATTTTAAACACGTATAGTAAACTATACCGTAACCATATAATACTTACACTCACAACTTTTCTCTTTTATTATGACAATTGTTTGTTTTAGACATATATAAGATATTACGAAGTGACTATAACATGGTTATAGTTACCTGTATTTGATCTTTAACTAACTGTCTAAACGCTACCCTATGGACACATAAAGTCATTTACGTGACCATATGTACTCGATTTTACCTTCGTTGAAATCAATCAAATCCTTTAGACACGTATATAAACTATGTTGTAACCATATAATACTTATACTCACAACGTTTTCTCTTTTATCATAACAATTATTTGTTTGTTGACACACATAAACAATTAAAACGTGACCATAGAATGATTATAGTTACTTGTTTTTGTTTTCATTTACTAAGTTGCTAACCTAATCTTATAGACACAAAAAATCATTTATGTGGTCAACCTTATTACCAGTTATATTGTATACAATTTTAGACACATAAAATCAATTATACCGTGATCATTTAATACTTACACTCACAACATTTCTCTTTTATCATAACAATAGTTTGTTTTTAGTCACACATAAGATATTACGACGTGACCATTGCATACCTACATAAACATTTTTAATTTTTATGATGACCATTTTTTACCTTTGGACATAACATAACACAAAACACATGGCAATTACATATCGATGGTCACACTTTCAATGAACATAAAATATGTAGACTACCTAAACAATGGTTTTCTTATTCAACTACATTTACCTATGGACACGTTTTTTAATTCTACGCTCACCAAATCCTACATACAGTCACACGTATTTAAATTTTCCAATACAATTGATCATATTTTGACACATGTAATAAAAATGCATATGACAATAAACCACTTAAACCGACTTCTTTTCTTACTTTTAATATGTAACTAATAAACACCATCCTATGGACACACGACTATTTTATGTGGCCATATTTGTTATCTTTTTGGACACATTAGATTTGATGTGTCCAATATGGCACAATCACACAGTCACATGTACAATTTCCTTATGTGACCATTACGTATCTATAATCTCTAATAAAATAAATATCACATTCTTAAAATAGTAAATGTGGGTGATTGTATCATTTAGTCACATTGAAGTCGAGTGTCACGAATGAGTGTCACATTTTTGTAAATAAGTGTGGTCATTGTTTTGTTTCTCCATAAAATGGTCACACAAACTAATTTACATGTATCCATAAACGTTCTCGAAATTTCATCAATGCCCTGTGGCCACATTTTTTTTTAAAAATGTCGCAGGCGTTTTTCGATCAAGTGTGACCAATGTGCGATTTTGTACTAGTGCTTCATCACCGATAGTTCACTAGGAATCTCCTCGATTGTTACACTTGTATTACGTTTTGGAGACATGAAATAGGTCACCGAATTTGTTGAACCATGCTTAGTATAGACCTTAATCATCTTGTTATCCCCAATATATTATGATAGATTCAAAACATCATCACCGTTCCCCAAAGCCTGTAGTCCAAAGTCGAATCCACTTCGGGGAACTCTAAATTGATAATAAATGACTAAGGGACAATGTAACCTAGTTCAACCATTATCAAGTCCAACTCATGAACATAAAACTTGCATATGTCTAGCAAGTCTATGTATCTAGCTTGTCCATCCACATATTTAAATCCTGAGAATTTTGTGAATTTGCCTCCATAGGGAAGCTCAAAAAAACATGTTAGGATTACTTTGTATTCAAGACAAAATACAAAAAGAAGATGAGAATTAGTAACTTTGATTAATGTTATCGTCTTTTCCATTGACAATCGTCTCATTAATGGGCAATAAAGAACTTACCATAAATGTGTTTCATACCCAAGAAATTGGTTCAGTGGTTCACTACTAGAAACAGGAGCATCAGAGGCGAACTAGCGATGGACTACCTCCATAGCAAAAAATAAGCCGTCTAATATGTTTGTGAGGCTTTTAGCGACGAAATTCATTCTTTTTGCGACAACAGTAGCGACGGAATATCCCTCGCAAAATGGCCCTTATTTAGCTAAATTTGGACACATTGGTGACGAAAAACCCGTCGCAAAATATCAGCCAAGTACACATTTTTCCATCGCTGATCCGTCGCAAACCCAGTTTTCAGTTTTAACTTTTCGTCACTAAAAATCACAAATCATATTCACAAATTTAGAATTCCCCATTAATAATTACATTTCAAAATTTTAAACAAAAATACTCAAAGTCTGGTATCTATATGAACACAAGTTTGGCCACCAACTCTGACGACTAAAAGCACAAAGTAAAAATCCAAGTGTTATCTCAACCACTTCTCTAAAATCATACAGAATTTTAATAGAATGATATGTTGGAAAATACCACATAAATATGACCTTAGGACTATATTGTATTGTTTATTATATGACATTCTGTACCGCAACGTTTGCCAAAATGACAACTCAATCCCTAGACTTAAAAATATGTAGTATGATGGATATGACATATGTCTTTAACTCAAGGGACTATATTTGTGTGGTTTCAATTTCTTTTCCATAAGGTGTAAATTGATGAATTGTTAATGCTAAGAATATGAAACGATCAATGGGGAGAAATGAAGAGTCTCACAGAGATCTGAAGAGTCTCACAGAGAAAATGAGGAGTCTTAAAACCCCTATATAACACCAAGATCAAACATGTTATCAGCATCTCAATCTCTCCATCAGAAAATCAATAAAACACCATTACGGGAAGAAAGTGAACCAAACTATGGCTTCATCTTCATCAACGATAACACTTCCAAGTAAGCATGATTTTATTTCTGTTGAAGCTTTGCATGATTTTTGATCTTGATTATATACCTGTGAATTTCTACATGTGGTATCAGAGCGAGGTTTAAAACACATATTGTGCACTGATTTCAAACTTCAAGTTTTGTTTGCTAACCCTACATGACTGAATTCACATGTTATCTTTTATTCTATTTAGTATAACTTTGTTCATCACTGAGACTGAGATAGATGAACCGTATTCATCATTTATTTTGAGTTTGATTTCTGATTATAATGGCAATTGAAATTCAACAATATATATATATATATATATATATATATATATATATATATATATATATATATATATATATATATATATATATATATATATATATATATATATATATATATATATATATATATATATATAAATTTACGTACCTTGGTGAAAACAACAAAAAAAACGTCTATGGCTGCGTCAAAAATAAATTTTCAATTTACAAAAGGTCTTCGCTTGCACTTCTGACTGCGATTGAATCTGCAAGCGTGAACTGCTATTGCCCATTAATAAGCTGGCTCATGCCTAGGATTCTTTACGAAATAAGTTTCAATTTTTTTTATATGGTCTTAATTCCAAAGTTGGCCGGCCACTTTGGTGAGTTTGGTCTACCATCCTTTTCAATGGGCCTTATATGTTTCTGATTTATTTTGTTTTGAATTATAATAAAATATTCAAGTGAATGATATATAAATATGATAATTATATGGTTGGTAGACTTTTCAAACATAGATTATATGTTTATCACTTTATAAATTATCAAAACATCTAATTTAATGTTTAGTCTCTCAATTGCTCAAACGTATGGACAGTCAAAGGAATTAGTATTTTGGTTCTATTTGACCATTGTCATGTTTTGCTTTTCTGCGGCAATTATGCCCTTTCTTATTTAAAGTGCTTTTGATTTTTGAGTAATCAGTACATATCTTGGTTTGGCCACTAGTTGGATGAGATTTTTTTTTTCATTAGTATTTATAGTGGAAATAGATAAAGCAAATTATTTAATCAAAAAAGAAAACCATATACTGTCAATCTTTATATGTTTTGGATTGGACACAAATTAGTTTCCCTTCACTTTGTATTAAAAGACAAAAGAAAATTTCACAGAGCATGAAAGTCACAATTTAATATCACCATTTTTCACCGTAAGAAATTGAGCAATTTAATTGTTTTATAGAATAATACTTCTGATTTTATCAAATTAACGAATCATTCTTTATAGATTTAATAATTAAGAACTTTTATAGTTCCAATTGATAAGTGATAACTTTTATGTTAGTCTTAAGTGATTGGACCAAAGAAAGGTTGCTTAAGTTTAACATTTTAGTTTATTAAACACCACATTAAGAAACTATTTGAGTTGTTTTTTAAGGATCCCAAAGGCTAATTAAACGATGACTCAATTAGTGAATTTCAAGCATAAAATGCATAAATGTTGCATTCTGCCCAAAGGTGATTGCAATATTTGTGTTGCGTAGGATTAAATTAAAGACGTCATAATATTCAATTATTGGTCTAGCCAAAGCGAAACTAATAATTGGATAAGACTGTCTATTCGACCTATTATTTTGGTGTTAATAATAGGTATACTAACATGATTGTTTTGATTATCTCATAATTCACTTCAGTATCTTCTTCGCATATATTAAACAATAATCTTATTTCGGCATCTACTATCTCACCAAGTCACATAATCGAAACATTGACCGGGACTAACTTTGCGACACGGAGGGATTCTCTGAAATTGGCACTTGGAGTAATGGAACTCGATCATGCTTTGTGTTTTGACCCTCCTGGAGCTCTTAATGAAAAGAGTACTGCTGAACAAAAACAATTTCACGACAAATGGAAAAGGTCAAATCGCATGTCACTTATGATCATAAAGAACTCCATTTCAATGGCCATTCGTGGAGCCATTCCTGACTCCGAAAATGCAAAGACCTACCTGGAATCTATAGAGGAACAATTTCGAGGTATATCAAAAGCTCATGCTAGTACCCTCATCCTCAAAATGTTGACGACAAAGTATGACGGATCGAGTGGTGTACATGAACATATTATGATGATGACTGACATGGCAAACAAATTGAAAAGTATGGAAATGGAAATCAGTGAATGTTTCCTCGTTCACTTCATCATGACATCCCTTCCCGCTCAGTTTGGTCCGTTCAAGATCAACTATAACACATAACGGGAAAAGTGGAAGATGAGTGAGCTAATAGCCATGTGTGTCCAAGAAGAAGAACGACTCAAAGTTGAAAAGCCTGATGTCGCTTATGTCACCACAACCACAAATCTCGATAAAAAGAAAGGTAAAGCTCATGGTAGGGAGAAAGGGGGTCCTAGCAAGGTCCAAACCGCAGGTACAAGTGCCCGTAAGTTTGACAGTAAGCCTCATTGCAAATTCTGCCATAAGAAGGGACACACTCAGCGAGATTGCCCCAAGTTTAAAGAGTGGTTAGATAAGAAAGGTAACACTGATGCTTTTATGATTTATGAGTCATTAAATATAAATGTCCCTTTTAATTCATGGTGGATTGACTCTGGTTCCATGGTACACGTATCTAACTCATTGCAGGGATTCCATACAATCCAGAAGCTGGAAAAAAGGCAAAGAACAATTAAAGTTGGGAACGGAGAAGACTTAAATGTGGAAGCTGTTGGATCGCTTCCTTTACTTTTGGAAAGTGGTTTTACTTTAAGTCTTAATAATACTCTTTATGTACCGGGTATTACCCGTAACTTGATATCAGTATCTAAATTGGCAAAAGAAGGCTTTACTCTTACTTTTAGATATGATGATGTTATTATTAGTTCCGGTTCCCAAATTGTTGGCCATGGTTGCTTAAACGGAAGTCTCTATAGATTACGTTTGGACAATCACTTTATGGAATCTTTAGTATCGTTTAATATTAACGAGAACTTAAGTAAAAGAAAACGAGAAGTGGAAACTTCATCCATGTTATGGCATCAACGCTTAGGCCATATTTCACGAGATAGAATACTAAGACTCGTGAAGGATGAAGTATTGCCAAATTTTAACTTCTCTGACTTTGATAAATGTGTTAAGTGTATGAAAGGGAAGATGACCAAAAGCAATAAGAAAGGGTCCACAAGAAGTTCAGGTTTACTTGAACTTATTCATACTGACATTTGTGGACCTTTTCCTATGGGCATAAGTGGACATAAATCATTCATTACTTTCATTGATGATCACTCTCATTACATGTATCTGTACTTGATAAATGAAAATTTTGAATCTCTAGAAATGTTCAAAACTTTTAAGGCTGAAGTTGAAAATCAACTCGACCATAGAATAAAAGTGGTGAGATCGGATAGGGGTGGTGAGTATTACGGCAGACATACAGATGTTGGTCAAGCACCCGGCCCTTTCTTTGAATTTTGTAAGGATAATGGGATTGTTAACCAATACACCATGCCTGATACTCCTCAACAAAACGGCGTTGCCGAGAGGAGGAATAGGACTCTAATGGACATGGTGCGAAGTATGCTTGCAAACATAAACTTGCCCCAATTTCTATGGACCGAGGCATTAAAAACGGCAGTCCACATCTTAAATAGAGTTCCTTCAAAGTCTGTCCCTAAAACTCCTTTTGAGATCTGGACAGGAAGGAAACCAAGTTTAAGATATTTAAAGGTGTGGGGTTGTCTGGCCGAAGCAAAACTATATAACCCTCAATCACAAAAACTCGACATGAAAACCATAAGTTGTTTCTTCATCGGGTATCCTGAAAGATCTAAGGGTTACCGATTTTATGCTCCGTCACATAGTACACGAATTGTAGAAACGAAGCATGCTGATTTTCTTGAAAATGTCAACATCAGTGGGAGTGGTTTATCAAGCGACTTTGACCTCTAAGAGATTAACGAAGAGGCACCTATTATTCAAGTGCCTGCTTCAATTAACAACTCCTTAGGAGATTCAAGTCATCACAACATGCCTCACGAAAATGATTCTTCGAACGTAGAGGCAAATGAAACACCACAAAATGAACCCATTCAAGAAGTTGACACTGAAAGACAAGAAATTCAACAGCCTATAAGACGATCTCAACGATCTAGGCGGCCCACGAATTTTGATGACTATATCACATATTTAAATGAGGTCGATCTTGACATAAGGAAGGAAAGTGACCCCATTACGTATAGTGATGCCATAAATTGTGATCAATCAAACAATTGGAATGAAGCTATGAGTGATGAGCTCAATTCCATGAAAAAGAATGATGTTTGGGAACTTGTTGAATTACCAATGGGTTGCAAACCTGTTGGATGCAAGTGGGTCTTCAAGACCAAATTGGACCCGAATGGAAACATTGAGCAATATAAGGCTCGATTGGTCCCTAAAGGGTATACACAAAAGGAGGGTATCGATTACCAAGAAACTTTCTCACCTGTTTCTCGAAAGGACTCCCTTAGGATCGTAATGGCCCTTGTAGCTCATTTTGATTTAGAGTTGCATCAAATGGACGTCAAAACAGCTTTTCTTAATGGAGATTTACACGAGGATGTTTATATGACCCAACCTGAAGGTTTTATTCCTAATGGTCAAGAACATCTTGTGTGTAAACTCAAGAAATCAATATATGGGTTGAAACAAGCTTCCCGTCAATGGTATTTGAAGTTCGATGAAGTCATGAAGAAAAACGACTTCATTAAGAACCAGGTAGATCAATGCATATACCTCAAGATGAGTGGGAGGAACTTCATGATACTTGTCCTTTACGTAGATGACATTCTCTTGGCAAGTAACAATATTGATTTGTTGCATGAATCAAAACGTTTATTGTCGCATCATTTCGATATGAAAGATCTCGGTGAGGCCTCTTATGTAATAGGCATAGAAATACACCGAGATAGAGCCCAAGGGACTTTAGGATTGTCCCAAAAGGCGTATATCGAACGCGTACTTAATCGATACAACATGCAACAATGCTCCCGTAGTTAAAGGGGATGTTTTTGGTTTATCTCAATGCCCAAAAAAAGAGGTAGAACAAGAACAAATGAAGTTAATCCCCTATGCTTCGGTGGTTGGAAGCTTAATGTATGCCCAAGTTTGTACCCGTCCCGACATCGCTTATGTTACTAGCATGCTACGTCGTTATCAATCCAATCCCGGCCTGTATCACTGGAAAGCTACCAAGAAAGTCTTGCGATACTTACAAGGGACGAAAGAACACAAACTTGTTTACAAAAGAAGTGATAATTTGGAAGTGATAGGTTATTCAGACTTTGACTTTGCCAAGTGCAAGGATGACAAAAATTCAACTTCGGGATACATCTTTATGCTATCAGGAGGGCCAATATCTTGGAGGAGTCATAAGCAAAAGTTGACGACAACATCAACAATGATGGCTGAGTATGTTGCTGTTTATAATGCAACTTGTCATGGAATGCTGTTGAGAAATTTGGTGAAAGGGCTCATGATTGTCAATTCCATAGAAAGGCCATTAAAAATCTATTGTGATAATTCAGCCGCCATAAGCTTTTCAAATAACAATAGCTCAAGTGGGGCTGACTTATACCTCGATACAAAATACTTGTTCGTGCGTGAACGAGTGGAGGAGAATGACATTTGTATCGAACATATTAGCACCAGTAAAATGCTAGCGGATCCGATGACGAAAGGTCTACCACCCAAAGTATTCCAACAACATGTCGTCAATATGGGCTTAAGGGTAGACCTAGTATGAAGTAATTATAGCATATTGTTTTACTGGAAATTTTGAATCTTAATTATCAAGTACTTGATTATAACTCCTCTATTATATGCGTTTTGTCTATAATAATAACTTGTGCACACTTACTTTCTATATAGATAAATGTATTGCATTACCACTTAATTCTAAAGTCATTTGGTGTAAATTAATCGTAAGTTTCATATGAAGTACCATTGTATGATTTGTGGGGGTCCCGTATCTTGAGACGATGCGTCAGGCTGTACTTTTCTGCCTTGGTATTAATATGAAACATGATGAACTAATCTTGGCCAAGTAATGAAACGTGTATACAAAATAGTCACTCGGTCAAGTGGGAGAATGTTGGAAAATACCACATAAATATGACCTTAGGACTATATTGTATTGTTTATTATATGACATTCTGTACCGCAACGTTTGCCAAAATGACAACTCAATCCCTAGACTTAAAAATATGTAGTATGATGGATATGACATATGTCTTTAACTCAAGGGACTATATTTGTGTGGTTTCAATTTCTTTTCCATAAGGTGTAAATTGATGAATTGTTAATGCTAAGAATATGAAACGGTCAATGGGGAGAAATGAAGAGTCTCACAGAGATCTGAAGAGTCTCACAGAGAAAATGAATAGTCTTAAAACCCCTATATAACACCAAGATCAAACATGTTATCAGCATCTCAATCTCTCCATCAGAAAATCAATAAAACACCATTACGGGAAGAAAGTGAACCAAACTATGGCATCATCTTCATCAACGATAACACTTCCAAGTAAGCATGATTTTATTTCTGTTGAAGCTTTGCATGATTTTTGATCTTGATTATATACCTGTGAATTTCTACATGACATTCAATTTCCGTGAAATTGTGATTAGTGTGCCAATTTCATCGACGATTTGGCGATGGATTCAGCGAGTCATCGGGTAAGGAACGAGGCGGGAGGAATTAATGATCATATTGTCGCTGAAACCCTCGCTATATGCTAAATTCTACGATAGATTTAGAGAGGGAAGTTTCTGTAGATAAAAATCCGTCGCTGGTCACCATTAAATCCCTCGCTAAAGATGTTGAAAACGTAAACTTTTCTTTTGCTTCAATTCTGTCGCTGATTCCTCTCTAGTCCCTCTCTGATTAGCTACGGAAAATTTTCCGTCTCTGATTCTGTCTCTGAAACTCTCCTTTCTAGTAGTGGTTGGACTGTCCACATTGGAAACACCATTCATACATGTGTAGTTCCGATGATTAGAAATTGCATTTACAATTAAGGTTTTCTAGGGATTAAGGATTACGGTAAAGGATAAAGAACATGAAAGGACAATATATAGGGGTATTAAGTACGAGTAAATGTTCTACTGTATTAGCAATATGGCGGCAATGAGATGGCCAACTGAAAAAGGCAATTTTACCCTCACATGAAGGACATGTGGGGTAGGTTAACGGGTGAGATTTAACGAGGGTTATCTCCCGGAACCAAATACACAACGAAAGTAGCCAAAAGGACCATATCTACGATTTTGAAAATCACTAGGTTCGAATAAAAAAATGGGCAAACGACATTGACCAAATTAGCAATTTTCTCTAGAAATAAACACTTCTATTTATTCTTCAATGTTTATCGGTCCATCATCATTTCTTACTACAATGGCAACTTTGCAATTTCCTCTAGAAATAAACACTTCATGCCATAAAGCCTTAGAAACATGTTGATGTTTTGAAATAAATAGTGTGTCTATGTACTTAAGAAATTGGCCTATAGGTTGATTACAGTTCGCATGATAAAGTGGCAAATTGGGGGTCTCCCGGAGTTGTAGTTTCCCGTGTTATTATCCAATCCTAGCAAGTCATTGAATACTCAATTTACCTCTAATACAATGAAATGATGAATGATCTCGAGTTGTAGTCTCCTGATTCACCCAAGCAGCTTCTATTGTTATGCGGTGACGATGAATTGAGTATTTGAATGTCTGATTATCGTTATCGCTGGAATCCATAATCCCTTAAAATGTTTTACAAGTAAGATCTCAACAATTACCCAAAACCCTTTACTGGGTTTTCACTTTAATTTTTTATTTATACATCCATTCAACCGGTGCCCTTTGGCTGAAGGCTGATCGATTGTCAAAAGCCTCTCATTTTGGTTGTATTTTTATGGAAATGGATCCAACTTGAAACGAAGTATCATTATCAGTAACTGCAGTATAGGCTGTTGAGTGTGAAGCCACTCTTGTGGTTTGTCAAAGTTGGTGAATGTGAAGTTGGTGAAGTCAATGGTTGGTGAGTCCAAGGTTGGAGAAGTTTGATTTCACATTTCACAATACCTTCTCATATGTATAAATAGAGCTTCAGTTGAAGAGATTTATGTACCACACCACAACAATGTAGTTGAATATAAATTCCTAATTACCTGGTGGACGTAGGTCAGATTAGACCGAACCACGTTAAATCCCTCGTGTTCATCGTTGCATTCTTGAGTGTGATTAGTGTCGTGTGTGTGTCTCGATCCTAAAACAACTGGTATCAGAGCCTTGGTATAGCTCCAGAGGGTGATTTTCTGTTTTTGGTCGAATTTGTTTTTGTCTCAAAAACGATTTTGGTGTACGCCGTTGGAAAGGTCTCGTTCCGCAGATTCCGAAAATATATTTTTTGGAATTTTTCGACCATCGGAAGACCTCCAAATCACTGGTCAAAGTTGGTCAAAACTCGCCGGAAAGTTGGCCGGAAAAACCAGTTCGCCGGAGAAGACGACACTGTAGCGCCGGAGTCCGCCGGAGAAGACGACACTGTAGCAGTTCACTGTAGCGGTTCCTGTAGCACTACTGTAGCATATTTCCAGAATTTGCAAAACAGGTCCCTGAAGTTCCAGAATTTGAAAAACAAACCCCAAGCCCCTGAACTTTCAGAAAAGTGCAGTTTAGCCCCTTAACTTCAGAAAAATTGCAGTTTGGTCCCTGAACTTCGGGAAAATTGCAGTTTAGTCCCTGAACTTTCAGGAAAATTGCAGTTTGGTCCCTCAACTTTGTCAAAGTCGCAAAACAGTCACTCAAACATTTGTTTTGGGCAGTTTAGCCAGAAAATAATTTGGGTGGGGATTATATTTTGCAAATAACGAGCCAAGAACAGTCGTTAAGTTCAGACAAGGCTTCGTTTAGTGAAGATTGAAAAGTTGGTGGAAGATGCAGATTGAGGCATTATGTGTCAGAAAGTTCAAGATGTGGTATTGGTAAACGGAGAAAATTAGAGAATTACAGAAGATCAGACGTTCAGACAAATCCAGCGATGATCAGAGTTTCAGGGGTTCAAGAACAGATCATGGGATGAACAGATCAAGTAATTAAGAGAAAATCCGTTTTCGGTAGATCCAGCAGTGATTAGAAAGTCAGCAGACTTAGGTGTAATCACGGGATCAGAAAGTTCAGTGTTATTCATGACGTTGAGGTGTGGACATTCTTTAGAGTCGATGTCCAAATAGAGGAAATTCTGCTTCTGAGAATGTGTCTGGGTTTGATGCATTGGGACTCAGTGGAAGGCAGTGAAGACTCTTGGGTCAAGAATTATGGTGCTTCATTTCACGCTACCCACAGCAGTGAAGCACTGCAGAATCTGAAAGTTTGAGACTTTGGAAAGGTAAGACTTGTGAACGATGAATGTTCACTGTATATGGTCGGATTACCGTTTGAGGGAGTGACCGTCCCAGTTCAGAAGAGAAACAAAGTCCGATTCACAGAATCTCATGGGCAGAAGAGGGTGACCTTTTGCAAGTAGGAAGCCTAGAGCTACAGGGAAGATTCAGGTTGAACGAGCGTGAAAGGTTCAGAAAAATCAGTCGAAGGATATTGTGGCAATGAGAGCACAGAGTATTGTTTCAGTTGCAGGGTTTTGCAACAGTGGGAGCATAGGTCGTGTTTCAATCATAGGTCCAGGACGACAGTGGATTTAGAACCAGTTTTCAGCTGTAAAAGTCTCTCCGATTTTGATAACTTGCTAAATATGGAGAGTGTTGTTGTTTGTTCTCAGATTGTTCCAGGATTCGATAGTTCATTTTCAGTGGGAGCCGATAGGGATAGAGAACGGGTCAAGGACAGTGTAAGTCATGACGAACATGTTGAAACTCATGGGAGTTTTAACGGGCCTTTCAGGTTACTGATGAGAAGGCCGGGGTAACTAAGAAGGAGTTTACGGAAATACAAATGCACAGTTGAAGCACAGGTGAAGATTGTTCCGTGGCTTCAAGTGGGAGATTGTTGAGTGTGAAGCCACTCTTGTGGTTTGTCAAAGTTGGTGAATGTGAAGTTGGTGAAGTCAATGGTTGGTGAGTCCAAGATTGGTGAGTCCAAGGTTGGAGAAGTTTGATTTCACATTTCACAATACCTTTTCATATGTATAAATAGAGCTTCAGTTGAAGAGATTTATGTACCACACCATAACAATGTAGTTGAATATAAATTTCTAGTTACCTGGTGGACGTAGGTCAGATTAGACCGAACCACGTTAAATCCCTCGTGTTCATCGTTGCATTCTTGAGTGTGATTAGTGTCGTGTGTGTGTCTCGATCCTAACATAGGCTTCGAAGAAAACGGTTTCTAATTTGTCTAAAGGAATAAATATCTTCTTTATTGCTGCTGTAATTATTTGTCTCTTCCTATGTCTGTCAAAGATACTGGAATATAGAATCTCAAAGTCTTATGTCACAATTTAACGTAAATAAATATAAACCACATCGTCCTTTCTTTCTAACGTTGAATGGAAGTTAGTTCGCATATGGAGTTTTTTTATGTTGAGTGGGTGCTTAAAGACACCAGAAAAAAACAACATTACCTTTCTTTAATACGTAAAAATATAAGACGGCATTAAAGCAATGCTTATGCAGTTGTCACTACTTGCAATTCCTTAATATTTTATCAAAACAATAGGTGTCAAAATATCCCTTTTGATGCATACTTATACCAAGATTTTGGGGACGATATTTGTTTAGAAAAAGATATGACAACAGTGAGAAGCGAGACATGGTCATGGATCACGGAGGTGCTTCCTGTTGCGGCTATGTTGATGGTAACATGCTCGGATATGGGCATGCTTACAATAGTGAAAGCCGCCATGAATGGTGGTATGAACAATCTTGTTTATATTGTTTACCATAACGCCCTTGGAACATTGATTCTTTTTACATTTTTCATCGTCCATATCTTCAGGTTCGTAATCCTCCTTCTAGGGCTATTTTAGTATTTTGCGCCCGTTTGTTATATACCACAAGACTGAACCGGACTAGACAAGCTTTCCAGGACTATTTTCGATGACGAATATGAAAAGGGTATTTATGTCTTTTTCAAAGACGAGAGATCGAGAAAAGAGTTTCTTTCCCACATTCTTTCACCTTTTTGGGTGACGCAATGTCTTATTAACATCAGTCCGGTCTAGGTCTAGGTCTAGGTCCAGGTCCAGCCCAATGCATGTAAAACACAGTACGTACAACCTGTTCTTTTATAACATAAAGTAAACACTGATCTGAATTGTTTTCTGTTTGTACAGAAATGTTGAGCGTCCTCCGCTTACGTTTCGTATTCTTTTCAGATTCTTCATCCTTGGTCTCTTAGGGTAAGTAACAAGATTTTGTATTTTACAAAAGTTTTTATTTATAATAAATTTTTACATACACGGATTGTTTTTAGGCTTTGTCTTTTTCAGGTTCTTGTGTATATAGGTTTAGGCTACAGCTCTCCAACCATGGCAAGTGCTATCGGTAACTTGGCTCCCGGGAACACATTCTTGCTTGCAGTCGTTTTCAGGTATTATTTAATCTTATATGTAGTTAATATGAATAAACCATAATAAAACAATTCAACAATTTCTTAATTTTTATCTGATTTATATATGCTTTAGAATGGAGAAAATAGACATAAGGAGTTCAATTAGTCTAGCAAAATTATCTGGCACCATAATAGCAATATCAGGAGCAATGGTGTTCACATTTTATCAAGGCCCGGAAATTTTTAATCCAAATCCTTCTTCTAATTCACACAATCAGCTTCTTTCATCACAAACATCGGATTGGGTATTTGGAGGTTTGATTCTTGTGAGTGGTGGATTCGTTGCTGCCATATGGAAGGTTTTACAAGTAAGCACTACCACAGTCCACAAATACATGACACCATGGTTTTTTTTTTTTTTTTTTTTTTTTTTTTTTTTTTTAATATTTATTTCTTGATTATTATTTTATATATCCAGTCGGCAACATCTAGAGAGTTCCTCGATCAACCCACGGTTGTCTTTTTTTACTGCCTCTTTGGGACGATACAATGTGTAGTTCTATCTTTGTTCCTAGTGAAAAATCCAAACGATTGGGTGTTGCAACCGGGTATTGCGATGGTTGCTGTTGTTTTAGGGGTAAGTTAAAAAATTCATTACATTTTTTAACGAAAAAATATTATTTTTGTTATAACTTATTTGATTTTTTTTTATTTGAAGGCGGTATTTTCGAGTGTATTTCGTAGTAGTGTTGTGATTTGGTGCTTGAAGAAGAAAGGTCCGGTTTTTGTGGCAATGTTCAATCCCCTCTCCATAGTAATCGCAATCACCATGGGTGTTACATTTCTTGGTGATTCGCTTTATCTAGGAAGGTAAATAGTTAACATTTTTGTCACAATATCAAATTTTAAATCCCATTTGAGCTTGTTGGTCATTGTTAAATGATAATTCGTGGATTCATGGCTTGTCTTTGAGGTTTGATTTTTGAATTGGGCTAAATGTAATTTTTATTTGCTTATTAGTTATTATAGCAACCTAATTTTTATTTCTTCCTACTACATCATTGTATTTCCAAAAAAAAAAATATATATATATACCATGACAACTAACTTGAAAAATCTACTCAATTTTGGCAGTAAAGTTGCTTTCTATTTGGATGGCATTGCTATTTTTTGCTAGATTTTTCAAGATACAAATGTTGTAATTGGAAGAATTGAAAATAGGATATTATAATGAATAAATAAATGAAATATTTTGCTATTTCTTGCATTTAACCCTTTTGAATTTGTAAATGCAGCGGTATTGGAGCTGTGATAGTTGCTGGTGGATTTTATACGGTGATGTGGGGCCAGGCCAAGCAAAAGAAGATTGAGATGGATTTGGACGGTCCAGATGAACCTGGATCATCAAACCATACAACTCCTCTTCTTTCATCTGGACGTGAATCGAAATGTTAGTTGGCGAGTAGACCAAAGTGAGGACAACAATTTTAGGTGTTGTTTTTCTTATTTAATGGATTTAATGAAGATTGGACCGTATCCACATAACTATGTAGATTTATTACTTAGTTTAAAATTTTCCACTGAGCTAATATATAAATCTTTTACTTAGTATAAAAATAATAAGTTAAGAAAGCAAGTAGGGAAAATAGGTTCTTCCCCATTTCAGTCTTAATTCTTTATAATTTTTCTTTTATTTATCTATCTTTTTATATTTATTCAAATGTGTAGTTCAATTTCCAAATATTTTGTATATTAAGCATATTCTTTATTTGTAGAATTATAATTATTTAGCAATCTATATCATCATATCGTATTTAGGTGTTGTTTGATACTTATTGTTTGATATTTGTTGATTGAGTAAGAGCTTACTAAGTCAATGTCAATGTCTGACCCAGTCAGATTCATCCTAAAGTTGAACGGGTAATAAGTAAATTTTAGGTTTTAGGACCGAATCAGAGGTAAATTTTGGGGTTATCAAACGGACACCGACTCGGACAGACGTAAACTAGGGATGGCAACGGGACTAAACGGGGCCGGAAATAGGCTCCCCCGCCCCGCCCCCGAATTTCCCCGTTTCCCCCAATCCCGACCCCGAATCCCCTCGTTTCCTCGCCCCCGATCCGCTCCCAAATTCCGAACTTAATCCCGCTCCTGCCCCTGTTCCCCCATTTTCCCGTTTGAGACTCGAAAATTAATGTTTTCTCCCGACCCCGACCCCAAAATCGCTAATAATTTAATAATATGTATAATATATTTATTATTGATTATATTATTTATATACAAATGGGGCCCCCGCGGGTGTTTCGGGACGGAATCGTCTGCTCCCGACCCCAACCCCGAAAATCAAACGGGAGTGAAATCCGCCCCCGCCCCTCGCTCCCGCTCCCGAATTTTTGAAAAAAATACCCTCCGTACGGAATCGGGGTCCCTCGAGACTTTTTTGCCACCCCTAACGTAAACTCTTACCGGATCAGTAAGAGGCAAATCAATAAGTCCTTAATAAAGCTTGTTGCTTGTATCGAGATTTAAAGGGATATTCACCAAAACGATTATTTTTGGCCAATTAACGTTGTTCGTGTATGTATGTATGATTAGTATTGTATTTGTAGCTATATTGTTCCTTAGCATAGCCCATTCATACTCTCGGCCCAAAGCCCAAGTCATTTGTATATATAGACTTCGTGTGTTTTATCGGTCCTTTGTGTAGCTTTGATGGAATATATTGCTCTTCAGGTTCTCTTCGCAACGAAATTTGATTGTAAAAAGTTAGTAGAAGTAAACTATCTAAATTGATAGAAGAAATTAGAACTACGTTCTCATAATCAACTTGGTTGTAGAATTCTCCACAAACAGTAAGCAGATATAAAAAAAGAATAAAAAAATTAGGAGAACATTAGTAAATTTCCCGACAATAATAAGATATAGAAGGCCATCAAAATCATATTGAAATTTTATTATAAAATCAAGGTTGTCAATATCGGGATCTCATATAGGATCGTTTTCTTTTCAGCAAGATTGTGATCGTAAAATCAAATCGAGGTCGTAAGACCCTACCAAAAGTATTCTAAAACATAAATAATATATTTGCATCAATCAGTTAATCTTAACCTGGTTAACAATAAATAGTTTAAAACATGAAAAAATAATATCTGCTAGACTGCTACATCATTTAACGACAAACAATTCAAAAGAGGTTTCCGAAAATTCATATTCAATTCACTTAGTTAGTCTATATCAAAACATTATAACTTTAAAAAAGAAAATTAGTAACGATCTTTCGATCTTACTATCGATTCTACAATCTTACGATCTGATAAATTACCCTGATCTTACCAAAAAAAACTACTCACGTATGATCTACATCGATTTACCTAGACGGGATCGTACGATTTTACGATCAGGATCACGATTTTAACAATCTTAAAATTAAAAGATATAGGAAAATTTACTTTAGAGACAAAAGCCTAACAATTTGAAAACCTTGTTAACTATTTTTGCATTGAAATCAAAAAGAAATTTTACAATAAAAAATACATATAAAAGAATATTCTTTCAGAGACGAATGTTACAAAAATGAAAACAACGCTTAACTATTTTTGCATTGATTTTTGCATTTTTCTCTTGTTATTCATGGGCGTCTTTGTGGGTAGGCGAGATGGGCAACCGTTGTAACGTCCCAAATTTCAAACCAAATTTTTCATTTTTAAAATCAGAGTATAATTGTGAAAACAATTTCTTAATCCATAAAACATTCATCCGTTGCCTTAGAAAACATTAAGTTCAAAACCATAATAACGAGTTAATTACCATACAACCCAACAAAAGTTTCTAGAATAAAACACTTCAGATGTCGTACAGTCACGCCGCGCCACAGCCCCTATCAGAAGAAGTACCTTAAAACATTTGAAGTGAAAGAATAAGCACAAAGCTTAGTGAGTTTCCCAAAATACCATACGATCCATAACATAATACACATCAATATCATTTGCCACATTATGACCTTCCGTCTCCCGAACGGCCAGGGTCGCGGGTTGCCCCCATTCCGCCTACAGCTAGGGACTCACAGGCTGCCCCTACTCCGTCCGGTCGCAAGAACAGATCAAGCAACTGACATTCGACACATAGAACCACATTAGTCAAAGCACACAATTCTGACCTAATGGGTCCTTAATCACAACTACACAACCTGATAACGTTGTACACACCTAACTAAGCACACGCTCCTGCTCCTACGGATTACAGCTACCTACGAATGTAACATCACCCATAGTATAGTGAGAAGACTCACATGAATCCGTAGTTGCAAGTCGCACACACCAGTATCCTCACATGCTAAGCAACACGAACTCCTGACATATCATAAGGCGTATATTAGCAACCCGAAGGTCCAAAATCGATCCCTACGGTGAAATCTCTAATCCATCCAAGTTGACCGAAAGTCAACTGGTCAAAGTCAAATGTCAAGGTCAACGGATAAAGTCAAAGTCAACATGAACGCTTAGCGCCGCTATCTCCTCAAGATAGCGTCGCTAAGCCCAGATCCAGAACGGGTTGACATGTCAGTCAGCGTCGCTAACTCCCTATGTTAGCGACTAACTATGAACTCCTCAACTTCCTAGTTAAGCACTTAATCTATTAATAAAGAAGCTATAACTTTCCAGAACATGTCCACTTGGTTTGAAATCCCATAAAATGTAGACTTTCTTGACATGCATGTCAAATCTCACACCTAGGTCAACAAGGGGACTTAAATCATTATTCAAAGCTTAAAAGCTCAAGAACTAGTTCTCATATCTGATTTAAGGACTGAAAAATAAACCATATACAAGGACTAAGATGCTTGGACTTTCCCCAACTCCAATATTAACCCATTCAAGGATCAAAACACCAACACTGTTACAAAACAAAGAAAGAAACTATATTATTAACAAACCAAAGGATAAATACTCACAAAGGGTCTAGAAACAATATTTAAATGATCCCCAAGGTTGAAAGATGTTCTTCTAGCTTCACCTCTTTCAGTCTTGTTCTTCAAGAATTCCTCCTAAGAAATCTCTAGGCTAAAAACCACCTTTAAGGCATCAAAACTCGGTTACAGAGGTTTCAGGGTGTGTGTAGGCTGAAGAAATGGCAGCTCTAGGGTTTTGTGCACTTAAATAAGGCCCAAGGCCCGAGATTCTATGGTTTTGCAATACCAACGGTTAGCGACACTAACCATATCCGTTAGTGGCGCTAACTGCAGCTTCCCGCGCATAGCTTAAGTCGACAATAGCGGTGCTAACATCCCTCATTAGCAATGCTAACTCCAGATTTCCCTTAATCCCATTTTCCTTAAAGTCCTACTTACGATACACAACGCCACAAGAAAGACTTAATGACTTGGCAATGATAACTATTGAGAAGAACATATTCAGAAGTATTTATTATGAAGAGTTGGTGACTAACTTTACTTCCAAGAATGCTAAAAGAGTCTCACGATTCACATAACTATGTACGATTATATATTGTATTATCGTTCTTTGTTTTAATTGTTTTTATAACAATTATCAGCATATCATAGTATTAATAAATTTTGCTTATATATAAACAAATTATATCTAAAGGCCTATTTTTATTTTTCGCACATGATCTTCAAAATTAACAAAACATCACTGTTGGTAATTATATGCATAGTTGTGCTAGGTAAAATGAATGAACCTTATCAATATCACACTTAGTTTTCTGAAAAAGAAATGTTTTCCCATTATAAAAAAGATGCGTGTGTGAATTTTGTTGGCTAAAAGATTGGTAGTCTTTTTCAATACTTATGATATTATTTTCATACAAAATTGCAAGTTATTAATAAGAAAATATTTTTTAACACACCGCATGTCACGCAGATGTCTTTTTAATAGAAAAGACAGTTCAAAGTTAGATTGACTTGACGGTAGGGGATGTGTATTGCGATTTAATTTCCTCAGCTATTAAAAAAACTCCTAAATTATTATATTAGCAACATTGGTAAATGGTTTGCTATATATACGTCTTTTTTTTACTAAAATAACATCTCTAACTTTGATTTTTATATAAAGTCCTACTTACGATACACAATGCCACAAGAAAGACTTAATGACTTGGCAATGATAACTATTGAGAACAACATATTCATAAGTATTAATTATGACGAGTTGGTGACTAACTTTACTTCCAAGAATGCTAAAAGAGTCTCACGATTCACGTAACCATGTACGATTATATATTGTATTATCGTTATTTGTTTTAATTGTTTTTATAACAATCATCAACTTATCATAGTATTAATACATTTTGCTTATATATGAATAAATTATATCTAAAGGCCTATTTTTATTTTTCGCACAGAATTTTCAAAATTAACAATACATATATGTTGTTAATTATATGCATAGTTGTGCTAGGTAAAATGAATGAACCTTATCAATATCACACTTAGTTTTCCGAAAATGAAATGTTTTCCCATTATAAAAAAGATGCTTGTGTGAATTTTGTTGGCTAAAAGATTGGTAGTGTTTTTCAATACATATGATATTATTTTCATACAAAATTGCAAGTTATTAATAAGAAATTATTTTTTAACACACCGCGTGTCATGCAGATGTCTTTTTAATAGAAAAGACAATTCAAAGTTAGATTGACTTGACGGTAGGGATGTGTATTGGGATTTAATTTCCTCAGCTATTAAAAAAAATCCTAAGTTATTTTATTAGAAACATTGGTAAATGGTTTGCTATATATACATCTTTTTTTTACTAAAATAACATCTCTAACTTTGATCTTTATATAAAAGTGTTTATTTGGCAACTCAACATTATTTTTATTAAAAAATATTTATGATAATTAGACATATAACTTATTTTACACTCTTAATAATTAGATAATTATTAATATTTTATATTTAAAATACACTCCAAATAATTAAGTAATTATTAGTTTTTTACTTTTAGTTTATAAATCAAAATAACACATATTTTATTAATAATATATTATTGAATACATAAATACAAAATATGAGATAAAAAAACACTTTTTATAGTTTTAAAATAGTAAATAACACATACATGTTTTAATTATTGAATGGATAAACAAAAAAATGAGAGCAAAAATGTGACACAAAAAGCAATAAAATATACATAAGTCGTTGATAAAGTTGTCAATAAATAGTAAATAACCCATATATTTTTCAATTATTGAATACATAAACTCAAAAATGTGAGACAAAAACAATATCATTTAACAATCATCTATAATTAAACATGATAAACGATCAGATATTGATGACAATGAACTTTATATGGAGTTAAAGTTGTCTGGCGAGTCCTTACCAAGTGAAACTACCAACCCTACCGATGTTTTAAAATATATGAAAAAAGTCGATTGTTTTCCTAATGCAGTTATTGCATATAGAGTCTTGATGACTATTCAAGTAGCAATAACATATGCAACAAGAAGTTATTAAAGTCCTAATTATGATACACAATGTCACAAGAAAGACTTAATGGATTGACAATGATAACTATTGAGAACAACATATTCGAAAGTATTGATTATGAAGAATTGGTGAACAACTTTACTTCCAAAAATGCTAAAAGAGCCTCACGACTCATGTAACTGTGTAGGATTATATATTGTATTATCGTTCTTTTGTTTTGATTGTATTTATAAGAATTATCAACTTATCATAGTATTAATGAATTTTGCTCATATATAAACAAATTATATCTAAAGGCCTATTTTATATTTCGTAGAGGATCTTCAAATTTAACTAAATGTCTCTGTTGTTATTTATATACATAGTTGTGTCAGGTAAGATGAATGAAACTTATCAATAATCACACTTAGCTTTCCAAAAAATAATTGTTTTCCCATTATAAAAAGGATGTTTGTATGAATTTTGTTGGCTAAAAAATTGGCAGTCTTTTTCAATACTTATTATATTGTTTTCATACAAAATTGCAAGTTATTAATAAGAAAACAATTTTTTAACACACCACATATCATGCAGATGTCTTTTTAATAGAAAAACAGTTCAAAGTTATATTGACTTGACGGTAGGGACGTGTATTGGGTTTTAATTTCCTCAACTATTAAAAAAACTCCTAAGCTATTATATTAGAAACACGGGTAAAGGTTTTGCTAAATATGCATCTTTTTTTTTTTACTAAAATAACATCTCTAACTTTGATTTTTATATAAAAGTGTTTATTTGGCAAATCAACATTATATTTACTAAAAACACTTCTGATAATTAGACATATGACTTATTTTACACTCTTAATGATTAAGTAATATTAATCATTTTACTTAAAATACACTCCAAATAATTATGTAATTATTAGTTTTTACTTTTAGTTTATAAATAAAAATAATACATATGTTAATTCATTATTGAATATATAAAGACCAAATATGAGATAAAAAAATAAAACACACGTTTTATAGTTTATAAATAGTAAATAACACATATATTTTTTAATTATTGAATAGATAAACAAAAAAATGAGAGATAAAAATATTGGATTAGGTGTCTAAGCCATGACTAATAATTAGTATTTACCTAATTAATAGTAGCATAGTCCATTTGGATTGCCCTCATAGCTGGAGGTTTGGTAGAAAGTTTAATAGAGAGAAAAATTGATTTATTATGAGATTAATAAATCAATAGAAATTAAATAAATAATTTATTAATATATTAAAGTGATAATATATTAATTAGAAACTATATTAATTAATTAGAAATTAATCTAGAATTAATTGGAATTAATTTGTTGATTAATTTAATTAATTAAAAGGTGCATGGACTAAAATTGTAATTATTCAATAGTTGAGTAAGTGACATTTTAGCAGAATTATAACCAGTCAAAATTATATATTAGATATATGTATTTTGAAATTAATAATAGATAAACAAGGTTGAATTAATTATATAAAGGTTTATCTTGATTTGAATTATAAAAGGTTTATCTCTAAATGCTTATCTGGTCATTTACTGGAGGCTATAAATAGGGAGCCTCAGACCCCCATAAACCTGCGCCATTTATCATAAGACTCTCTGGAATTTTCGATCTCCTCTCCTCTCTGCTTGGGTGTGACTTCATTTGAGGCAAGATAGTTTTGTTGCTTTGCTTCCAAGAAAACCTAAAGGTTAGTTTTTCTGATTTTATTCTTTAGTAATTTTCTTGTGGCCTTTTAGGAAATATTTATATGTTCAATAAGTAGTAAACATAGATCCTCATAGGTTGCATGTAAACTTAGGGTTTTAGTTCATAGATTTGCAGAAAACCTTTCAAAAAATGTGACACAAGAAACAATAACGTATACATAAGTCGTTGGTAAAGTTGTCAATAAATAGTAAATAACACATATATTTTTTTAATTATTGAATACATAAACAAAAAAATGTGGGACAAAAAAATATCATTTAACAATCCTCTATAGTTAAGTATGGCGAACGATCAGATATTGATGCCAATGAACTTTATATGGAGTTAAAATTGTGTGATGAGTTCTTACCAAGTGAAACTATCAAACCTACCGATGTTTTAAAATATATTAAAAAAGACGATTGTTTTCCTAATGCAATTGTTGCATATAGAGTCTTGCTGACTATTCAAGTAGCAATAACATATGCAGCATAAAGTTTCTCAAAACTGAAAGTTGTTAAAGTCCTACTTACGATACACAATGCTACAAGAAATACTTAATGACTTGACAATGATAACTATTGAGAACAACATATTCAAAAGTATTGATTATGAAGAGTTGTTGAACAATTTTACTTCCAAGAATGCTAAAAGAGCCTCACAATTCACATAACTATGTAGGATTATATATATATATATATATATATATATATATATATATATATATATATATATATATATATATATATATATATATATATATATATATATATATTGTATTATCGTTCTTTGTTTCAATTGTTCTTATAACAATTATCAACTTATCATAGTATTAATAAATTTTGCTTATATATAAACAAATTATATCTAAAGACCTATTTTTATTTTCGCACAGGATCTTCAAAATTAACAAAAAATCCCTGAATTTAGGTAAAATGAATAAACCTTATCAATAATTACACTTAATTTTCTGAAAAAGAAATGCTTTCCCATTATAAGAAAAATGTGTGTATGAATTTTGTTGGCTAAAAAATTGGTAGTCTTTTTCAATACTTATGATATTATTTTCATACAAAATTGCAAGTTATTAATAAGAAATTTTTTTAACACACCGCATGTCATGCATATGTCTTTTTAATAGAAAAGACAGTGTAAAGTTAGCTTGACTTGGCAACCTTAGGACGTTCAAGAAAAGTTCAAGACAACTTCATCACATTTTAGAGTAGGTCTTTGTATACTGTAGTGCGTTTTATAAGTTTATTAATACTAAAGTAATGAAAGAAAACAGTTAAGGAAGCTTTGCAAGAATTCTAACGCCATCTTTAGCTTTGCATACAATGGTCAATGAAGCTTCGTGCACGCTGTCATGTTGAAAAGAATTTAACAAAGTTAGTTGAAATGAAAGTATGACATTACAAGCTGTTTATCGCATCCTTGGACCTTGATACGCTCTTCACATTTTGGACCTGTGCGTATTCCATAATGTCTCTCTATTAGTTTAAACCAAGGGACAATCATTTCTAGCCCCATATTCAACTTATCTACCACATCTAATGCTAACTAATGACATAGACTATGATGCTACATTTTTTGATTCAAAAACCTTAGGACGTTCCATACAAGTTCATCGCATTTTAGAGTAGGGCTTTGCATACCGCAGTGTGTTTTATACGTTTATTAATACTAAAGTAATGAAAGAAAATAATTAAGGAAGCAAAAACATATCCACAACACCAAAATATCTTCATCATTAAAGGCTTTTTTGTAACTTTAAAGTCTCTCTAATGCTATTTCGGGATGATGTTGTGGGTATCACATTCTGAAATATCTTTAAATTAGGTGGTCCACTCAACATTTGGGTAATCGTTGATAACTGTCTAGATTGGGGTCGGTCAGGACAAGTGGGTCATTTTTCAAAATTGCAAAAGATGGATTATTTTAGTTAATACTAAATTAAATAGTGGAAAATTAGTTTATATACCGTAACAAATTGTATTAAATTTATAGTGTTTTATATAGGGCTGACAAATATGTACTGCGAGAAACCAACTACCATGTTACCAACCGTACAAATAAAATTGGTAGCCAACATGTTTGGTAGTCAATATATTTGACCGGCAGTACCATACCAATTAAGCAGTATTGGTACGATAACTGTACAAAATTTTGAATACCACGGTTGTATCGTATCAACCAATTCATATATATATATATATATATATATATATATATATATATATATATATATATGTATGTATGTATGTATGTATGTATGTATGTATGTATGTATGTATGTATGTATGTATGTATGTATGTATGTATGTATGTATGTATGTATGTACGTGTACGTGTACGTGTACGTGTACGTATACGTATACGTATACGTATACGTATATATATATATATATATATATATGTGTGTGTGTGTGTGTGTGTGTGTGTGTGTCAATTTGAATTCTCATATTTTTATGTTTTAATTAAGAATAATAACAAACGAGCCACACTTAAAAATAAAATATTAAACAACTCATAATACTTCTATTTCAAACAACACCAAATATTAAAATCAAATTACTAACACAAGTGAGTAAGCGGCAACCAATTTAATTTACGTCAAACAATAATAAAAGAACTAATCACGTTCACGTTTATCTATGTACAAACATAAAAATATAAATTAAATAAAGTTTTTTGTATATACCAATACCAATATATACAAACGAAACTTGTTGGTAGACAAATAAGTTGATACCAAATATATTTAGCACGATACTCATAGTTAAATTCTTCTAGCAACTATAACTGATACGATGGGCGTGTTCGACAAAATTAGCTGGTAGTGGTTAGCTGTAAACGGTTAGCGGTTAGCTGGAAGCTGGTAGCGGTTAGCGGTTAGCTGGTAGTTGTGACTTTTATTACTGCAGAAGTGTTCGGCAAAAGCAATTGTTAGCTTTTAGAAGTGTAAAATAATATAAAAATTAAAAGTCAAACGCTAAACGCTCTCAAAAGCTAAATGAAATAGCTTTTGGATTATGAGCGGTTTGTTAAAAGTAAAAGCTAAAAGCTCTTGTTGCCGAACGATGTTTTTTCATTTTTTCGAACATTTTCCTAAAAGATAAACGCTAAACGCTCCCAAAAGCTCTCAAACGCTGCGTGCCGAACACGCCCGATATACGATATAAAGGAAAGAAACTTAGAGAGTGTATCAACTCCACCCCTAGTTGTATATCCCCTAGTTTTATATGCTAATCAAACATAGTAATGTAAACTGTAATATAATAATTTTATTTTGTTTTGTTTTCTATTCTATCACTTTATGGATTTTATTTGTTTTTATCGTTCAATTCCATCAAATAGAAAAGAAAACGCCAAAATGTCGTCTTCTCTACGGTCGACTTCGAGCCGAGGTATTGAAATGTAAATATTGAGAAGTGGAAGGGGTTCTGAAACACAATTTTTGCCTGCAACTACCACATATTCTGTGCCATGTTATCTGTAGAAGCAGTAGGAGCTAAGCTGAGTGGCACATTCCACCCCTCAAAATTTCTCGTAATGTAAAAAACGTATCTCCTTTTTGTTTGATTCTGTTTAGATTTAAGGTTTTTGCAAATCTTAAATCCCTCGAATTCTTTATTCATAGATACCCTTTTATAATCCTGGAGTACGCAATCACTAAACCCCATCCCAGTTCCCAGTCACCAGATTCTCGTTCAGGTTCTTCCTCTCAACTCTCTGTTCAATCTTGAACTTCATGAACCGATCTTGATGATCTTGTTAAAGAACGTGCAATCAGGTTTCTTGATTTTATGTTGGTACGGAGCTTCTGATTCGATGATGAAAATTGGAACTTTAAAGTTGGAATTAGTGTTTGATTCCCATAATGTAAGAAAAAATCAAGGACCAGAATCAACAGATCTGGTTGGATTTCTTTTTATGTAGTGGAATTTTATTTATATCACAGAAACGATACCATTAGATTTGACATTATTAAAAAATTCGATCTTTTTTGCCCAAAAGCGTTGAGATTGTTAGGTCAACTCTAACTTAGATTCTTGATGAATTAGCGATGACGATAAAGACGCATTTGTATTTAAATTATGCTTTTAAACTAATTATTGCAATTTCGACTAATTTAAGTGATTGTGTCAACGGGTTTAACGTATGAGTTTCATTTTGACTTTTTTATATTTAGGGATCAAAACAATCAGTTTTGGATACGAATTTCGGTATAAAACAGATTATTGAAACAAACATATACGAATTTCGTTGATCTACGTGCAATTTGCTTGTTCATACCGAATCAAGTTTTGATAATTTTACATCTGTTGACTATAACAGTTTAAGTTAAAGATAAGGGAGGGGCAATGAAGTCATTTATCGAAAAGGCGTTGCCTTTTGTTGCTATGGTGATGGTAGAATGTGGTGAAGTTGGGATGATTACATTAGGGAAAGCCGCCATGAATGATGGACTAAGCAGTCTCGTGTATGTTGTTTACTATAATGCCCTTGGCACCATCATTCTTCTTCCTGGTTTCATCTTCCACAGTTGCAGGTTCATGGTCTATAAACCTTTTTCCGTACTACTAATCTTTCTAGGAGTGTCTTTAATGATGAGGGCATTCACGTCTTTTTACACAGTTAGTAGTCCTGTCCCACCTTTACCATTTTGGATGAGACGAAGTATTGTAGTTTTTTTCCTATTCACATCGGTCTCAGTTACATCCATTGCATGTTAAACACAGTACAAGCCTGCCAGTTTAATGTCATGCCATGCCATGCCATGCCATGCCATGTCATGTCAAACACGTCATGTCATGTTATGTCAAACACGTCATGTCAGACATGTCATGTCATGTCAGACATGACATGTCATGTCAGACATGTCATGTCATGTCATATCATGTCAATGAAGTCATGTCATGTCAAACATGTCATGTCATGTCAAGACATGTCATGTCATGCCATGCCATGCCATGCCATGCCATGCCATGCCATGCTATGCTATGCTATGCTGATGTAACGTATTAATTTATAACTTTGATTTTTATTTTTTATTTTTTTTTGCAGAAATAATCGTCCTCCTCTCACATTACCGGTCCTTTGTAAAATTTTTGGGCTTGGATTTTTAGGGTAAATGATTGCATCCCGGGATCTTTTTTTTTTTTTTTTTTTTTTAATTTGGACTATTTTAAAATTTTATTCATATCAATGCAGGATTTGTCTTCTTCAAGTATGTGCATATACGGGTATAAGTTATAGCTCTCCAACTCTAGCAGCTGCATTGGGAAATTTAATTCCGGCTTTTACATTCCTTCTTGCAGTCATCTTTAGGTAATAATTTTCTTGGCTTTCAGTATTAAGTCATTCTTTCTGTATTAAGTCAAAAAGGAAAACCTATATATAGCTTATTGGATTAAGTCATGTCTTGATTTAATCAATCAAGTAAAAAAGAAACAACACTTAACTCCTTTATAAAGGATAATGCTATTTACGGCAAATGAAATCCCGTATTTTACATTTAAAAATGAACAAAATAAAAACGTAAAAATATTAAAAAAGTTGAAAATGGAACCCTAAACAATGGATTTTGGATCCTAAACGACATTTTATTTTCAGATTGGAAAAGTTTGATATAAGAAAAGCCACAAGCCAAGCAAAAGCAATAGGCACCATGGTAGCTATAACCGGAGCATTCGTGATGACATTTTATCAAGGTCCCGCATTATTCAAAATGATTCTTGATCATAATTCACATGAAAATGAAAAAAATCTACTTTCATCACCAAATTCAAAATGGATTCTTGGTGGTTTCCTTATTGCAATCACCGCCCTTTGCTCTTCATCATGGAATGTTTTTCAGGTAAAACGTTTAAAAATTCCCGATTGATTTTTAGCCGTTTTTTGTTATATTATTTACTTCAAATATTTTTTAAAGAATTGTTGAATTTGTTATTTAGACGGCAACTGTCAAGGAGTTTCCAGATGAAGTGACGGTTGTTTTCCTCTTTTGTTGTTTTGGGACAATTCAAACCGCGATTGTTACACTAATTTCAGTACAAAGTTTGGATGTTTGGATTCTTGACACGCGTACCGAGTTGTTATCTATTGTTTATGCGGTAAGGAAACTAATAATGCGTGTTTTCAAAGTGGTTATTGTGCTTTTAAGAATCAAGGGCTAATTTGTTAAACAAAAAAAGTTACGACTTAAAGGGGAAAGCTTCATTTTCGTGACAATTTTTTATTAATTGGTTCTTTCTGTATCAAGTAAAAAGAAAAAAAAAACACTAATGTTCAATTTGATTGTAGGCGATTTTTGGGGCAGCAGTACGTAGCAGTGTTATAACATGGTGTTTAAGGAAAAAAGGGCCGGTTTATGTTTCCATGTTCAAACCGATCTCAGTTGTAATTGCAGTGATTATGGGGATCATGTTTCTTGGTGATGTTCTTCATTTAGGAAGGTAAACATCGTTGACCAAGAGTTTCAATTTTGACTTTTTTAGAGTGTGATTACGAGGTGTTGACCAAGATTAT
This sequence comes from Cichorium intybus, assembly GCA_023525715.1. Classification (NCBI taxonomy): domain Eukaryota; kingdom Viridiplantae; phylum Streptophyta; class Magnoliopsida; order Asterales; family Asteraceae; genus Cichorium; species Cichorium intybus. The sequence goes on along the minus strand of CM042016.1, from coordinate 49,452,822 downwards.
TAATTTTGACTTTTTTACAGCATGATTGGAGCAGTGATAATAGCGGTAGGAGTTTATACGGTTTTATGGGGACAATCGAGAGAATGTAAAATGGTGATTGATGATGAATCGTTGACGGAAAACACCCCTCTCATCCAGTCATAAGTCAAGATTTTGGTCAAACTTTTTTTTTTTTTTTTTAATGTAGCTGGAATTTTAGATTATTGTATCGATTGAGTTCGTAAATAAAGGGATTTGGTGTTTTATTTGAGATATGACATGGTTCAAAGCTTTTATTTGAGATCAACTTTATATTCATATTTTACCAAAGATAAAGAATTTAATCAAGTTTACTTAGAACTTATAAATATAACAAATCAATCTAAAACACGAAATGATTAGAAATATATACCAACAAGTATTTGGAATATCCGTGCGATGCTGCGGAAGCCCGGCATATTAAAAAATGCAGCTCGACAAAAAAACAAATTATATAAAGGACAAAAAATGTAACTTTAAAATATAATAAGGGACCAGAATCGAAACTTATGAAATACCAATAATATAACTTTATAATAAATAGAGATGAAAACAATTAATTCGAAATTAGTTGAGGGAAAAAAACATAAATATAAAAGTTTGCTAAAAAAGTAATCAAAAATTGCTATACCCAATCAAATGTATTAGAAATTATAATATAATCTGAATTTAGTAATTATGTGTCTGGAAAAAACAAAACCAATTAAACAGTAAAAATCTCTCACACGATTTTGCAAATTAGCATATATATATATATATATATATATATATATATATATATATATATATATATATATATATATATATATATATATATATATATATATATATATATATATATATATATATATATATATATATAGGGCTAGGATCAAATATATTCATACAAGTATTGTGTAACCTTGAAACTCAATCTGGACCACTCATTTAAAACACATTCTTTTAAGAATGTACAAAATTTAGTTCATTCTTTTAAAAATGGTAAGAACTCATTATGTCAAAAACTTATTCTGCTAAGAATGTGTTTTTTTCATTGTTACGAGAATGAAATCCGATGGCCAGAATTTGATTACAAGGTAACACAATAATTGTCATTCTTATTATAACCTAGCCCTATATATATATATATATATATATATATATATATATATATATATATATATATATATATATATATATATATATATATATATATATATATATATATATATATATATATATATATATATATATATGTTAAGCGAAATTGGTAGGAACAAAAGAAAATAATAGATAAGGTAAATATATGATGAATGGATAAATGGTTTTGGTGAGTTTGGTAGGATAATGGATTATTAAAATTTTGCATCATTTTAAGCAAATGACCACCAACTTGAATTATAACCAATCTAAGTCGATGGAAACTTGAGTCTACCAATTTATCTTATAACATTAATAACTTTATTCAGTTCATCTTAATCTAACATAAATTAAAACTCAATAATTATAATTAGATAATTATGTGATAGATTGATCAAAAGATCTAAAATATACTCATTGGAGTCATCAAGTTACTAATTAATGAAGTCGTTGGGTTTATTTCCTACTCTCAAATACAATTGACTATTGCTTGCTTTGATTGTTTACCATTCTACATCGATATGTAACCTAACAGATGGGATGTGTGTTATTTAAAATAACAAAAATTGAAAAATGAAAACTGATAAAAAAAATACACATCTAAACATGTTTTCTGCTTTTCCAAAATAAAAAATGAAAATCGAATCAGTTTTAATTAAACGTGTTTTTTGAATTCTGAATTGAAAACTGAAAATGAAGATTGTTTTCATTTTTCTGAAAATGAAAAATGGAAAATGGAAAACAGTTTTCCGTAACGAACCGCACCACTAATGACTTAATTGGAAAAAAATAAAAATAAATCACAATATCAAAATCGAACTTTTTGAAAAAATTAGTATTTTTTTTAGACTTTACCTTATAATTTTTTTAATAGTTATTAATATATAATATATAATCATTTGCTGTTCAAAACAAATATAGCATTACAATGAACATGGGGCCTAAATACAAAATAGATACAACATGGAATGCTAAGGAAGGCTACCAATAACAGTAATATACTAAGATATTATATGTACTTGATTAATGATAATGATCAAATTATCCAATAACATATTACTTTGTTCTACCTCAATATTCTATCGTTTATTTTGATGTTTCATAGCATTATTGGGGAAGAATATTAGTGGACAAATCAAGACATCACTTTCAAAAACCGAAATTATCGTGCCATGTGCGTACAAAACCAAGAACACAAAAGTGATTGAGATTTGCCGGTTATTTTTAAAACAAAATAATTAAAATAGCTTAATGTCGTAATGGTTTTTTCAAAACAACATAATTTAACCTTTATATCACAAACTAGCTAAGAAAATCGTAGATGTGCTACTCCCACCTGCGATTTGCCCCTCTACCTACGATTTGGTCATATGACCATTATAAAAAAAATTGAAGTCTCATTTTTTTCCTCATCGCCTGCGAATTGCTCTGTATCACCTGTGAAATCCTCATGGGTTTAGGGTTAGGTTCTTGGTGGTTCATGGGTTTACGGTTAAGGATTGTCCGAGTTTAAACGTTCATAGTTTGTTCATATGAAATCCGATTTAGCTGACTTTTTTGTAACGTGAAGTGTATTAGTAGATGTGTTTATAAACATCAAAAACACAAATTTGATGTCGCAAAAAGTGATACTTTTGAAGGTGCAAAATAGGTTGTCGGTAACGTGAAATTTTATATTTTTCCAAGTTTCAGCCCTAATAGTTTGTTTATACGAACTCCGATTTAGCTAAAAACTTTTTGTAACGTGAAGTGTATTAGTAGATGTCTTGTTAAACATCAAAAACAAAATTTTGATGTCGGAAAGTGTTACTTTTGAAGTTGTAAAATAAGTTGTCAGTAACGTGAAATTTTATATTTTTTCCAACTTTCAACCCTAATAGTTTGCTCATACGAACTCCGATTTAACTTTTTTTTTTTTGTAACGTGAAATGTATTAGTATATATGTTGTTAAACATCAAAAACAAAAAAAAAAGTTTGATGTAGGAAAGTATTACTTTTGAAGCTGTAAAATAGGTTGTCGGTAACATGAAATTTTATATTTTTTTCAACTTTCAACCCTAATAGTTTGTTCATACGAAATCCGATTTAGCTAATTTTTTAATGTGAAGTTTATTAGTAGATGTGTTGTTAAACATCAAAAACACAAAATTTTGATGTCGGAAAGTGTTACTTTTGAAGCTGTATGGTCATATTTAGGAATGGCAACGGGTCGGGTTCGGATCGGGGCGGGAAGACCCATACCCAACCCTAAAAGTTTCGGGTCGGGTTCGGGCGATGCCCTATCGGGTTTCGGGTCATTGAATATAAATTATATATATATATATATATATATATATATATATATATATATATATATATATATATATATATATATATATATATATATATATATATATATATATATATATATATATATATATATATATATATATATATATATATATATATATATTCTTATCGAGTCGGTTCGGGGCAAGGAGACCCAAACCCGACCGTATACCCTAAATTTTCGGGTTTCGGGTCTCGGATTTTTTTGCTCGGGTTCGGGTTTTTTTGTCATCCCTAGTCATATTTTGCTCATAGAAAATGTAATTTAGCATATTTAGTAGTTATATTAATCAATAACAAAATATATTATAAAAACATAGTCTAATCAAAGGATGCATGATAATAGAAACATACGCAACACCTCTAATTAGTATTGCATAAGTCTGGGAAATCGAGAGAATATATTTTTTTTCTACAAACACCCAATTATTTTTTCTTTTCATTTCTTTCACCTTAATCTGCAGCTCCATCTCGCCCTCTTCAACAGCCTCCTTATGTTTTTGCACCCATGATGTTGCTTCTTTGATATCTTGTTGGGTCTTTTTGACCCCTGACATCGCAGCGGTCGTCTTGCGGTCAAAAATAAGAAAATAACCTCACTTTCACTTAGCACAGTGGAAGTCAGGGTCGATCCACAGGAGTTACGTGGTCGAGACAGGTGACAGATTACCAACTGCAGTGTCACAGCTACAGTCAGATGGCCTAGTTCCTAGCTTTTGACTATCAATCCCAAAGGGAATAAACTAAACTAAAACTACTAACCAAACCTCATCACTTACTGAAATCAGAAGTGCATCTCTAATTCAGAAGCAAACAAAGGCAATTCAACATCAAACACAAACCAAGCATAAACTGAACCAATAACTAAAGTCCAAATGAACAGTCACTGGCTAAGTCCAAACCAAAAGCTAACCCTAGTTGGTCACTGAAATCAGCAAGGGAATTCAGTCCAATCAAGGTCATTCAAGCATCCAAACATAAAACAAACATCCACAATCCAATAACAAGCATAAATACCGAAAAACCAACACTTAACATAAACTGAATGATTATTATTAGCCAAAACAGATTCCAAGGTCCCAAAACAGTAACAAAAGAATCCAAAACAGAAACTAGAACTAAATATCAATGGTTGTCACTCCCAAAGATACTAGCCACCTATGTAGTTATCGCGGTCAAAACCGTAATCGCGGTAACCTACCGATATTTAATTTTGCGGTTCTCGCGGTGGTATAGCGGTAGTATAGCGGTTTTTTTGTAATGCTACTTTTATTCTATTAGTACAATGTAGAATTAAATTAATATCACAAAAAAGTTATATATAAACATGAAATGAAGATGTTAAATATGGTCAACTAAACAAGTAATTTGTATAGATGGAAATGTTTACATGAGATATTTTTATTGGTTACATTTAGCAAACAAAAATGTAAAGAACCAATAGATATTCAAACTAGAAATATAGAAAGTGCAAATTTGACCAGAACCCTCCTATGATCATTGCATCATATTTTGAAATCCAAACTGGGTGGTGAGACCTTTAATCGGATGTTCTAAACACACAAATTGAATCATCATTTTCTTTCAGGCATATGATCGAGCACCTTGAATGCATATAACTTCAACCATTTTTGTTATGCAATCTCTTGAGATATCTTTATCCACTTCAATCGTATTCATAATCTGCATTCGTCATCGATTTGTAACACCTGGTTTTTAATAAAACATCTTCATTTAAATAAATATCAATTTATTCAATAATTAACATTTTGAAGATATTTAGAAATCATTTTAATCATCAATTCACTGCATGAATCCCCAATTAAGCAGCATCAATGTGTACCCGTCATGCCTGTCCGTCATTTCCACCTATACAACCTGAAATGGTAATTTAAAAGGGAAAGGATAAGCACACGGCTTAGTGAGTTCCAACAACTACACAACATATCAGCTACACATACTTTACCCCTAACAGGAAAAATACAACCACACGTCACATAATCTGCTCTACCCAGTATATTGGATTATAACCTCCTATACGTATCTGCTCAGTAAATCTAATTCCCCTGCTCAGCACTTAGAGCCGCGCATTACCCTGTACGTCAAGTCATGCGTATCTGCTCAGTGTCTTTTGCTCGTATCTCTATATTACTCAGTACGTTGAGCCCACACACACCATAACCCAACCCATACAATTATAACAGAAAGATATATATCAATAATATACACACAAGTTGGTACTATTTACCAACATCTTATAAACATCTTATAAGCACACAAAAATACGGTAAATGACATATAACGTCCACACAATGTAGTGAGAAACTCACCTGATTATAGTCGACTACAACGTTTATCTCTGCTTCGTATTCCCTCTTTAACTGTTAACACAGTAAGACATTTATCACTCTTTAATTCTTAACTATCATATAGTTGCGTCATTAAACTCTTCCATAATTCCAACAGGATACCTCGTGATTTATCAAGTAAATGATAGCCAGGTAGAAGATTAGTTGGGGTTGCAGGATCCTTTCAGCATTTTAGCCTTTCGGAAAATCCAACAACCAGATCCCAAGTAATCGGCCTAGACACCATCCTCGTAAGTAAATCACTCGGTATTATTTTTGGAATTACGAATAATATAACCTCTACATATTATAGTTTAACACTTATAAACTACTAGAGAAATACAATAGTGATTACTTACTTAGGATTGGCGTTTTCGCAAAGCCTTGGCACGTTTCCCGTTCCGCTCTTCCAACACTTCCCGAGCACCTCGTTACCAGCTACCGCTCGCTCCTAACTCCTCCCGACCTATTTTCCTAACCAGAACACTCCTCGATATCGTAAGGTTGTTTGGTGTTTGTTGTGGGTTGAAATGAAGAGGTTGTGCCCCTATTTATAGGGCTTGAAAACACTATTCACGACGTCAGCACGACGTCATCACGACATCATCGTCACTATTTACGACGTCATCACGAGGTAAGCGCTTACTTCATTTCTCGGGTACTATTCACGCCGGAGTTACTATTCACGCCGGAGTTACTATTCACAACATTTTTTTTTCAAAAACGGTCGTTACAAGTTCTCCCCCTTTATAAGATTCCGTCCCCGGAATCTCCAGCGTTGACATACACTTATTCTTCCACTCAATCATTCCCTATTTCAACACAATATGGTTGTATTAGTAAATCCAAAGAGTATTACCACAATACTGGCACATTAACCACCTCTAATCAACTAGGCCAACCTATTGAGACTACAAAGTACTCGTTATGTAATCTCATACACTCACAATACAGACATCATGGATGCAAGGTACTTGTTATGCATCGTATAATCACATGTTCACCACATCATATCACAACCCCTGCTTTTAACAACCTCAACAGCTCAACTATTCACCAAACACCCAACTGTATGTGTGTTAGAACTGCTAGCCAATAAAGCCATCACAACATTTGTATGTGGTCCCACCACAATTACTGCTCATAAGATCCACAACACATATGTGGTCCTACCAAATGTGGCCCCACTAAATAAGTGGTCACAACCACAAGTACTATTAACCCCCAGAATAAATGGTCACAACTACAAGTTACCAGTGGCCCTACGGAATAAGTGGTCCCAACCACAAGTACAAGTAGCCCCATAGCATAAGTGGTCCCAACCACAATACTAGTAGCCCCACCTAATAAGTGGTCCCAACTACAAGTATAAGTGGCCCCACAGAATAAACAGCTTTTCGCTCTAAAGGCTTAACACACATACGACTGCACAGCTCTGCAACCAACCATATGACACCAATAATCCTCATATCAGCTCAGTCTCCACATACAACTACAAAATCTCCACCCACAATATGATACCATATCCATGGTTATCACTACTTAATACTCACGTATTCATCCGCACAGCTAATATCAACTAGATATTCAACCAGCTACCGACACAGTTTATCCACGGTTATTTGCCTACGGGTTACCTACTTAAGAGGTATTCACTTAGTCATTTACCCAACACACATATGCTAACAAGATAGTTATCTTGGTCAGTTAGCAATATTTTCTCAACTCATTATTTTCATATACTAACAGATTTAAGTACATGATACACTGATAGGCCACATCTAGCCTATTATGATACATTCGTTCATAGTATTCACTACCTACATGAATACCCTTACGCCACACTACTATGTCATCAGCACTTTCACAAGTTGTTATTATATGTCCATCCCGTATACATGTACATCTCTTGTACGGGAATGGATAAAACTCTAATTCTGCAAACATACGACACCACGTATAAAACCTTATGTTTCTAGCATGTACACGTATATCTGTACGTATACTTTTCACATCTATATACTGCTTTAGTTCACGTATGTCTTCTTCCAAATTATGCCATCCAGTTACTGGATCCCAATTTCTGCTGATACGCTCACATACATCCTCAGCCTTCATCATCATCGTACTACAGTCGTCTGACACACTTCGTATATAAAACTTGTTAACCAGCAACTGTAGATGACCTGGAAGCCTCACATATATCTCCATATCTGGAAATGAAATTTGCGACTTATGCTCTTCTCTAAATAACATTACGTTTATTTATAGTCGATCAAAATCAACTATTTTAGCGATCAACATCTTCTTTTTATTATCCACTATCTGTGCTTTTCTTAGTAACGAAGGGACTTAACGTATCATTTTTACACAGCTCATCCACCATAGTCACATCAACTGTTCACTAATTAACTACTAAGAAAAGAAACGTCACCAGATTCTAAATCTTTCGAGTACCCTAACCAGCGTCCTAATTATTCCTAATAAATTCTATGATTGCCAATCAATAGATTGGATAGTATAAATACAGCTTATCAGCATACACATTGATTAGTTATACCCTCAGCTTATTGGATTGCTCATGACCAACTCCCAATTCGAACGCGGATCCTGTGCTTTCAATAGTAGAAGCTCTTACTACTATCTTCCACACATATCCTCATTCGTTTCAGGACTTGTTCAGAAGTCCCCAATTTACTTCTCACGATAATTTTACCACATATACCCAAGTTGTTTTGCGAACATAGTCGTAGAAAATTTTTCACATAAAAGGATTTACCTTATGGATATCACTTATCAAGGAACATGCAACTTGGCCAACTCAAAAATTCTAGGACTATTTAGTTCCTACTACCTACACTTTAATGGCATTTAAGCACACATATATTACAGAAATAGCAACAAAGACTAAGCACTTAACCTTTTCCCCACTGACGTCGGCTGACGGTACACACTGCGTCTTTGCAACAACATTCATTTAACCCTTTACTCGAAAAACAACTTATAATTTCTTGTAAAAATATTTCCAAAGAAAACTTTTAAGTCTCAAGCTTGAGATCAAAACCCATCAAGTGAGTCTGATTCACTCAAGCCTTGGCTCTGATACCAACTTGTAACACCTGGTTTTTAATAAAACATCTTCATTTAAATAAATATCAATTTATTCAATAATTAACATTTTGAAGATATTTAGAAATCATTTTAATCATCAATTCACTGCATGAATCCCCAATTAAGCAGCATCAGTGTGTACCCGTCATGCCTGTCCGTCATTTCCACCTGTACAACCTGAAATGGTAATTTAAAAGAGAAAGGATAAGCACACGGCTTAATGAGTTCCAACAACTACACAACATATCAGCTACACATACTTTACCCCTAACAGGAAAAATACAACCACACGTCACATAATCTGCTCTACCCAGTATATTGGATTATAACCTCCTATACGTATCTGCTCAGTAAATCTAATTCCCCTGCTCAGCACTTAGAGCCGCGCATTACCCTGTACGTCAAGTCATGCGTATCTGCTCAGTGTCTTTTGCTCGTATCTCTATATTACTCAGTACGTTGAGCCCACACACACCATAACCCAACCCATACAATTATAACAGAAAGATATATATCAATAATATACACACAACTTGGTACTATTTACCAACATCTTATAAACATCTTATAAGCACACAAAAATACGGTAAAGGACATATAACGTCCACACAATGTAGTGAGAAACTCACCTGATTATAGTCGACTACAACGTTTATCTCTGCTTCGTATTCCCTCTTTAACTGTTAACACAGTAAGACATTTATCACTATTTAATTCTTAACTATCTTATAGTTGCGTCATTAAACTCTTCCATAATTCCAACATGATACCTCATGATTTATCAAGTAAAGGATAGCCAGGTAGAAGATTAGTTGGGGTGGCAGGATCCTTTCAGCATTTTAGCCTTTCGGAAAATCCAACAACCAGATCCCAAGTAATCGGCCTAGACACCATCCTCGTAAGTAAATCACTCGGTATTATTTTTGGAATTACGAATAATATAACCTCTACATATTATAGTTTAACACTTATAAACTACTAGAGAAATACAATAGTGATTACTCACTTAGGATTGGCGTTTTCGCAAAGCCTTGGCACGTTTCCCGTTCCGCTCTTCCAACACTTCCCGAGCACCTCGTTACCAGCTACCGCTCGCTCCTAACTCCTCCCGACCTATTTTCCTAACCAGAACACTCCTCGATATCGTAAGGTTGTTTGGTGTTTGTTGTGGGTTGAAATGAAGAGGTTGGACCCCTATTTATAGGGCTTGAAAACACTATTCACGACGTCAGCACGACGTCATCACGACATCATCGTCACTATTCACGACGTCATCACGACATCATCGTTGATGTCATCACGAGGTAAGCGCTTACTTCATTTCTCGGGTACTATTCACGCCGGAGTTACTATTCACGACGGAGTTACTATTCACAACATTTTTTTTTGAAAAACGGTCGTTACACGATTCAAGTCATTCATCAAATTTATCAACATTTCTTTGGAAATATAACCTAATTTGATCCATACCCAAGTCAATTCACGACAATACTAAACGATTCTTCAAAATAATAAGAATCAGAAACATAAACAAATATAGAAAGAGAAACCCATTTGTTTGTTAATAGTCAAATAGAAAGAAGACGGAGAAACTGAAACTTGCCCAAATAGCTTCAATCGATTATGCATATGATTTATGTAACCCGGTTTTGTGAAAAAGCACAGAGGATTCACAGCAAACATCGGTTAAAAAATAAAAACATTGAATCGAAATTTGCCCAAATAGCTTCAATCGAAAATAGCTTCAATCGAAATTTGCGTATCTCATTCCTTGGATGCGTAAACCAGAAATAGAAAGAAGAAGGAGAAATCGAGAAGGGGAGAATAAGCACAGAGGATTTACAGCACACCCACACTCGATTTCATGTGCGTGTGTGTGTTCGTATCTTATGAACAAGAGATAGAGTGGGATTTAGAGAGGAGGTCGCGAGACAGGTTCGACGGGAAGGATTACTGTTCGACGGGAAGGATTACCTTGTTAACGGGAATGAATGAGGAGAAGAATATGAATGAGTTATCCCACATCGCTTAAAATGAAAAACATTGAGTGAACCCTTTTATTATAAATAGCAAGCGTGGTAGAGAGTTTCACCCATTGAGCTGATTATGAACCTTAGTCTAAAGTGTTCAAAAATTTTAATAGTGGGCTCAAATTGCTATAGTAGTTTTTTTACTGGTATAGCGGTTCCATTTTCTCGGTAAATTGCAGTATTTATCGGCACAAATAGCAGAACCGCGATAACCAACCGCTAAATAGCATCGCTATTTTGCCTGGAAGCAAGAACCGCGATACCACCGCTATACCGCAGGTATAGCGGCGCGATTGACTGCATAGCTAGCTGACACGCCTAGGTCGTCGTGCGGTCAAAAATAAGAGAAACCTAACACACACACACTAGCACAGTGATAGTCAGGGTCGATCCGCAGGAGCTACGTGGTCAGACCAGATGACAGATTACCAACTATAGTGTCACGCTATAGTCGGAGGACTTCAGTTTCCAAACCCTTGCCATTAAAACTCGAAAATCTTAAACTAAACACTCCCATAACAAGCATAGACTAAGCTAAGCTTCAAACCAAACCTAGTTACTTTCTGAAATCAGAAGTACATCTCTAATTCAGAAGTAAACAAAGGCATCCAACAATCCAAATATAAACCAAAACAAGGCATAAACTAAACCAAGAACTAAGGTCCAATGGGACAGTCAATGGCTAAAGTTCAAACCTAAAGGACTAACCTAATTGGCTATTGAAACCAGCGAGGGAAAACAGTCCAACAAGGTTAAATCAAACATCCAAACACAACACAAGCATTCAAAACCAATAACAATCATCAAAACACCGAAAAACAAAGATTACTTGTAACCAAATGCTTCTCATTAACCAAAAACGAATTCCAATGATCCAATATAGTCACCAATACTGAAAAACAGTAAACTAAAGTGCTCAAGGTCAGTGGTTGTCACTCCCAAAGACCCTAGCCACTATTGCTAACTAAAACTAAATTGAAATTAAATTCTAAAACAGAAAATACTAATTGAGAGGTTGTTGATGCTTAATCACGGAGTCAAAGAGCTTCCAGGTCGTTTTTCCACCGGGTCTTTGCTAGGGTTTTCGGCTGTAAATGGCTCTATTTATAGTTGTAATTTTCCCGCAGCCGCGCCGCACAATTGAGTAAACCGCGGCGCGCGTAAGACTTTATCCCCGTTTCTTCAGACTTTGAATTTTGTTCCACCGCCTTGTATCCTCGTCGCGCCTTCTTGATTCCGCGGCGCGCGTACGTATTTTCCTGATTTTTCCTTCTTCTCCAAACTTTCTCCAATTTGTACGCTTTTGGTCCCTGTTTATATTATTTTCTTCCAAACAAGTACTGGCATGAAAAGTGAGAATACCATGATATACATGATATAATTTCACTAAGAATAAGGCTCAACAACGACTAAAATATGTAATATCACTAGGCGTTGTCAAACACCCCACACTTGTGCCTTGCTTGTCCCCAAGCAAGAGAGTTTTTTAATAAATTCTAACTAAGACTCAAACAATTTTTGACTGTGTTCAGTTTCAAAGCGTATTGCCTCAAGAGTTAGAGTAAAATAGTTCGCGAGAACCTAATCAGAATGTTCTTTGGAATTCATGGCTTTCTAGAGAACCCTTGATTACAAATTTTCTGTCCATAATGAAGTGTACTTACTGACGTGCACGCAGAGGTCGTCATGCGGTCAAAAATAAGAAATAACCTAACATTCACTAGTATAGTGGAGTCAGGGTCGATCCACAGGAGCTACGTGGTCAGCCTAGATGAGAGATTACCAACTGATAGTGTCACGGCTATAGTCGGAGGAATTAATTTCTATCTGACTACCTCAAAGCAATATTCAAACACCCAAGCCAAGCTTAGCTATGTCCAAATAACCTAGTTACTTTCTGAACTCAGAAGTGCATCTCTGAATCAGAAGCAATTGAAGGCATTCAACCTAGCAAAACCAAGCAGCACAAAACTACCGCTAGTTACAGTCCAATAGAACAGTTACCAGCCAAGGTTTAATGCTTGACCCTAATCTAATTAGCTACTGTTTTCAGCGAAGGAAAACAGTCCCAATCAAGTCCAAAACACAATCCAAACATAATCCAACAATCAAAACACACAAACTAACATCCGAAATACCGAAAAACCAATATTAACTTAACCGAATGATTGCATTCACCAAAACCAAAATCCAATTACAAAATCAGTAACCAAATGCTTCAAAATCAGAAACCTAAAGGCTCAAAGTCAGTGGTTGTCACTCCCAAAGACTCTAACCACAAAACTATTCACTACTAAAAAGGAAATTAAATCAAAAACATGAAATACCAATTATGAGCTTGCTGAAATGAATCCTCGAGTCAAAGAGCTTCTAGGTCGATGTTTACACCTGATCTTTGCTAGGGTTTTCGGCCGGAAATGCCTCTATTTATAGTTGCAAATTTCCCGTGACCGCGCCGCGCAAATGTGAAATCCGCGGCGCGCGTACTTATCCGTTCCCCGTTTTTTCGTCATTTAAATGTGTTCCACCGCCTTACATCCGCGTCGCGCAAGTCCAAAACCCGCGGCGCGCGTGCGTCTTCTCTTGATTTTTCATTCTTTCCATACTTTTTCCTTTTTGTACACTTTTAGTCCCTGTTTCTGTTCTTTTTCTCCAGACAAGTCCTGACACGAAAAGTGAGAATACCCATGCATATATGATATAATTTTACCAAGAACAGGGCTCAACAATGCCTAAAATACTTGATATCACTAGGCGTTGTCAAACACCCCACACTTGTGCCTTGCTTGTCCCCAAGCAAGAGAGTTTTTAACAAATTATAATAGAGAATTGAACAGTTTTTGAATGTGTTTAGTTTCAAAGCTTATTGCTCTTCGAGTTAGAATGGAATAGTTTGTGAAAACATAATTGAGTTGTTCTTTGGAATTCATGGCTTTCTAGAGAACCCTTGACTACAAACTTTCTGTCCACAATGAAGTGTACTTACTCATTCAGATTCTAAAGGCCATTAAGGAATTGTCCATGACTTTCGATGTTGTCCGTGTAACGAGCTTTCAGAAATACCATCCCAGACCAGACGATCTTAGGTGGTAAGGTGCATAAGGCCTACCCATTTTAGACTTACCAGCTCGAACAACAAAGGCCACAGATTGACATTTCCTTCCTAAATTCCAATTCTAAAACGGCTCAATCTTCTAAACTCGTAAAACTCAACTTATTTGACTAACTAATAGCATGATCACTACTAAACAGTATTTCTTGAAAAATACTGATGCTATCACAATCACAACCCTTCATTTCAAAATTGCAATTCATTAAAAATTTTTGAAAAATATTGCTAAAAATTGAAAAATTGATCAGTTCTGCAAAAATTTCAAAAATATCTCTTTCGACCGTCCACACCCCACACTTAAAACCGTACAACGTCCCTGTTGTACAAAAATTAGTTTAAAACAAGGGAGAAAGAGTTACCCCTTTTTGGACGATGGACTGCTTGGTGCTCAATATCACAGGTATAATGCATACAAAAAGATCCTCGATTCATCTGCTGGAGTTGTAGCGCTACAGTAGGACACGCCGGTGGTCAAGACAAGTGGAGGGGCACGGTGACCCCACACTTGTCTGAGACAACTCCCTCTCATATTGATATATCATGCACAACTTAACAATAAATTAAAACATACATGACAGAAAAAATAAAATAATATACAAACAGATGTGTCATAAGTTTATACATATAAAAAGAAAATGAAAGAAAGAAAGAAAGAAAAAGAAAAATATATCAATCACTACCAGGCGGCCTGGAGGGTCCAGCCTCATGATCGTGAGACCGGGCTGGGAATGGTCGGGGGCGCTGACCCTGCGCAGATGCAGTCTGAATAAGTACCTCCCCAATCCACTCGAGCTGGTCCAAGACTCTCGTGAGCTGGCCCTCAATCTGCGTGACTCTGGCCTCCAGCCGGCTGAGGGCTGATGAGTCATCCGGCTGTGGCTGCGGCGCTGGTGCTGGTGGCTCTGGCCTCCGGCGTCTCCTGCCGGGCTGGGCGTATGCAGGCTGGGGTGCCTGAGGAGGCTCGATCGGAGCCCGGATGTACTGCCCTGGTCGCTGCTGCTCAATGAGCAACATCCTCTCCAAAGTGCGTGCTGGCGTGCGCGATGGAGGCAGAGCAGTCAGAGAGGCAGCTACTGGGGCAGTAAGAATGCCATAGGAACGGGCCAGGCGGGTAATGAAGTACCCCCTGGCTAAAGGGCTGCTGGAGGAGGCGCCGGTCGCGTGGGTGGAGAAGGCAATCGCGAGGGCAAAGGGAAGATGAAGGAATCGGGACGGGTCGAGGAGAACCCACAAGAATGTCATATCATCGCCCGACACCTTCTCGCCCCCCTCCCGATGCATGATGGAGGTGGAGACGATACGGTGCATGAGACGGTGAAGAGGATCACGCAAGTGGCTCTCCCTCGAGGCCCCTGCCTCATACCTGACGTTGGACAGCGGTGCCCAAACCTCCATGTTGGGGGGGCGCTCCGGCTCCCCCTGAATGCATGACCCGAAGAATCGGGTGAAGAAACGGTGCTGGAGGTCCGCTGGCGTGTAGATGCCTGTGCGCCTCCCGAACTCCCGGAGGTTGCACTCCCGGTGCACACCTCCCAAGCGAAAACGTACCATCCTGGAGCGCGGGTCTCCCGCCCTGGGAGCGAAATGGACAGTGGAGATAAACTCCAGTAGCAGCTCCGTATAGACCACGTCCTCGTCCGTGGCCATGATCCTGTCCCAGCCACGGCATGTGAATGATGCCTCCTCGTGGGTCCAGGTGCGATGTAAGAATGGCTCAATCGCCTCCCAGAGCCTAGCATCCCTCAGGATGTCTCGATCTATAACCGTCGCCTCAAGGACCCGGCGATGAATCAAAGCGTCCCTCCGCGAGGTATACTCCACCGAAGAGTCAAGCTCTGCGGGAAACTGAAGGAAAGCATGGTCTCGTCTGAACATCATCTGCAAAAGAAAAATGTAGCCACAAAACAAAAATTTTTACAAAATCAGTCCTTTTTCTTCCCTACCGAACCGCGGCGCGGCCCAAGAGCAAGGGCGCGGCGCGGCGTACGCCTGTTTGCAAACCCGGGATCAAATCCCCATTTTAACCTGCTAAATCTCAATTCCATGATACCACAAGGTAGTCTAGGTTCCGATTAACTCATCTAGGGTGTCCATTTGGCAAAACAAACACCCTACGGGCTAGCATTAATGATTCTAAGTTTTTGAACTTTTTGGACTAAACCCTAAAATTAACTACCTAATAACTAGTTTAAACAGCTAATAGATAGTTAAAAGAGTGTACCTTGGTAGTAGCAACATAATAAGCAAGAAAAAATGCGAAAATTTTTTGATCACCAGAGCTCCGAGTCGTGTGATTTGAGTTGTGAGCCGCGGCTCACCGGTTAAAGGCGATAACCGTCTGATCGTTTCCCGCGGCGCGCGTGTCGCCAATTCAACCCCTGCGCATCGGGTTGAGTTCCGACCCCGCGTCGCGCAATACAAAAATCCGCGGCGCGGTCTTGAAAATTTCAAAACCTTTTCACACGACCCCTCACTTGCTTCAGACCACTAATTCCTGCGAACGATTGATGTAATTTCTAAATTAATCCTAAGAACTATAAAACCTACTTATGACACGATGGGTTGCCTCCCAACAAGCGCTAAGTTTAACGTCTCAGCCAGACGTTCTGCTTCTAAGTTGACCCTTCTTCTTCTTCTTGGCCTCTTGATGACATTTGCTGATATTCCGGCATGAAATTATTGGCCATCATCGTCATAAGGGATGTGAGTTGGGTCATCCGATCACTCACACCACTGATCCATTGTTGTTGAGATTTTAATAGCTCGAAAACATTCGCCTCACGTTTTCTGGATTCTCTTTCATATTGCTGATGTCTCGCTTCCATCATTTCTATCATTTCCAGCAGTT
The DNA here is from genome assembly GCA_023525715.1 of Cichorium intybus. Lineage (NCBI taxonomy): Eukaryota > Viridiplantae > Streptophyta > Magnoliopsida > Asterales > Asteraceae > Cichorium > Cichorium intybus. The sequence goes on along the minus strand of CM042016.1, from coordinate 49,435,907 downwards.
GTTCCTTGTCGATGGCGGACAGCGGGTGGTTTTTGGTTTCCTTTAAAATTTTTTCCTTTCCACCTTCCCCCGTACGTGTCCATATCTTTTCTTTACTTCTGGTTCCTGGATCCATTAACGTTTTTCTGTCTGCTGGTTTGCCGTTATCTTCCGAAGGTAACGAAATTGGGTTCCCAAACATATTCAATCTCCTTTTCCTGGTCCCGAAGAAAATATCCATGTCTCCAGTCTTGCAGTCGATCACTGAGCCAGCAGTAGCTAGGAATGGCCGTCCTAAGATAAGTGCAGGTGCATCATCCGGACTTTCATATTCCATCACCAGAAAATCCACGGGGTAGAAAAAGTCGCCCACTTTGACTATGACATTGGTTAGCTTTCCCCTAGATACCTTAGTTGATTGGTCAGCCAATTGCAGTACAACTTCAGCTGGCTCGATTTCTTCATTCTTGTATTTGTCATACAGATATCCTGGCAAGATGTTAACACTTGCTCCCAAATCTAGTAAGGTGTTTCGAATAACCACGTCCCCTACGGTTGTAGTGATCAATGGTGACCCGGGGTCCTTCTCCTTTTTGGGTAGTGTTCCTAATAATGCCTCGCTAGCCCTCACAGTCAATCTCACCGTTTTTGGTGTAGGTACCTTGTTCTTCCCATTTTGTTTGCACATTTCTTGTAAAATCCTGGTGTCCTCGGGGGCATCCTTAAGCTCATCCCATAGGGGCTGATTCATTAAGGGTCCCGTTGATCTAGTTGCTTCCTGCTTTTTCTTTTCTTTCTTATTCTTCTTCTTTTGCTTAATCCCTGCAATCGTTGGTTGCTCTTCCTTTTGGACCTTTTCATCTATTTTGGGTTGAGTACCATTCTCAACCGGAACTCCTCCTTCTTCACCTTCCTCGCTCTTTAAAGCCTTTCCTTCTTCCTCTGGTTCCACTTCATTCCCTACCTCGAACAAATCCTCCAGAGTAACCTTTCGCCATCCTGATTCAACAGTATTGACTTGTTCCTTCCCAGGACGTTGGTTATGAGTAGGATTGACTTCAGTAGCACTAGGTAATTTGCCATTATCTCTCTTCTGTTGGTCTGCAGCCATTTGACCTATTTGTCTTTCCATATTTGCGATGGCCTTTGCGTTCGCCTGAGATTGTTGTTGTGTTGCTGTGACCATATCATACATCTTTGATATCATCTCTTCTTGGGTCCCTGGAGCATTGTTGGTAGCGTTGGTGGGTCCCCTGTTGTTGTTGTTTCCATTGTTTGCTGGCTGCTAGTTTCTAGGCTGACTATTCGATTGATTCTGATAATTGTTCTGCCTGAAATTTTGTTGTTGTCCTTGGTTGTATGGCCTGTAAGGTCGTCCATTATTGTGTTGACCTTGACCCTGGCCATAAACTTGATTAGCTTCCTGCATCCTAGATCCTCCTTGGCTTTCTTGTGATGAATTTGGCGGTCCATTTTGTAATGTTGCCATAAGTCTATCAAACTTTCTGTTCAATTCACTGATTTCCTTTTTCACTTCCTTTTTCCAATCAGCGTCAACCCCTACTGCTGCCGCCGTACTTGTAGTCTTCCTGGTGGAGAAGTTTGCTTTTGAGCCATTACTTAACTGTTCCAAAAATCTCCAAGCTTCTTCTGGATCTTGCCACATAAATGTCCCACTGGAGGAGGCATTTATCATGGCTTGGTGTGTTTCGCTAACTCCCTCGAAAAATAATTTGACCAATTGCCATTTAGGGACTTCATGATGTGGACAAGATCTCAGCAGCTCTTTTAGTCTGTCAAATGCTTCATGAAAAGCCTCTCCAGGTTTTTGCTGAAAATATTGTATCGCTCGTCTAATCTCCGTGGTTTTACTGACTGGATAGAATTCTTGCAAAAACTTCGCCTTGAGTTGTTCCCAACTAGTAATACTATTTGATGGTAAGGATGTAAACCAATACTTGGCTTTATCCTTAAGGGTGAATGGAAACAATCTAAGCCTAAAAATATCTCTGTCAGTATCCCTAGGAGTGTTGGCGTTGGCGATTGCTAAGAATTCATACAAATGATTATAAGGGTCGCCGGTCTTGTATCCCCTAAACTGAGTTAATATTCCTAATAATTGAGGTTTGATTTCTACTTGCGAATCTATGTTATCAGGAATATAGATTGGCGACAAATCATCATATTCCCGCGGTTGGAAATGTGATGCAACCGATTGCCGTCTCGGTTGTGCAAAATGTAAGGGTTGAGCGGGGTTACCGTAAAGATGATCATTGTACTCCCGCTGACCTGGTTGATATGGTGGTGCTCGCCTGGGAGGTCCTCGACCTCGGTTCCATTGTGGTTGCGGTGCCGGTGGCACCCATCCTTCATCTTCTTCGTCGTACACTTCCTCCGTCTCCGGGTATTGGTATTGCGGTTGATGCGGTGGTTGAAAGTGTATAGGTTGTGTTGGTTGGTATGTAGGTTGAGGTTTAAAGAGGGCTGGTTGTGGTTGTGATGTTGGTGTATGCTGTCTAGGAGTTGGGGTGCCATCTCGGGTCGGCTCTCCCCAAGTCATAGCAGATGTGAAGGGATTGGTGGATTGTGGTTGAGAAGCGGGTAAAAATGGTGGAATAGATGGTGGAGTGCATGATGGTATGGGTGTAGGGGCTGAAACTGCACCACCAGACGCACTCGAACTTCCAAACTGAAATTCTGAAAGGGGAGGGATAGAAAACCTCCCAGTTGCCTCACCTGCTGGGTCCTGGGCAACACTAACCGGACTACTGCTGACTTGACTATAATTCATGATGCTCAAACGCCTACGGGCACGGAGTTTGCGCGCAGTACGTTCAATTTCAGAATCAAACTGTAATGGGGATGCTTGCTCTCCCCTGCGGGTACGCATACACTAGTGCAATACGCCCACAAGAATCAAAACCAAAAAATGAAATTACACCAAATTGAAGATTCAAAAAGCAAGAAACAAATTCCTACTACTCACCTATTCTAAGCTCACAGCTCCCCGGCAACGGCGCCAAAATTTGACGTGCACGCAGAGGTCGTTATGCGGTCAAAAATAAGAAATAACCTAACATTCACTAGTATAGTGGAGTCAGGGTCGATCCACAGGAGCTACGTGGTCAGCCTAGATGAGAGATTACCAACTGATAGTGTCACGGCTATAGTCGGAGGAATTAATTTCTATCTGACTACCTCAAAGCAATATTCAAACACCCAAGCCAAGCTTAGCTATGTCCAAATAACCTAGTTACTTTCTAAACTCAGAAGTGCATCTCTGAATCAGAAGCAATTGAAGGCATTCAACCTAGCAAAACCAAGCAGCACAAAACTACCGCTAGTTACAGTCCAATAGAACAGTTACCAGCCAAGGTTTAATGCTTGACCCTAATCTAATTAGCTACTGTTTTCAGCGAAGGAAAACAGTCCCAATCAAGTCCAAAACACAATCCAAACATAATCCAACAATCAAAACACACAAACTAACATCCGAAATACCGAAAAACCAATATTAACTTAACCGAATGATTGCATTCACCAAAACCAAAATCCAATTACAAAATCAGTAACCAAATGCTTCAAAATCAGAAACCTAAAGGCTCAAAGTCAGTGGTTGTCACTCCCAAAGACTCTAACCACAAAACTATTCACTACTAAAAAGGAAATTAAATCAAAAACATGAAATACCAATTATGAGCTTGCTGAAATGAATCCTCGAGTCAAAGAGCTTCTAGGTCGATGTTTACACCTGATCTTTGCTAGGGTTTTCGGCCGGAAATGCCTCTATTTATAGTTGCAAATTTCCCGTGACCGCGCCGCGCAAATGTGAAATCCGCGGCGCGCGTACTTATCCGTTCCCCGTTTTTTCGTCATTTAAATGTGTTCCACCGCCTTACATCCGCGTCGCGCAAGTCCAAAACCCGCGGCGCGCGTGCGTCTTCTCTTGATTTTTCATTCTTTCCATACTTTTTCCTTTTTGTACACTTTTAGTCCCTGTTTCTGTTCTTTTTCTCCAGACAAGTCCTGACACGAAAAGTGAGAATACCCATGCATATATGATATAATTTTACCAAGAACAGGGCTCAACAATGCCTAAAATACTTGATATCACTAGGCGTTGTCACTTACTCATTCAGATTCTAAAGGCCATTAAGGAATTGTCTATGACTTTCGATGTTGTCCGTGTAACGAGCTTTCAGAAATACCATCCCAAACCAGACGGTCTTAGGTGGTAAGGTGCATAAGTGCCTCTTCGAGGCCTCCCTTTTCGGACCTACCGGCTCGAACAACAAAGGCCACAGATTGACATTTCCTTCCTAAATTCCAATCCTAAACAATCCAATCGTCTAACTCCTAAAACTCAACTTGTTTGACTAACTAATAGCATGATCACAACTAAAGAGTAACTCTTGAAAAATACTAATGCTATCACAATCACAAACCATTCGTTTCAAAATTACAATTTAGTAAAAAATTTTGGAAAAGTTGCTAAAAATTTTAAAATTGGTCTTTTCTGCAAAAAATTTCAAAAAATTTCTCTTTCGACCGTCCACACCCCACACTTAAAACCGTACAACGTCCCCGTTGTACTTAAAAATATTTTAGAACAAGGGAGAAAGAGTTACCCCTTTCGGAACGGTAGACTGCTTGGTTGGTATTCGGTATCACAGGTACAAATTCGAACAAAAAGTGTCATTGATTTCGCATCTGGAGTTGCGGCGCAACAGTGAACACGCCGGTGGTCAAGACAAGTGGAGGGGGCACGGTGACCCCACACTTTTCTGAAACAACTCCTCCCCAATTTGGTATAACATGCATAACTCAACAAAACATTAAATGAAAACAGATAAGATATAAACAAACAACAAGATATTGACACAATAAGCAAAATGTATGTGTTGCGGATAACTGCGGCGCGTGATGGAAGGACACGCGTCGCGGTAATTTCGTTAGTTGAAATCAGCGTCTAATGGGAAAAGACCGCGTCGCGTACTATAATGGTACCGCGGCGCGGTAATTTCAACATATTACTTTATTTTCAAAACTCACAAGAGACAATTCAACACACAAAGCATTACTGTTTTATTAATATCTAATGCCTGCAGGAGGCTTATTTCCCTAACCAACATCTAAAACAAATCTTTAAACTAATCCTATCAAAAAATAAGCAAACCGAAAGAATGTACTAAAAAGTGTTCAAAAAAAATTACATCCCTTTTCTTTTCAATTATGTGCAGTGTCGTCCTCTTCATCTTCCTCTGGATCCTCTTCCATAGGCTCCTCTTCTTCCTCTTTACTCGTCGGCTGGGGTCTCGGTGGGAGACATTTGTTTTTCGCCATGAGTGTAATCATACAGTCGGCTAGCCAGAGGAGTTGTGTTTGTGTATTCTTCGTTCTTTTCTCAATTTCACGTGCTGCAGCCGACTGGATCTGGTGTTACCGTATGTGTGTCTGCAAGGCTCTTTGAACTGTTTTTACTTCATCGGCCAAATACCGCGACTCCATGGTGGCCGGGGAAAGCCCTCGGGGTAAACTGACAGTCACCCACGGTCGCTTTTTGGAAGTTGAAGGCTCGGTCCTCAGCACCGGGAATGGAGATCGCTCAACTGCTGTGATCCCATCATCAAGATAGATCACATCTCGGGAGATGGTGGTCGGCGGACTGAATGGAACTGGCTAAACAAGTGTTAGTCCATGGGTGGTATGCTCGGATAGCAACCCGTAGGACTGGGCCAGTCTCATTACATAATGTCCCCCACCGAGAGCAATTTGCTTCAATGGTTCGTCCGTGATCTGCTTAAAGTAATCAGCCACAAAGTACGGGATGTTGCACGTCTGGAGCATTCGTGTCAAACTCCACATGAGATGTAACTCACGTGGTAGGACCCGGTCCTCGTCCACATGGGGCCAGATCATAGTCGATATCAACCGATGCAACATTCGATGCGCCGGTAAATGCATCAGCCCCTCACGTACGGTATTCTCGTGATACCGTGTGGATGATATGGTACTCCAATAGTTAGCAGGAGAGAAAGAATCATCAGCACCATAATTAGCACGTCGGTGGAAGGTGTCGAATCCCGGTGCCTCCGATTCTTCCTCAGTATACAGCCCGATACGATAACCAAATTCCCGTAGACTGCAGCTTCGGTTGTGATTACCCAACCAAAACTGCACCATTTCTTCAGTATCCATTCCCAACGGCTGATTATCAAAGTGGTAACTTGCTAGAAATTGCAAAAGCACCTCCCGATAAATAGGTTTTTCCATGTGAACTGCGTTTTCAATGGCCCGACATGTGTAAATGAGCTCGCCATTATCGTAGCCCCCTTGGACCAACCAATCTTGCAAATGATCCATGATTCCCGATTCCTTGGTCAACTCCCAGTTGACCGGCAGGGCGGGAAGGATTCTTTTGTGTTGCTGCACCGATCGACGATTGTAGAAGCTATAAGCCTGTGTTCTGCCAACTCCTGTAGCCAAGGAGTTCCAGTCAATTGATTCTGAACTTGCGGAAGAAGACATCGCGCCTGCAGAAATCACAAAATTAAAAATTACTGCACTGTTTTGTTGTTCGACGCGGCGCACTCGTAACAATCCGCGACGCGTCATATGAGAATTCATAGCCCGCGTCTTGGTCTGTACGGGCCGCGGCGCAGCGACGAATTCAGCCACAAAAGTCACGCATTCTATCATTAAATCTAATCTAACTATTGGGTTTTATGCAGTACGGTGCTAGGAACCTAATTTGACTAACAATTGCATCAGGTGACTACGACATTGTGAATTACAACATTATTTAGGCAAGTTCAAGACTTATAAAGAAAAGAGGAGAATAAAGAAAGACTTACTTGATTTTTCAGTGAAGAGAAAAGAATGTAGATGACTTGATTGATTGAGAGGCTTTTACCGCGGTGAAAAGAATCACGATTTTCGCAAATTGATTATATGCAGATGTGGGATTTTGGATAGCTTTCAAAGACTTTGTTTAAGTGATTAACTTTAATTTCAAATTAAGATAAGGCCGCGGCGCGGGAAGCTTCTATCTGCGTCGCGTATAAAAATATGATTTTAAATGTAATCGCGAAAACTCAATACACGCGGCGCGGATCTTAAGGTCCCGCGTCACGGTATTGCAAAATTACCAAAATGACCCCACACTTGCCTTTTTCTCACCGTGATTAGAATGGATGTGATGCATTATTATGCAAATGTACAAATGATGACTGGGTTGCCTCCCGACAAGCGCTAAGTTTAACGTCTTCAGCCGGACGTACACTTACCTGATTTATGCAGTATACACTGGGATATCTACCACGAATTCGACTGTCTCCACCTCCAGTTTCTGAAACGTTCCCGCCACGACATAAGGTTTGAGCCTATGTCCATTGACTTTAAATGGTTGACCACCCTTCAAATCTTGAATCTCTACTGCGCCATAATCTGTGATGCTGATCACTGCATAAGGGCCATTCCATTTACTCCTAAGCTTCCCGGGAAACATTTTCAATCGCGAGTTGTACAGCCACACTTTCTGTCCTACCTCAAAGGTTTTCAAGCGGAGCTTGGCATCGTGATACCGTTTCATTTTCGACTTGTATGTGGCCGCATTTTCATATGCTTCGTCCCGTAGCTCCTCTAATTCTGACAACTGGAGTTTCCTTTCCTTTCCTGCTTCCGTGTAGTCCATGTTGACTTGTTTGATTGCCCATAAGGCACGATTGGCAAGCTCAACCGGGAGATGACAACCTTTTCCATAAACCAACCGATATGGAGTTGTTCCAATCGGTGTCTTGTAAGCAGTGCGGTATGCCCAAAGCGCATCATCCAATTGAAGTGACCAATCCTTTCTATCAGTCTTGATGGTCTTTTGCAGGATTTCCTTTATTTGCCTATTAGATACTTCCACTTGGCCACTCGTTTGAGGATGATAGGGTGTTGCAATCCGATGATTCACTCCATAATGCTTTAACAACCTTCCAAATTTAAAATTCTTGAAGTGCGACCCTCCATCACTAATGATTACTCGCAGAACTCCATGCCTAGTGAAAATGTTTTTCCTCACAAATTTACACACCACATGGTGGTCATTCGTATGGGTTGCCTCTGCTTCGATCCATTTGGACACGTAATCCACTGCTACTAGAATGTAGACATAACCATGTGACGTACGAAATGGACCCATGAAGTCAATTCCCCAGACATCGAAAATGTCCACTACCAAGATTGGATTCAAGGGCATCTGATCCCTTTTTGATATGTTCCCTAACTGCTGGCAGTTGAGGCATTCCTTAGCAGTTTGATGTGCGTCCCTGAAAATTGTTGGCCAATATAATCCAGCTTCGAGAACCTTGTATCCTGTGTTTTTACCACTAAAATGTCCTCCACATGTTGACGCATGGCAATGCTCCAATACCTCACTGATTTCATTATCAGGCACACATCGCCGAATTATTTGATCCTCTCCCACCTTGAAAAGATCAGGATCGTCCCATATAAATCTTTTTGCATATGTGCGGAACTGCTTTTGTCTTTGTTTGGTCCAATGTGTCGGTATTGCTCCTATAGCCAAGAAATTCACATAGTTTGCATACCAAGGGGCTCCTGTAAGCTCCAGCAGCTGCTCATCCGGGAATGAATCCTTAATTCCTGCTTCCAATCCTTCAGCTGGCAATCGAGAAAGATGATCTGCCACGACATTCTCTGCTCCCTTCATGTCTTTAATTTCCACATCGAATTCTTGCAACAAAAGTATCCATCTAATCAATATAGGTTTAGACTCCTTCTAAGCGAGCAAGTGTCTAACGGTACTATGATCAGTATACACTACTACCTTGGACCCCCAAATGTATGATCGAAACTTGTCTAATGCAAATACTACGGCAAGTAATTCTTTTTCAGTAGTTGTGTAATTTAATTGAGCTTCAGAAAAAGTTTTACTAGCATAACAAATGACTACAGGTTTCTGATCAATCTTCTGACCTAATACTGCACCAGCAGCATAGTCACTGGCATCACACATTATTTCAAACGATTGAGTCCAATCAGGCGGTTTCAGGATAGGAGCCTCAACCAATTTATTTTTGAGGATATTGAATGCTTTTACACATTCCTCATCAAAAATGAATGGTACGTCTTTCAAGAGAAGACCGCAGATGGGTTTGGAGATGGTACTAAAGTCTTTGATAAACCTACGATAGAATCCTGCATGTCTTAAGAATGATCTGACCCCTTTCACTGATGTTGGGGGTGGCAACGTGGATATGACCTTAACTTTAGCATGATCAACCTCGAACCCTCTCTCAGAGACTACGTGATCTAATACTATCCCTTCTTTGACCATGAAGTGGCTCTTTTCCCAGGAAAGCACCAAATTGGATTAGACACATCTTTCCAACACTTTCTCCAATTGTCCCAAGCAGGATTCGAACGTCGGTCCAAAGATTGAAAAGTCGTCCATGAAGATTTCTAATGCATCACCAATCATATCAGAAAAGATCGCCATCATGCATTGTTGAAATGTAGCAGGCGCGTTACACAACCCGAATGGCATTCTGCGAAAATCAAAAGTTCCATAAGGGCACGTGAATGTTGTTTTTGCCTGATCTTGTGGGTGGATTGCAATCTGATTGTACCCAGAATACCCATCCAAAAAACAGTAGTACTTCTGTCCTGCTAGCTTCTCCACGATCTGATCGATGAACGGCAATGGAAAGTGGTCTTTAGATGTAGCAGTATTGAGTTTTCGATAATCGATACAGACTCTCCATCCGGTTACGGGCCTTGTGGATACCTTGTCACCATCTTTCGTCTCCACAACAGTGATTCCAGATTTCTTCGGCACTGTCTGTGTCGGACTAACCCATTCGCTGTCAGAAATCGGGTATATGATTCCAGCGTCTAACCATTTGAGAACCTCCTTTTTGACAACTTCCTTTAAGTTTGGATTCAATCTCCTTTGCATATCCCTGGATGGTTTGGCACCTTCTTCTGTGATGATTCTATGCATACACATGGTCGGGCTAATTCCTTTTAAGTCTGCGATCGTCCAACCAATGGCCTCCTTGTGCTTAGACAATACCTTGAGCAATTCCTTTTCTTGTTACCCCCGTCAAGTCTGCTGCTAAAATCACAGGTAAAGTATCATTGTCCCCTAAAAAGGCATACTTTAAGTGTTCTGGTAGCGGCTTTAATTACAGCGTCGGTGGTTCTTGTAAGGAGGGTTTTAGCGTCCTTGGAATCTCTGTCGGTAACTTCTCTATGTGAGCGCATTCTTTAGACTTCAAACCCTTCTCTCCTTCTACTTCTACTTCTTTTTGCTGCTCATCGTTTTCAACACTCTCTTCTTCTTGAGTCTCACTCGCCTTTGATTGAAGTACCTCGGGAGTGTACTGCTGCACTAGCTCATCTATAATATCTAACTGATAACACTCCTCTTCTTCCATGCCACTTCCCTTGACGTTGGCATTGAAAATATTGATCTTGGCCTGTTGGTGCCCAAAAGATATTCCCATTTCCCCAGTGCGACAAGCGATATTTGCGTTGGTCGTGGCCAAAAATGGTCGCCTTAAAATGATCGTGGGTTGTTCTCCATTTGTCGCCTGACGAGTGTCCAAAACTAGGAAATCTGCTGGGTAGTAAAATTCTCCCACCTTGATGATGACATCAACTAACATTCCCCTGGGGATCTTTGTAGATTTATCTGCCAACTGCAAAATTACGTCGGTAGATCTCATGGTGCCAAACTCGTGCTTGTCAAATAACTGTCCAGGTAATATGTTCACACTTGCACCTAAATCTAACAAAGCCCTTTTGATGTGCACATTGCCTAAATTTACTGAGATGAGAGGAACTCCAGGATCCTTCATCTTTGGAGGAAGCGCGTTCATTAAGATAGAGCTTACATTCTCAGGTAAGCTAATCATCTTAGGAAAATGGGACAAGATATGTTTCTTATGTATGCACATATCCTTGAGAAATTTAGCATATGCAGGAACTTCCTTAATAAGTTTAACTAGAGGAATGTTAACCTTAATTTGACTAAATAGTTCCCACATATCTTCTGCCTGTGGTCCCTTCTTCCCATATGGTCTTTTTTCTGGCTTTTCCAAGGCTGTAGGAAAAGGAACTGTCCCACTTGATTCTCCTTTCTCCCATGTACTCGTTTGTTGCTTCTTTGCTTGTTCCTCCTTATCTTTCTTTTATTCTTTCTCCATCTCTTCCTTTTCATCAAAGATTATCTCTACATCACTATCTTCGTCCATAGGCGGGGCTGCAACCTTGTTATCCACTTTCTTCCCGCTCCTAACACCTCATTTACTTGGACCTTTGACGCCTGCGCCCTTTCCTGAGCTCTATCTTCTTCCATCTTAATAATCACTTCTCCTAACTTCAGAATTGCCTCTAAATTAGACTTTTCCACTTCCTGAAGCTTGACTAACATCCCAAAGATTTCCTGTATACCAATGTTTACTCTTCCTGCTGGTGGTGGTGCATTGTGAAATCGACCATACCCATGCACCTGCTAATCTCCTCATGAGTCATCGAACATTCATTGTGATTATGTCCTATACACCCGCATGTATTGCATATAACTTGCCCATGCAACACATATGCTCCCTTCTCTTGCTGAAACCTCGCGAGCATTTGATTAAACTTCTTACTCACAGCACTTAACTCTTTCTGAATTTCTGTCTTCCACTTGCTTTCTGCTTCAACGTTTGCTACATAAACTGTGTTATCCTTTATGGTTCCACTGGCTTTTGATCCTAGGCTCAACTGCTCCAGGAATCTCCAAGCGTCTTCTGGCTCTTGCCACATAAATGTCCCACTTGACGAGGCATTTATCATTGCCTGGTGTGTTTCGCTGACTCTTTCAAAAAATAACTTGACCAACTGCCATTTGGGAACTTCATGATGCGGGCAGGATCACAATAACTCCCTTAACCTATCAAACGCTTCATGAAAAGCCTCTCCAGGTTGCTGCTGAAAGTTTTGAATTTCTCGTCTGACCTCCGTTGTTTTACTAACTGGGTAGAATTCTTGTAAAAATTTCGCCTTGAGTTGATCCCAACTAGTGATACTATTAGATGGAAGAGAAGTGAACCAATATTTGGCCTTATCCTTTAGTGTGAAAGGAAATAATATTAATCTAAAAGCATCCCTATTGGCATTTCTAGGAGTATTAGCATTCGCGATAGATATGAACTCATACAAATGATTGTATGGGCATTTCTAGGAGTATTAGCATTCGCGATAGCTGCGTATGTCAGAGGTCCCCGACCTCGATCCCATGGTTGTTGTGGTGCTGGTGGGACCCATCCTTCATCTTCTTCATCATATCTCTCCTCTTCCTCTGGATACTGGTACTGTTGCTGAAGAGGTGGTTGGTATTGTTGTGGTTGTGTAGGTTGGAATGTGGGTTGAGGTTTAAATAGAACAGGTTGTGGTTGAGAAAATGGTTGAGAAGTTGGTGTCTGCTGTCTAGAGACTGGGGTGCCATCACGGGTCGGCTCTCCCCAAGACATTGCAGATGTGAATGGATTGGTAGATTGTGGTTGTGATACTGGTGGAAATGGTGGAATCGATGGCGGAGTGCATGATGGTATAGGTACAGGGGCTGAAACTGCACCACCAGAAGCACTCGTGCTCCCGCATTGAAACTCCGAAACTAGGGGAATAAAAGACATCCCTGTTGCCTCACCTGATGGTTCCTGGGCAACACTTACTGGACTACTACTGACATGACTAAAACTCATTGTATTTAAACATCTACGTGCACGGATTTTGCGCGTAGTTCGCTCAATCTCAGAGTCAAAACGCAAAGGGGATAATTGCTCATCCCTGCGGGTGAGCAAATGAAACTCAAATAAAATCAAGAAACTAAAATTCCTACTAATCACCTAATCTAAGCTCACAGCTCCCCGGCAACGGCACCAAAATTTGACACGCCTAGGTCGTCGTGCGGTCAAAAATAAGAGAAACCTAACACACACACACTAGCACAGTGGTAGTCAGGGTCGATCCGCAAGAGCTACGTGGTCAGACCAGATGACAGATTACCAACTATAGTGTCACGCTATAGTCGGAGGACTTCAGTTTCCAAACCCTTGTCACTAAAACTTGAAAATCCTAAACTAAAAACTCCCAAAACAAGCATAGACTAAGCTAAGCTTCAAACCAAACCTAGTTACTTTCTGAAATCAGAAGTACATCTCTAATTCAGAAGTAAACAGAGGCATCCAACAATCCAAATATAAACCAAAACAAGGCATAAACTAAACCAAGAACTAAGGTCCAATGGGACAGTCAATGGCTAAAGTTCAAACATAAAGGACTAACCTAATTGGCTACTGAAATCAGCGAGGGAAAACAGTCCAACAAGGTTAAATCAAACATCCAAACACAACACAAGCATTCAAAACCAATAACAATCATCAAAACACCGAAAAACAAATATTACTTGTAGCCAAATGCTTCTCATTAACCAAAAACGAATTCCAATGATCCAATACAGTCACCAATACTGAAAAACAGTAAACTAAAGTGCTCAAGGTCAGTGGTTGTCACTCCCAAAGACCCTAGCCACTATTGCTAACTAAACCTAAATTGAAATTAAATTCTAAAACATAAAATACCAATTGAGAGGTTGCTGATGCTTAATCACGGAGTCAAAGAGCTTCCAGGTCGTTTTTCCACCGGGTCTTTGCTAGGGTTTTCGGCTGTAAATGGCTCTATTTATAGTTGCAATTTTCCCGCAGCCGCGCCGCCCAATTGAGTAAACCGCGGCGCGCGTAAGACTTTATCCCTGTTTCTTCGGACTTTGAATTTTGTTCCACCGCCTTGTATCCGCGTCGCGCCTTCTTGATTCCGCGGCGCGCATACGTATTTTCCTGATTTTTCCTTCTTCTCCAAACTTTCTCCAATTTGTACGCTTTTGGTCCCTGTTTACATTATTTTCTTCCAAACAAGTACTGGCACGAAAAGTGAGAATACCACGATATACATGATATAATTTCACTAAGAATAGGGCTCAAGAACGACTAAAATATGTAATATCACTAGGCGTTGTCAAACACCCCACACTTGTGCCTTGCTTGTCCCCAAGCAAGAGAGTTTTTTTTAATAAATTCTAACTAAGACTCAAACAATTTTTGACTGTGTTCAGTTTCAAAGCTTATTGCCTCAAGAGTTAGAGTAAAATAGTTCGTGAGAACCTAATCAAAATGTTCTTTGGAATTCATGGCTTTCTAGAGAACCCTTGATTACAAATTTTTTGTCCACAATGAAGTGTACTTACTCATTCTGATTCTAAAGGCCATTAAGGAATTTTCCATGACTTTCGATGTTGTCCATGTAGCGAGCTTTCAGAAATACCATCCCAAACCAGACGGTCTTAGGTGGTAAGGTGCATAAAGGCCTCTTCGAGGCCACCCTTTTCGGACCTACCGGCTCGAACAACAAAGGCCACAGATTGACACTTCCTTCCTAAATTCCAATCCTAAACAATCCAATCGTCTAACTCCTAAAACTCAACTTGTTTGACTAACTAATAGCATGATCACAACTAAAGAGTAACTCTTGAAAAATACTAATGCTATCATAATCACAAACCATTCTTTTCAAAATTACAATTTAGTAAAAAATTTTGAAAAAGTTGCTAAAAATTTTAAAATTGGTCTTTTCTGCAAAACATTTCAAAAAATTTCTCTTTCGACCGTCCACTCAAACTATTTCTGCTAAAATTTTGAAAAAGTTGCAACATAGTATTTCTCGAAAAATACTAATGCTATAAACAATCACAAACTATTCATTTCAAAATTATAATCGACCGTCCACACCCCACACTTAAAATCGTACAACGTCCCCGTTGTACAAAAATTATTTAGAACAAGGGAGAAAGAGTTACCCCTTTGGACGACAGATTTCTTGGTTGGTACTCGGTGTCATAGGTACAAATTACGAACAAAAAGGTCCTCGATTTCGCGTTCTGGAGTTGTATCGCAACAGTGAACACGCAGGTTGTCAAAGCAAGTGGAGGGGGCACGGTGACCCCACACTTTGCTTGAAACAACTCCTCCAATTTTTGGTATAACATGCATGACTCAACAAAAACATTAAACGCAAACAGAACAAACGAATAAAATATAAACAAACAAAATATAGTAGTGTCATAGGTACATATATCCAAGAAAAAGAAAAAGAAAAAGAAAATACATCAATCGCCACCTGGTGGCCTGGAGGAACCAGCCTCATGATCATGTGCTCGAGCTGGGAATGGTCGGGGGCGCTGTCCCTGCTGTGTGGCTAACTCCAAAAGTACCTCCCCGATCCACTCCAGTTGGTCCTCCATCCTGGCGACTCGATCCTCCAATCGCCTCATCTCTGTCACCTCCGGCTGTGGCTGTGGTACTGGATATGCTGGTGCAGCCGCTCTCCGGCGTCTCCTGCCTGGCTGGGCGTAAGCTGGCTGGGGGTCCTGGGGTGCCTCAGTCGCCACCCTCACAAACTGGCCCGGGCGCTGCTGCTCGATAAGCCCCATCTTCTCCAGAGCTCGCGTAGTGGTGCGAACTGGAGGAAGAGCGGTCAAAGATGCCACAATCGGAGCAGTAAGAATCCGGTACGAACGGGCCAAGCGAGTGATGAAATACCCCCGGCCCAGAGGACTGCTGGCGGATGCACCCGTCGCACGGGTGGACAGGGCGACGGCTAGGGCGAATGGGAGGTGAAGGAACCTGGAGGGGTCA
This sequence comes from Cichorium intybus, assembly GCA_023525715.1. Taxonomy (NCBI): domain Eukaryota; kingdom Viridiplantae; phylum Streptophyta; class Magnoliopsida; order Asterales; family Asteraceae; genus Cichorium; species Cichorium intybus. Next base: position 49,420,179 of record CM042016.1, on the reverse strand, counting down.
AGGAGGACCCAAAAATACGTCATGTCCTCGCCAGACACCTTCTCGCCCCCCTCCCGATGCATGATGGAGGTGGAGACGATCCGATGCATGAGTCGGTGAAGTGGGTCGCGAAGATGACTCTCTCTAGATGTCCCTGCCTCGTAGAATACATTGGACAATGGTGTCCAAACCTCCATATTAGCAGCCCTCTCGGGTTGCCCCTAAATGCATGCCGTAAAGAACTGCGCGAAGTGGCGGTGCTGTAGGTCCGCCTCCGTGTATATACCGGTGCGCCTCCCAAACTCCCGGAGGTTGCACTCCCTGTGCACACCCCCAATCTAAACCGCACGAGCCTGGAACGGGCCTCCTGAGAGCCTGGTGCAAAACGGACAGTCGACAGGAACTCCAAAAGAAGCTTGGTGTATACTGTGTCCTCCTCGGTAGCCATAAGCCTATCCCAGCCTCGGCACATGAAACTAGCCTCTCCATCAACCCATGTGCGGTGGAGGAATGGCTCGATCTCTCCCCAAAGCCCTGCGTCTCTGAGGATGTCCGTGTCAATGATCGTCGCCTCGAGAACCCGACGACCGATGAGGGCATCCCTCCGCGAAATATACTCCACTAAACTGTCTAGCTCAGTGAGGAACTGAAGAAAATGGTGATATAGTCTGAACGACATCTGCACAAAAGGAAAAATTTTGCAATTCAGGTCCTTTTCTTCCCCACCGCACCGCGGCGCGGCCCAAGAACTAGGGCGCGGCGCGGCGCGGCTGTTTCCAATTCCAAATCCAAACTCACGATTTAACCTGTTTAAACTCAATCCAAATACACTACAAGGTAGCCTAAGTGCCGACTAACTCATCTAGGGTCATTATTTGGCAAAATAAACACCCTACGAGTCAACATTGGCGATTTCTAAGTTTTTGAGTTTTTGGAGAAATCAACCAAATCAGCATTAAACACGTAAAAACTAGTTAGAATGACGTACCTTGGTATTAGGAATGAAATGAGGAAGAAAAAACACGAGAAATTTTCGATGATCAGAGCTCCGAGGCGTAGTGTGTGTGTGAATAGTGTCGCGGCTTACCTTAATATCGAAGGATTCCGACCGATCAATTCCCGCGGCGCGGATATGAGCGAACTGTGACGCGCGTGCTCCCAAATCAACCCCTAGGCATCGGGTTGGTTTACGATCCCACGGCGCGTAATTTTCCTGACCACGGCACGGTCATCAAAATTCCATTTTTCTTCAAAACAACCCCACACTTGCCTTGGACCAATGATACATGCAAATGACGATGATATAATTTCCTAATTATCCTAAGAATACAGTACCTAACCTATGAAAAGATGGGTTGCCTCCCAACAAGCGCTAAGTTTAACGTCTTCAGCCAGACGTGCTGTTCCTTCTCCTATTCGTCTTGAATTCCTGATGGCATCTCCTTGTGATTTGGTGCAAAATTATGGGCCATCATTGACATCAATGAAGTGAGCTGAGTCATCCTGTCACTAACCCAGCTAATCCATTGTTGCTGGGCTTCCAGGAGCTGAAAGACCTTTGCTTCTCTTTCCCTTGCATCTTTCTCATACTGTTGGTGCCTTACTTCCAACATCTCCATCATGTCCAGCAGCTCCTCCTTGTCAATGGTGGACAACGGATGCTCCTTTGTGTCCTTCTGGACTTCCACTTTTCCTCCTTCTCCCGGTCGCATCCATATTGTTCTTTTGTCCCTAACTCCAGGCTCCATCAGCAAGTTGCTGTCCAAATTCTTATCGTCATACCCTTGGGGTAGAGATATGGGACTGCTGAACATATTTAACCTTCTTTTTCTCGACCCGAAGAAGATGTCCAAATCTCCTGTTTTGCAGTCGATGATAGTGCCAGCTGTAGCCAAGAACGGGCGTCCTAATATTAATGCAGGCGCATCCTCCTGACTCTCATACTCCATAACTAAAAAATCCACTGGGTAAAAGAAATCCCCAACCTTTACTATGACATTAGTAAGCTTACCTCGGGATACTCTAGTTGACTGATCAGCCAGCTGTAACACCGTCTTTGCTGGCTATAATTCCTCATTCTTATACTTATCATACAAGTATCCTGGTAGCACATTCACACTTGCTCCCAAATCCAGCAAGGTGTTCCTAATGACCACATCTCCTACAGTAGCAGTGATCAGTGGTGACCCAGGATCCTTTTCTTTCTTGGGCAGTGTTCCCAATAGTGCCTCACTAGCCGTAATGGTCAACCTCACAGTGTCCGGTGTGGGAACCTTACTTTTCCCATTTTGTTCACACATCTCCCGAAGAATTCTTGTATCCTGAGGAGCGTTCTTAAGTTCATCCCACAGCGGTTGGTTCATTGACGGCCCTGTCGATTTAGATGCTTCTTGCTTTGCCTTCCCTTTCTTGTCCTTCTTTTTTTGTTTGATCCCAGCTATGATCGGCTGCTTTTCCTCCTGGCCATCCTTATTCTCCTCTGGTTGAGCTTCCTTCTCAACAAGAATTTCCTTTAATTCCTCATCTTCCCTATTTTCCTTTTCAGTTTCTACCTCTTCCTTAACTTCTTCTTCTTTACTCTGTACCTCATTTCCAGATTCTAGCAGATCTTCCAAGGTGACCTTTCTCCATTCAGCATCGACAGTGTTGACATGTTCCTTTCCGGCCCACTGACCATGGGTCGGATTGACTTCTGTGGTACTTGGCAGCTTCCCATTATCTCTTTTCTGTTGGTCTTCAGCCATTTGGGCGATTTTCCTCTCCATATTGACGATGGCTTTCGCATTGGCTTGCGATTGCTGCTGTGTTGTATTGAACATTTCATACATCTTTGCGACCAGATCCTCCTGTGTCCCTGGGGCATTGTTGACGGAGTTATTGGGCCCCCTATTGTTGCTGCTACCATTTTCATTGGTATTGCCATTCGCCGATTGATGCTGCCTGGGCGGGTTGGATGACTACCCTTGGTGGTTGTTCTGCCTCTGGTTATTGAAGTTCTGCTAACCTTGGTTATATGGTCTGTAGGGTCGTCCATTGTCGTACTGTCCTTGACCCTGACCATAGACTTGATTTGCTTCTTGAGTCTTTGGTCCTCCTTGACCTCCTTGTGGCTGACTCTGAGATCCATTCTGTAGAGTAGACACGAGCCTATCAAATTTCCTATTGAGCTCACTTATCTCCTTCTTTACATCCTTTTTCCAGTCGGCATCGGCTCCTGTTGCTGCGGCAGTGCCTACCGTCTTCCTTGTAGAAAAATTCGCCTTGGAGCCATTACTTAGCTGCTCCAAAAACCGCCAAGCCTCCTCCGGATCTTGCATCATAATAGTGCCACTAGATGACGCGTTAATCATAGCTTGGTTCGTCTCGCTTGCTCTTTCAAATAATTCCTTGACCAGTTGCCACTTGTGAATATCGTGATGAGGGCATGACCTCATCAGCTCCTTCAGACGGTCCCATGCCTCATGAAAAGCTTCTCAGGCTTCTGCTGGAAATCCTGAATAGCCCTCCTGATTTCCGTCGTCTTGCTTGCTAGATAGAATTCTTGTAAGAACTTAGCTTTGAGTTGATCCCATGTAGTGATGCTATTCGAGGGTAAGGATGTAAACCAATATTTGGCTTTGTCCTTAAGAGTGAATGGGAACAATCTTAGTCTAAAAAGGTTCTTATTAGTATTCCTAGGGGTGTTAGAATTGGCTATGGCTATAAACTCATACAAGTGATTGTATGGGTCATCCTATTTGTACCCCCTAAATTCCGGTAATATCCCTAACAACTGAGGCCTAATTTCTACTTGAGATTCTATATCCTCAGGAATGTAAATGGGCAACGAGTCATCGTACTCCCGTGGCTGGAAGTGCGATGCAACCGATTGCCCCCTCGGTTGTGCAAAATACAAGGGTTGAGCAGGATTACCGTAAAAGTGATGATTATTATATCTCTACTGACATTGTGGTGGTTGATACTGTTGTGCTCTTCTTGGAGGTCCCCGACCTCGGTTCCATGGTTGCTGTGGTGCTGGTGGAACCCATCCTTTGTCTTCTTCTTCATCATAGCTTTCCTCAGCCTCTTGATACTGGTACTGCTGCTGAGGTGGTTGCTGGTATTGTTGTTGTGGTGGTATAGGTTGGAATGTGGTTTGAGGTTTAAAAAGTACTGCAGCTGGTTGAGAAATGGGTTGGGAAACGAGTGTCTGCTGTCTAGATACTGGGGTGCCATCACGGGTCGGCGCTCCCCAAGACATGGCAGATGTAAATGGGTTTGTGGATTGAGGTTGGGATAAAGGTTGAAATGGTGGAATCGACGGCGGAGTGCATGAAGGTATAGGTGCAGGGGCTGAAGCTGCACCACCAGTAGCACTCGTGCTCCCAATGTGAAATTCTGAAACTGGGGGAATAAATGACATCACCGTTGCCTCACCCGAGGGTTCCTGGGCAACACCTACCATACTACTACTGACATTACTGAAACTTTTTGTATTCAAGCACCTACATGCACGGATCTTGCGCGCAGTTCACTCAATCTCTGAGTCAAAAAGCAAAGGGCATAATTGCTCACCCCTACGGGTACGCATGCACTAATGCAACACGCCCGAAAAAAATCAAAAACCAAAAAATTCAAAATTACTAACTAACTAAAAAGAAGCTAAACTAGCAAGTCATACAAATCACCTAATCTCAAGCTCACAACTCCCCGGTAACGGCGCCAAAATTTAACATCGCAGCGGTCGTCATGCGGTCAAAAATAAGAAAATAACCTCACTCTCACTTAGCACAGTGGAAGTCAGGGTCGATCCACAGCAGTTACGTGGTCGAGACAGGTGACAGATTACCAACTGCAGTGTCACAGCTACAGTCAGAGGACCTAGTTCCTAGCTTTTGACTATCAATCCCAAAGGGCATAAACTAAACTAAAACTACTAACCAAACCTCGTCACTTACTGAAATCAGAAGTGCATCTCTAATTCAGAAGCAAACAAAGGCAATTCAACATCAAACACAAACCAAGCATAAACTGAACCAATAACTAAAGTGTAGGGTTTTATGCAAATCAATGAACTAAAAACCCTAAGTTCACATGCAACCTATAAGGATCTATGTTTTCTTCTAATTAAACATATAATAATTCCTAAAGGCTTATAAGAAATTAAGTAAAAGAACAAAATCAGAAAAACTAACCTTTTAGGATTTCATGGAAGCAAAGCAGTACAAATGTCCTGCCTCAAATGAGATCACACCCAGGTAATGAGGTTGGCGAAATCCAGAGAGAGTAGGGAAGAGAGAATCACGAAATTAGGGCTATGGGACTCCCTATTTATAGGTTTCAAATGATAACCAGATAAACCTTAAGAGATAAGCCTTTTGAATTCAAATCAAGATAAACCTTTTTATCTTATCAATTCAACTATTTATCTCTTATATATATATATATATATATATATATATATATATATATAGTTTCTAATTAATATATTATCACTTAAATATATTAATAAACTATTAATCACCAAATTAATTAATTACTTAAATATATTAATATATTATCACTTAAATATATTAATAAACTATTAATCACGAAATTAGGGCTATGGGACTCCCTATTTAATTAATTAATTTAATCACCAAATTAATTCCAATTAATTTCAGATTAATTTCTAATTAATTATTATAGTTTCTAATTAATATATTATCACTTAAATATATTAATAAACTATTTATTTAATTTCTATTGATTTATTAATCACATAATAAATCAATCTTTCTCTTTACCGGATTTTCTACCAAACCTCCTGCCATGAGGGCAACCCAAATGGACTATGCTACTATTAATTAGATAAATACTAATTATTAGTCATGGCTTAGACACCTAATCCAACAGTCTCCCACTTGGATAAGTCTATGACTATAATTATCAATTTAACATCTAATTAATCAACAAACTGTAGCTTCCTAGAAATTCCTGCCGAACTCTGACCTAGTCAGTTCTGTTTATAGATAAGTGATCATACGATCCTTCGTCCAACAATATATTTTCAGATACGAGACATGGATTGAGATCAATCTCTGTCCGATACTCTATTTCCCGATTTTCGATTCTGCTTATGACTTTAGAACTTCTAATTGAACACATCAATTTAGTCCAGGCTTTCCAGCACTTTAGTCAACTTCAAAATCATCGAGAGGCCTACAGATATCTGTTACCCATCAGGGTCAAGGAACGAATAAGTTTCGACTCATATGCTTATATCTTTTACCAGTCAGATCATTCACAACAACACGTTTTATAACATCGAGTTACCGATGCGTTTTCGTACTATCAATGAACAACTGCCTTTGTAAATTATAACTCATATCTCTCTACTTCAAGATCATAAGATATTATCGTTTCAACATTGCTTGTGATATAATCCATGAAGCAATCTATTGAGCGTGGGTTTATCCAATACTCAAATCTCTATTTCTAAGTACTCATGAATGTTGTAGCAATCCTATTGCTATGTCTAACTCCTTAGACAGTCTACAAACCAATTCATGACAGTCTTGATTCAATACTTACATCCAAAGTATGAGCGACTGTGGACCTTTCTGAATAATTAAATTATTCAGGAAGTAAAACATGCGAAATTGAAACATAAAGATCTGACTGGCAGCTACTCTTGCTTATTACCAAGTCTCCACAAGGTAATCACCAAGTCGGACCTTGTCATAAACTATTATCGATTTCAAAATTTCTTTTAAACTTTCAATTCTAATTTTACAGCTATGTCTTTATGAACCTTACACTCTTCCTATGTACGTAAAGTATCTTATACTTATACACTTTATTGCAGATGATCTAATCGGATGCTCATCCGATAACATCTCAATATGTTATCCTATCAATTTCTCTCCTAACTCCATTCTGGTAATGTGCACTGTGACTTCCTATGGTTTTGGGGTCTTTAGTTTACTTGACTGCACCCTAAGACTATTTCGAGGTGTTATGATGTGCCGGTGAACCACACGCGCTCCATCAGAATACCAACGAGACTCTTTAACCATGAAGTCCTTTAACATCATGTCCTAATGTTAATAATTACCACTTTGAAAATCTTTCAAATTAATACTATCACTTTCACCCTAATCATTTCCTAATGAATTCTCACTTGAGTTCAACTAATCCATCCAGTATTCCCAGCCAGGCTATGTCCTGAATCCAACTTACTATGCCCTAAGCATTAATTCATCAGGACATGTTCATGACATTATGATTGATCCAAAACTTGTGAAACCCGATCTAATCCTATTCCAAACCCTTTCGGAATGCAAGGATTATTTATAATCCTTGTGTCATGATTTTCGAAAAACTATTTCCTTTCGGAGACTCTTCTCATGCATCTTGAATCTTATCAAGATCATGCTGGGTAGGTCTATGCTGGCGATTTCATCTATCCAATAGATGACTGTGAATTACGAGAGTATGTTGCACCTTCTTAATTTCTTTCATGCCAAGTCATCACACTTTGCAATGAAAAGAAAACCCTTTCCTGAGTCTATGCATCTTGAATCTCATCAAGATCATCTTGGCAGAGTCTGGATCTATCTCATAGACATTTACAACCACCTGAGTATGCCGTATTTCTATTAAGTCTTTCATAGCGATCCGTATCTTAACACCAAGTCATTACACTTCGTAATGAAAAGGGACATTTCCTAAAACCAGTATGTATCCCACATATGGAGATAGTAGATAACGACGACTCCTACTGGCTTTGACACGGTTATAGACTATTCACAAAATCCAGGACTTATGGCACATTTTGAGAATCCAAACCTTTCTGACATTTTAATGGAAATCTTTCAGCCCTTTCTCAAAATCCAATCCTTTGGCATATTTTTTTTTGAGAATCTGAATATCCTATCTTGCGAGATGCCCGTGGGGTAAACCCGGGCTCATGTACCTTTGTACTGGAACACTCTTTGTGAGTCCCTATTAGTGTGCCGGTGATCCACACGCGCTCCACTAACGATTCACAATGTGCCCTATAGTATCCTTTCGGATTCCATCCTCTATTGAGATTGCTTCTCCCAGAATCAATTACTTGACTCTGAGTATCGTCTCACTCAACCAGATGTTCTGAAGGTATGTATCTGTCCATGTTGCTTTCTTTTTATGATTCACTTACTCCCACTGGTTTTTAGACCAGGTGTAAAATCAATCAAATTTTCACATAGAGTGTGTCTCGCCCTAAGGTTCTCTTGTTTGGCAGCAACCGGGCTCACCAATGTTTCCAAGTAGTCGGATTGTAAATCCGCGCCAACTATAGTGTTTTACCACCAATCGGTATGTCACCCTAATCATAACTACTTATGATGGTGATCAATACTACTGCTCAAGAGAAGATTATGTCAGTTGTAAAACAGAAATCTAATTTTTGTTTCAAGCCTAGTGATGACTAAAGGTTCTTTTACTTGGCTAATCCTGAACACATTCAGGACTGCACTAACTCCCACTGTTTCCTTAGACCATTAGTTCTTTCTAAAAGAGCTCCTCTGATACAGTTGCAGTGGGATAGCCAATGAAATGACAATGCTGATCATGTTCAGGCTAGTCATGAGGTTCGGATGGACACTACAAGACCCTAGACTTTTTTATGTATAAGTGGGATAATCCCAGATTTACATTTCAGACAGTGTCTGCAGGACTTACTTAGTCTAGGATGTGATCGGAATATGGTTTATATGGACTGACTGGTATAGTATTCAAATTATTGGAAACTAATTGGCAATGTATCTCATACATAGATTATCGAACTGTTTCGACCAATGCTCCATTATCTTCCCTAAGACACATTATAACCATTAATGTTCTTGGAAGAGAATGAACTGTGAAACATTTTTCTCAGTTTATGTTATTGCTCAGGTTCTGTGGAGCTTGTACTTTCTTTGAAGTTCTTGAACTGTTCAAGGTTTCAATTCAATCGCTTATCCCGATAAGCGAAGTCATATTCGTCATACCGAATGATAAATATCGTGAAGTACAAACAATTGTGTTCTATATCAAGATTCGAGCAACACACCGCAACAGGTGTGTCTGTTGCTCTTAATCTCAATGTCTTTTACATATCTATGTAGACTAATGACTTTGTTAACTTTGTTCAAGACTTGCAATCTTCAGTTGACTCTAAGTCAATTGATTCCAAAATCCTATCCTCTGGATCTTTGGGTGATTCATTTCTTGCCACATGTGCTTTATAAAGAACTTAATCATCATCTGACTCTAAGTTAGATGATTCCAAAGTCCTGTCCAACTAGACCTTTGGTTGATTCATTTCTTGACACATTAAGAACTCAATTCATCAAGTGACTCTAAGTCAAATGATTCCAAAGTTCTGTCCAACTGGACCTTTGGTTGAATTGATTTTTATAGCATTTGTATTAACAATCATAAATGACACAATTCTTGAATCCAAACATTTTGGATGCATAAACATTCAAGTTATTACTAATCATACATTTAACACATTCATATAACATTTCAAGGACAATTTCAGACAACAGGTGTTAAAAGAAAATTGACCATTTTATTAAAAACAAAAAATCCTTGAACAATGTAATATATGATAGACAATGTCAAAACGCATCTAAAGGCTAATAACAATATTTTAATTTCTATTTAAACTTCAAAAACTGCACGAGCTGGAGATCCAATCCAAATGTGCTCCTATGCGGAAGAGTCCCGAGCCTAATTGATTCCCTGCATACAAACCAAAATGTGACTATCACATTATGTATCAAAAAATCTTGGAACAGGAGTTTTGAGGTTTTTAGATATACCTGAGCTTTCAAAAGATTTGGAGCGTCTTCCAATCTTTCCGTGACTGTATCCGATTTAGTGGATTCCCAGTTTGAGATATGTCCAGACGATCTCGGCCGTTTCTTGTTACGTCTCTTCACTGGACTTAATCCAGAAGTAACTGAGCCATTGGAGCTATGCCTGTCTAATAGTGACTCGTATAAAGTCAACAGTGGACGCATTTCCATTAAAGCCTTTTTCTGGTCTTCCTTTCTATATGTCTGAATGAACAGATCGTACTCACTAGTCAGCGAAGCGAGTAGAATGTCAACACTCATCTCCTGACTCATGGAAAAACCAAGTTTGTACAATTCGCCTATGTACGCTTCAATCTGAAGAACATGCGAATTGATGCTACTTCCTTCTTTTAGCTTGCACTCTGCAAGTATTTTGAAGATTCTAGCCCATTCCTCTTCAGCTAGTTTTTGGAACGTTTCCTCAACCAGTTGCATTAACTCTAATGGCCCCAAGGATTCAAAATCCTTGCGGAACTCGGGGTCAATGGTTAATAGCATGAGGTCAAGAATCTTTTTGGATTCATCATAAGAACCTTTTATGATGACTTGTTCCGGTGGAACTGGAATCGGATACTCGGTGAGATGTAGCTTGCCAGCAATGCCGAGAGCCAGTCTCCAATTGCGAAGCCATTCCTTACAGTTGAGGCCAGTCAGCCTTTCCATATTTAGCAGGTGCATTCTGATTCTTTCAGAAATGGGTGAAGGCGGAGAAGGAGGAGAATTGACACTTGACATCTATAAAAGAGACAGAATTTATTAGTTTAATTGATCCTTTTAAATAATTACCCAATATGTTATTTAATAAGGCTAGGATCCAAAATACCCCAACTATGGTGTGAAGAGGGATGCCGTAATCACAACATAATGGTCATTAAGGTAGATAAACATTTATCAATTTCATCTTATGAAATTCCTAGATCTGTTGAGATTCATTGAGCTTTTTAATGGCATGTTTAATCTCGGATGTGCTCCACTGTTTGTAACTGGGATGCTGAGGATCACAAACCGGATGTAAATAACCATGCAAATTAGCTTGGTACTCTCGGGTTAATTATCATCTCTAATTGATGTGCCGGTAAACCACACACGCTCCATCAACAATGATAACACCCGGGAAACCCATTGCAACTCTTTATGAACCCCTATTGGTGTGCCGGTAAACAACACACGCTCCACCAATGTTTCATAAAGTGCAATGTGAAATTTCATGGATTTTCACCAATTCACATTTTTCCTAAAGTAACTAGATTTGGGTTTTATTAAGTTGTTCCAGTACTTTGAATAACATCATTATACTTTTAATGAGATTAGGCGGTCCGATCAAACCCGTTCGGCTAACGACCCTCCACTGATCAGGCGAGCGGTGGGTGAGAGTGGACACCCATTAGACTGCCATTTTATAGGCAGTCTCCTTATACCCACTTTATAGATCAGCTTCGTGAATGAGGCCTACTATTGATTTGACTAATCATTTAAATCTTATACATATAATATTAACATTTAATTATAATATATATAAGATGAATTTTAAACCTTTTAAAATGTTTTTGGTTTATCTTTTAATTTATTGGAATTTAAACTATTAAATTTAAAATTAAATTAAACCTTTTAAAATCGATTTAATTATCCGTTAATTAACCAATTAATTAAATTAATTAAATTTTGATATTTTAAATCCTTTAAAATATTTTAGGATTTATCTTTTAATTTTTTTCGCCAATTTAAATCAATTAAATCAAATTAAATTAAATCCTTGAATTATCTTTTAATTACCAATTAATTCAAATATAGATAGGTTTTACCAAATTAATCAAATTATTTTAAACCTATCTTAAACCCCTTAATTTTCGATTTCAAATAATTGGTTTAAGGTTATCCATTTAATTAATCAAATCAAAGTTACCAAAAATAGAAAACCTTCTAAAACCCTAGCATATTTTCGAAAATCATAAGGGGGAGGGGCTAGGGTTTTCAAAATCCTAACCCTAAATCGATTTCAATAATATTAGGGTTTATAAGCTTTAAACCCTAAAATTTAGGAAAACTATTATACCTATTCAACAAGCAAACAGCCAAAAGCTCTGATACCACTGTAGGGTTTTATGCAAATCAATGAACTAAAAACCCTAAGTTCACATGCAACCTATAAGGATCTATGTTTTCTTCTAATTGAACATATAATAATTCCTAAAGGCTTATAAGAAATTAAGTAAAAGAACAAAATCAAAAAAACTAACCTTTTAGGATTTCTTGGAAGCAAAGCAGCACAAATGTCCTGCCTCAAATGAGATCACACCCAGGCTATGAGGTTGGCGAAATCCAGAGAGAGTGGGGAAGAGAGAATCACGAAATTAGGGCTATGGGACTCCCTATTTATAGGTTTCAAATGATAACCAGATAAACCTTAAGAGATAAGCCTTTTGAATTCAAATCAAGATAAACCTTTTTATCTTATCAATTCAACTATTTATCTTATATATATATATATATATATATATATATATAATTAATTTAATCACCAAATTAATTAATTGGCGAAAAAAATATATTAATAAACTATTTATTTAATTTCTATTAATTAATTTAATCACCAAATTAATTCCAATTAATTTCAGATTAATTTCTAATTAATTATTATAGTTTCTAATTAATATATTATCACTTAAATATATTAATAAACTATTTATTTAATTTCTATTGATTTATTAATCACATAATAAATCAATCTTTCTCTCTACCGGACTTTCTACCAAACCTCCTGCCATGAGGGCAACCCAAATGGACTATGCTACTATTAATTAGATAAATACTAATTATTAGTCATGGCTTAGACACCTAATCCAACATAAAGTCCAAATGAACAGTCACTGGCTAAGTCCAAACCAAAAGCTAACCCTAGTTGGTCACTGAAATCAGCAAGGGAATTCAGTCCAATCAATGCTAGTCAAGCAACCAAACATAAAACAAACATCCACAATCCAATAACAAGCATAAATACCGAAAAACCAACACTTAACATAAACTGAATGATTATTATTAGCCAAAACAGATTCCAAGGTCCCAAAATAGTAACAAAAGAATCCAAAACAGAAACTAGAACTAAATATCAATGGTTGTCACTCCCAAAGATACTAGCAACTATCACTAACTATTGAACTAAATGAAAATTAAAACTAAAAACATAGAAATACCAAAAGATGGCTCTTGAAGCTGAATCTCAGAGTCAAAGAGCCTTGGGGGTCGATTTTACACCAGGTCTTCGCTAATTTTTTCGACCTAAAAGCCTCTATTTATAGCTGCAAAAATCTCGCGACCGCGCCGCGCTTTTATGGATCCCGTGTCGCACGTAGGGGTTTATCCCCGTTTCTTCGGAATTTGAATGTGTTCCACCGCCTCATCACCGCGTCGTGCCTTGATGATTTCCGCGACGCGCGTACGTATTTTCCTGATTTTGCCTTGATCTTCAAACTTCTTCCAAATTGCACGCTTTTAGTCGCTGTTTTCATTATTTCTTTCCAAACAGGTGCTGGCACGAAAAGTGAGTAATACCAGTAGATATGTGATATAATTTCACTAAGAATAGGGCTCAACAACGACTAAAATAAGTGATATTACTAGGCGTTGTCAACCCCCTTTTTATAACCTCTTCTTGCATTTCATCCATCTATTTATTTTGCTGCCTAATATATCTGTTTTGAAATTCGATCTCCTCTTCCTTCTATAGTACCAGTTTTCTAAGGTCATTAAAAATCAACCATGATTTCCTTGGACGATTTGAGGAGGAACCACACATATTTTGTTACGATGTTTTAGACGAGTGATAATGGTTTGGTGTGAATATTCTTAATGTGAAATGATATATATATATATATATATATATATATATATATATATATATATATATATATATATATATATATATATATATATATATATATATATATATATATATATATATATATATATATATATATATATAATTTAGAATGAGTTGGTAGGTGAGATATTAAATATAACGGAGGGGTTGATGTGACTTTAAATATTAAGAAACATAGACAAATAAGTACTGATACATAAAAATACAAACCATGAAATACAAATAATTATGACCTACGAAATTAATACTTAAGAAAATACATTTCATAATTAAAAAATTAGAAATACTAATCTTTAATTTGCCACTCAAGAAACTCATATGGATAGTTTTTTTTCATATCAGTGAACCAAACATTTTTTTCACTAATTTCTTGACCAACTGATAATACTTTATCCATCGTATGATCAATGTTTGATTTGATTGTCTTAATCCAGTTCTCAGCTTCTATTAATTCTTGTTTTCTTAAGCTATCCAACGTTTTTTATTGTCAAGTAATCTGCGTTGATCCTCTAAAAATTTTGTATCTTCTGCAATTGATTGAATTTGTTTATCGACTTCACATGCGCTATGAAAGAGAAATATTTTTATTTCTTCTGACATCCTATCTTCCTTAGCAGGTGGATTGGTTGATGTAGAAGGAGCTTTGCATTTTCCGAATACACATTTGAACTTGTGAGATTGACCAAACATGTTTACAAAGATATATATATTATAAAAATTGATTGATATTGTAGTTGTGATACTTGAGATGAAAGAGCCGATTTATATAGAATTTTTTTACATGTTGGTTGATTTGAGTGAACTGACATATAATTGACAAGACGATTCACTTTGGATGGTTGACTGCGATTTCATGCATCATTGACTGTGATTTTTCTATATACAGTGACTTGCCATTCAAGTGTCATTGACAGTGATTTTAAACTAGACAATTACTTGTCATTTAAAATTGCTGTCAAATTGGCTTTATTAGTGAGTGATGAGTTGTCATTATTTTGTAATATAGTCATATAACATCAAGGTAAATTTAATTTCACATAAATTAGCTGAATGACGGAGGTTTAACATTGATACAAAATAATTATTTACATATTTATAACAAGTCTATTACAAAAGAAAGGAGGTAAATGAGCATTGGGTGATTAGGTAAATTCCATTCGATTTGAGGTGGTATTGCGTTTACCATTTCAGTTTGGTATGCCGCTCAATATGCTGCCAAAGTAAAATAAACATTAACCATATTTAAATTCCCTAACATGTCCAATGATCGAAATGCCGGAAGGCCCATGTCTGCAAGGTATACCAAAATTTTTGTATTTTCCACTGTTACAACTACGTTGTAGGAGTTTAAGTACGTAGCTATTTCTAAAATCATGTACTACGAATTCAACATTGTATAACCGTCTGGCTTCGCACGGTTCGGATTTACGCAACCTCTTATATATAATGTTCACTGCAAAAGGGGTGAGCTCTCCACATAGCCTCCCTATAACAAAAAACCAATTTGTCAAATTTTGGCGGGGAGTAATATACTTTTAGATAAATACATAATTACCTCCTAGGTCACTACGGTTAATATATATGCATTGTAGCATGTCAACAATAAATTGGAGGAGTCCAATTATTGGTAATTTTGGTCCGCTTGAGATAACATGTACAAATGTTCCGACATTATTATGGATAGTAAGTTGTAACGGATGTTAGGGAATAAGATCATGGCCCATTTATCTTGAGAAATATTATCGAACTAGTTCATTAGATTTTCGCCCCCATGACTTCCCATCAAGTTATGTAGTAAACCTAAATTTTCTTCAAACATAGCTACTTCGTACAACTTGCAAGTTTCCCAAAATAAATTATCCAGTTCTGGGCATGTTGGCATTCTAGATAGCAAATTTGAAAAAACATTTTGCAACAATACCCATGATATAAATTAGGAAAAACAGTAGCTAGGGAAATGTCTATATGATCGAATATTTTGGTAATGAAAGCTAGTTCTCTAACATCGCTAACACATTCTTTTAGTCTCATTAAAAACCATTTCCATGAATCTAAACTAGATGTAGTTCCTAGTCCAAATGCTATAGGTACCGGTTGACGGTTTCCATCAACTGTAATTGCTACATACATTTTACGTACGTATGCACCATTTAGCGGGAGACAGTCTAAAAATATGACTGGCAGTGTGGTAGAAAGAAATGTATGCATCTGCAAAAATTAGGTAAAAAATGTTAAAATATAAAATCACTTAAAATAACTAAACAATTAAACAATAGGTAAAATGCATCTTACCACACATCCTAGAGCCATAGAACATAATTCAAATCGACCAGCAACATCTTTCTTGATGCTTGTAAAACTATTTGAGTTGGCTATATTAAGATTACACAAGAAAATATGAAGGTTGGTAAAGCTTTATGTGTAGATTTCAGATGAAGAACTCATTTTTAATTGTTAATATTTTCCAAAGTAATTAGATTCGATGCAATGAAAGTTTAGTGTTACTAATATATATATATATATATATATATATATATATATATATATATATATATATATATATATATATATATATATATATATATATATATATATATATATATATATATATATGTATATATATATATATATATATATATATATATATATATATATATATATATATATATATATATATATATATATATATATATATATATAGCATCAAATTTTGCATTTTAGTCGGTACAAATAATGCCAATTAGTGTAGACAAGACAACACAAGTCTTCTGCAATAAGAAACGTCATGTCTACAGGCATTCTGTAGTCTCCTACAATAGGGAGCAGTGTCTTGTCTTGTCTACATAAGTTTCTGAAGTGTGATTTCAGAAAAAAAAAGGTTTGTGTTAGTTCGACTATGAAATAGTAGGGGTTGACTACGAATTGTAGTGAAATGTCATGTCTACAGGGTATTCTGTTGTCTCATGCAATAGGGATCAGTGTATTGTCTTGTCTTTAATTCGGTAATACACTACACGAGGCTTTGATTACAAAATAAGAGGGGTTGACTATGAAAAAATAGGTTTTGATTACGAATTGAAGTGAAATGTCATGTCTACAGGGTATTCTGTTGTCTCCTGTAGTAGGGAGCAGTGTCTTGTCTTGTCTACATGACTGTCTGCAGTTTGATTCCCCGAAAAAGGGTTTGTGAATTATCATGTCTATAGGGTATTCTGTTGTCTCCTGCAATAAGGAGCAGTGTGTTGTCTTTTCTACAACTGGGAATATACTAAATGAGGGTTTGAGTAGGAATTGTAGTGAAATGTCATGTCTACAGGGTATTCTGTTGTCTCCTGCAATAGGGAGCTGTGTCTTGTCTTGTCTACACGAGTGTCTACAGTGTGATTTCCCGAGAAAGGGTTTGTGAAATGTCATATGTACAGAGTCTTCTATTGTCCCATGCAATATGAAGTTGTGTATTGCGTTGTCTACAATTCAGGAATACACTACTTGAGGGTTTGACTACGAAATAAGAGGGTTTGACTATGAAATAAGAGTGTTTGACTATGAAATGCAGTGAAATCACTATAGCTTATAAATAAAATAGCTTAATCTTAGTATGAAATCACTACAGCTTAAACTTGAATGGAAAATATCATTCACCAAAATCATGACTTCTTCGACCAGACTTCATGTGCAAAGTTTTGAAATATTACCCATTTTCTTTCATAATCTTAAAAGAACCAATCCAAATACCATAACAAGCAGGAATATGCATGCCACAATCATTTTGAATTTTGTTTTGTTGCTCTTGGATGTGTGGTAAGATTTTCTTATAATTATGGTTATTAACGAACCCCAAAAAATACAACCCATACGTCTACAGAACACCTAGCCATATAATCTCTGGTATGTCTAAAGGAATAATAACACTGGATATAAGATACTCTAAAAACAAACAACTCCAAACACCACAATCACTCAAGCTCCCTATCTCTTGAGGCACCCATGGTTCAATGATGAACTCCAAATCTACCTGTCTTCTAGGGACGCATCTTTTATTCTAAAACTTAATAAAATCCAAAAACAAAACAACGTCCAATTGGAAACTATGGATTTTCGCTTGTTATACCAGAACATCATAGAAACAACAAGCTATCATACAAGTGGATTTTGATGGTGTCCAAAGACAACTTCGTCAACATCCAATGTTTATTTTTAACATTAACATAAAAAACACCTGCAATAAAATTGTTTAATAGTTAATGACCTTATATATATATATATATATATATATATATATATATATATATATATATATATATATATATATATATATATATATATATATATATATATACACACACACACATATCTTGAACCCACTTCTCGATCAAAATATGGATCCAAATAGTAATATGCTGCAAAATAAACAAAAAAATCAAATTAAATAACATTAATAAACTAACAAATACTAAATTTATACTAACCTCAAAATGTAACCATCCTAAATCTAAATTGCCCATTACACGATCCCAAAAACTCATCTCAAAAGGTCGAATCTCTGGACTTCTATATACTCAAACGACATCTGTTGACCATATTGTACATATGGCTCTAGTTTGAGACCCCTATTCCCTTGTTGGGGAAGAACAGTTAAACAAAAACAATAATAAATTTATATTAAACACTACAATCAACAATAAATATGTCCTTTAGTAAATAAACAAAAACAAAACTTGCGTATAAGGACTCTGAATATAGTGGGAACGCATTCATTTCTTAAAAATAAAATCATCTGATGGAACTTCACTGATAGTCACCTCATCATCATCTTGTTCTTCATTTAGTTAATCATTGTCTATCGGTATTTCGTTCACTTCATTGTAATTTTTCGGTATGTCGTTTTTTGGTGTATCATTATTAAAAAATCTTGTCATATATCGTTATATATATATATATATATATATATATATATATATATATATATATATATATATATATATATATATATATATATATATATATATATATATATATATATATATATGTGTGTGTGTGTGTGTGTGTGTGTGTGTGTGTGTAGACTATTAAATATATTTGATTTTACCGTTCCATCCAATCATGTACTGATGGTTTCAAAAAAACAATCATCCATCACCGATTCCTCAGACGCTTTTTTAGCAGTCAATGTTGTTTGCTCAAGTTTACTAATTCGTTTATCGTATTTATTAAATAACGAGGATAACTTTTCGCTGAATTTTCCTCTCGATTAGGATGAGAAGCAACAGACCGCTTGAACATGAGGTACTCGATGATGACATATCTTGTCTCCTAAAGTCGTCACAAACTTTCGAAGGATGTGCGGGATAGATGATGTAACATGTTGCACATATTAAGATTAATATGCCAAATTCGCCTTCAGCTTCATACTCCGAATTGGTGGTCGGTCCTTCTGGACATTAATGACAGCTTGCTGCCAAGACATCTTCTTATTTGCTCTTACCTTAAAAATCGGGGAATATTTTTGTTTAACTGTCGGGAATATATTCCCCGGAGAGCCGGTATTGTTTACCATATCCAAATCTATGACAAAAACAATTTAATTAATTTATAAACTTATAAGCAACTTCGATTTTTATTTATGTGAACATAATAATAAGAAAAGAAAATATAACACATTACCTTAGCGACTATGAGTAACCTGAAATTGTCAATCTTTATGTTTTGTGGGAAACCGGCAAAACATAATTCTCTTAAAACTTACCAAAACATTTATCCAACTCCATATATGTCTTCTCCCATATATAAGTGCCCCATGGATACCTGAAAAATATAAAATTGCTATTAAATAAAAGTAATTTTTTACACTTTTATCACACAATAATTATTAAATATATGTTACATTCGTCCAGGTCTTCCACCAAAGATAATCATTCAATGGTTATTTTATCATTAATTTCTTTTCCATAAAAACAGTGATTAACAATATGTAGCAAAACACATCTCACGACGTACTCGTCGGATATTTCATAAAACCTATTGTTTAATATAAACGTGTGTAATACCCCAACTGTTAACAAATCATTTGTCTCGTCGGGGAAAAACGCGTTCTCAGAAGGTTGAATGTATCTTTTTCATAAGTGTTCTCAACACGTGAACCTCTACAAATTTTAATCCTGTTACCAAACAAAATTCTTCCGTCCCAAAAGACAAATAGTCTTTTCCCAATGGAAAATGAAATCGTCTTCGTTCTTTATCATTGATGGGCCGGATCTCATGCAACATCATCATGTTGCATGGTAAAGGGTCCCCTTTCAGGAGCAACACCATAGTGCCAAAACACTGTTGTTTCAAATATGGCACGTTGTGGATCCGTTAGGCGATATACGGCTTCGCATATCTTATTTCTCGTACCTCTAAAATTTAGAATCCCTTTCAAAGTTTTATCAGGATGTTGTCAATTCTGTAAAAACAACATCAGTATTACTCATATATGCATGGTTTAAAATTTTAAGGTTTTCGGAAAAAAAAATAGACAAAATCGCAGGTGATAGGCATAACATGCGTTTTCCTCAAGAGCAAAGAGCAGGTAGGCTACCTGTGATATCCTCTAGACGAAAACACAGGTGATGCCTATCATCTGCGAAATGCTCTCCAATTCATCAAACCCTACGATTTTGTACATTAAACGCTTGTACAATAGGCATTAAAAACTCGTACGTACGCTAATCTAAGGCTTAAAACGTTAAGCTTTAAACTAGAGACAATTAATACATAAAAACAACATAACATTTGAGATACTTACAGATTTCCAAGTCGAAATTTTCTTCGAAACCATTAGAGAGCGTTTTTCGTTTATGGGAATGAAAAAAATGAGCTTTTTTAAGGTTTATATATCTTGGCTGATGTGCCAATCCTACTACCAGTTTGTAGGCCACCTGAGGAGTTCGCAACCCATAAGGTCCAAAACGCAGGTGGGGGACGGTTAGGGAGGAGTTCGCAAGTTCAGGGACCAAATCGCACGTGACACTAGCCACCTGTGATTTCCTTGGCTAGTTTGAGATATGAGGCTAAATTTGTGCTACTTTGAGAAAAACTCTTTATAAAATTAAGACAAAATTACATAAACAGTCCCTGTGGTATACGACTTTTACCATATCAGGCCCTACTTTTGGATTTACACCATCACAGTCATCAAAGTATACCAAATTTAACATAAGGGTCATCAAAGTATGAGAATTCTAACAAATAAGTCCCTCCTAACATTAACGCGTATAAACGTCCGTTGAATCCCCAATTGTGCGTCTCACGTCGGGGGTATTTCAGTCATTTCCCTTGTGCGAGTTACAGTCCATAAAAGCTGGAAAATGTTAATTGTTTTATCAGAAGGTGAAGGAAAATTCCAAGAAAAAGATGAAGGGAAAGGAGTTCGAGGCCATGCTTAACGCTCTAATCCATAGAGCAGAACTTAACAAAAAGATAATCCATAGAGCAGAACTTAACAAAAAGATAATCAACGCTCTAATCCATAGAGCAGAACTATGAGGCCATATTCGGCAATCAGGCTATCAGGTTAACAAAAATATGAAGGGAAAGGAGTTCGAGGCCATGCTTAACGCTCTAATCCATAGAGCAGAACTTAACAAAAAGATAATCAACGAAGTTCAAATCAAGCTAGAGAGAGATGACGAAGCGAAAAGAGAAATGGCAGATCAGTTGCAAGAAAGGCCGCGTTACATGAACTTCGTCAATGGGAACACGACGATCAATCAAGGGAGGATGGCGACTGGGAATATGATGAACATGCTTGACGATATCCAGGAGGCACTGACGGCAGAGATCAAAGGCTACGAGGAGAAGAAGAAAGAGATACAGTTTGAGTAGGTTATCGTTGGGAGGTAATAGTGGGGATATTTTGGGGGTTTTGGCAACAATGTTTATGAATGTTAAGTTGTTTGATTAGATTTCTTTTTAGGTTATTTGAAAGTTGATGTAAAACTTTCAAATTTTGTTGTTTCGGATGAATATGTGTTTTGAATCTTATGTTTAATCGAAGTATGTTAATACTTATGTTATCGATGTTAATATTTTCTTTCAGATTAATTTGTTTGAATGCTTGGTATGTTAGTTTTGTGTGGTGTACCAGATGTGAATATTTTGTTAAACGAAAATGACAACCTACTTTGTACAAACCCACAAATAAGGACAACATACTTTTGATATCGATGTTAATATTTTGTTTGGGATTAATTTGTTTGAATGCTTGATATGTTACTTTTGTTGTTGTCTACCAGATGTGAACATACTTTTGTTTAACTATAATGACAACCTACTTTGTACAAACCCACAAATAAGGACAACATACTTTTCAAAAACGTCTATGAAACTTACAAAATATGTGACATATGAAGTGTCAATGCTTAACAAACCAGTTAACTTAAAAAGTCTAACCATAACATACGATTACAGTCACAATCAATATAAAGGGTTCTGAAATGTGATACGAACTTGATAAATCACAACTGAGTAATTAAGTGAGATAATGAAGCAATGAATGAAAAAGACTCAAAGGAGAATTAGATTGAATGAAAAACAGAGTAACAACCAGGGGTAACCCCTCTCTCTCAACCCAAAAGGTTAGAGCCTGAAAAACAATATGTAAGAAACAGAATGAATGACCACAATAGAATGATTCTCCTTATTTAACTATCATCTCTCTCTTTTAACGACCTCAGCCACTATCTGCTGGTCCCTCCTCCATATTTCCCTTTTTTCCCCTTCTTGAATAAACAATATGAAGTGTCAATGCTTAACAAACCAGTTAATTTAAAAAGTCTAACCATAACATACGATTACATTCATAATCAACATAAAGGGTTCGTCTCATCACACATATTCTAAAATGTTATCCAAGTAGTAACTTCAAGTATCAAACCACAACATACCAAATTTCATTTTTTAACTAACAATACACATAACTTAAACATTCAAATGCAAATCAACTCCTCGCTTTTTATTTTCCCTTCCCAGCTCCTGACATGGGTCCACCACCATTCCTTTTCCCTCTAGTGTTACCTACTGTTGATGTTCCAGGTCCATCTCCATTTCCACCTTGCCCCTTGCATGATCTTGTATTGTGTCCTGGATTATGACACCTGCTGCTGGTCACAGTTATATATTTCCTGGACGGCTTGTACACGCCCTTCCCCTTTTCACTTTTTTGTGAAGAAGGTTCATCGACACCTCTTTTTCTCTTAACTTGTGGTCACCAACCTTTTACCACCAACATAAATATCAGTATCAAAATAATTTAGTTATGAAAAAAATTTTCCTCGAGTATTTTTACATTTACCTGAGTGTGATGTTTTGGGTGGATCAAAGTTGAAGGGCTGTCTGATTTTGGCCACATTTCATGACCATTAATGAGCTCAATTGTACACTTGTACATTTTCTTCCAAGTCTCTAACCTGTAACATGTATCCACATACTCCTTCGGATTATAAACCTTTTCTCCATGTGCTGCCTTATCCCATAATGCTGCAACTGCATGTTTACATGGTATCCCAGTCAGTTCCCACTTACGACATGTGCATTCCTTCAATCTCATGTCCACCACAAACTGTTCTCCAAAGTCACTTGTCACTTGATATTTTTCATTCCCATTGAAAATAGCATTGCATTTTGTTACTTCTTCTTTAATTTTTTCCATTAGTGTTTGTGCTGCTGGAGTCAAAATCCCTTCACAACCTTCAATATGCCTTTGAACATTGACAATCCTTTTCATTAGGTACTCTCGTATGTATTCCAAACAAGATAGGATAGGTCTGTCCCTTCCTTCCACTATCTTTGAGTTAAATACTTCACAAAGGTTATTTAACAGCATGTCTAACTTACAACGACCTGAAATAATCATTTAGTATCATTAACAGAGTATGCAGTTTCCATGCTTTAATAATGAAAAATAATCTTACAAATTACCTGAGAAATGGCTTCTGGACCAATGTTTAGGTTTTATCTTGCTCAACCATACAAATGCTTCTTTGTTGACTGCTTTTAACTCCTCCATTGCTGAATTGGAGTGAGGTATTATCGTAGCTCGAGCACATTTCCATAACAGGTCCTTCATTTGTTTACCCTTCCAGTGAAGCATCATATTTTCATGGATATGGCGTACACAGAATCTATGTTCTGCAGCTAGGAAAACTTTGGCCAATGCGGGAACCAAACCCTGAGTTAAAGAATACAAAAAATTTAAATTTTGATGTAACAGTTGGTTTAATTAAACATTAGATAGAATAAATAGTATATTGAATTACCTTTTGTCTGTCACTTATGAAAGTGAAATTTGTATTGGGCCCCATATCCAAATCGTTGCCTAAGCATTCCAGAAACCAAGCCCACGAAACTTTGTTTTCAGCTTCAACAATGGCGTAAGCCAGTGGGTAGATTCCATTGTTGCAGTCTACACCAACAACACTTAATTTTTGACCAGGATATGGCCCCTTCATGAAAGCACCGTCTAACCCTAGCAACTCACGTTGCCCTAACTTGAACCCTTCTTTAAGCGGACCCAAACAAACGTACATTCTTTTAAAAGTTCTCGTTGTTGAAACGAGATTAGCCTCTGATTCGACCCCAATTGTAATGGTTGTGCCTAGGTTCCTCTTCTACAACTCTAGGGCATACTCTCACAACATTGTAGTTTCTCGTAATCTCCTCTAATTCTTTTCTGCGCGATAACCTTGGCTCGATGTACTTTCATAAACGACAAGTTAATCTTGAAAGTTCGCTGCAATTCTTTGCGAAGGGCTTCAGTGGGTATATTTGGGTTTCCTTGAAATTGTTGGAAAATTCTGTTCGCAATATAACCCTGCGTACACGCCTTTATTTTCCTACTTGGTAAACAGGTGTGGTGACCATAGTACGTTTTAACCCTCCATCTCTCATCAAGTTTGGTCTGGGACACGTGCAATGTCCATGGGCAGTCAATATCATCAGCTTTTATGTATTGTTTGTTAGTGTACTTTCCTTGACTTTTTGTAGAAGGATTTTTCCCTGGAACATCTCCTAAACACCTAGCCCGGATACGTTTTCCATCATTCTTTACCATTCTAAGTTCTCTATTTGTGGAAATGGCAACATTCTGAATTGCTTCTTTGATAATATTTTTGCATGGAAAATACTCCCCAATTTCAAAATATGCCTCATGAACACTTCCATGAGAGCACATCACCGGCTCTTGCATACGTTCCAAAAAAGCATCTCTTGCTGATAATTCCAGATCATAGTCCTTGAATTCATCGTTGTTAATAACAACAAGATGGGCTGGGAATTCACTGATTTCCTCATCAACATTCCAATCAAAATTTGGTTCCTCAACATTTTCATTGTTCTCCATGGAGACTTCCATTTGACCGTCTACATTCTGATTTTCTTCAACTTCAACACTAACACTCTCATTGGAACTGCATGGTACTGGTATCGCCAAGTCTTCTGGTGGTGGTCTACTTGGTCCAGCTTCATCACATGTATTCCTCATACCCTCCATCCAACCCGTTACACAATCAGACCCAACATGAAACTGTATTTCAGAAAGCATCTCCCAGTTATAGGTCGTATCGTCAATGGTGTATCTGAAAATTGGATCGTAGAAATCAGCTACAAACGACCTATCTATTCCACCTACACTGTTCCAAAATTCTTTCTCAAATCGAAGCATCGACAAATGGCTATCGTTGAATGTTAACCTTGACGTCACATTACAGACGTCATTGTCATTTTCCCTAACAGTTGAGTCCCGTGTAATCGCATTTGGGTCGTAAAGCACCAAATCAAGACTTTGGTTTATCAAGTTCACTTCTTGGGCATCTTCAACTAAAGGTGCATTCAAGTCAAACGATAGTTTTTTTGAACATTTCGGTTTGAAACTACTCTTTTGTTGAAGCTTCCTAAGTTCAGGTGATATTAACATGCCGTCTTTCTGAAGGTAATCTGGTACCGGAGATCTACCATGGTTGTCAACCACAGACATACTGTGTTCTACGTAGAAATGACTTACATTTAATGTGGCGCCAATAACAACCAAACGGAAAGACGGAAATACCCCCCTCGTGAAACGCACGACTGGAGAGATGACGGAGGGATACTACCGTTAACGTTACCAGGGACCTATTTGTTAGAATTCTCATACTTTGATGACCCTTATGTTAGATTTGGTATACTTTGATGACTGTGATGGTGTAAATCCAAAAGTAGGGTCTGATCTGGTAAAAGTCGTATACCACAGTGACTGTTTATGTAATTTTGTCTAAAATTAAGCTATTTAATTCTTTTTCTCTATTTTTCATGGTGGGAATGAAATGAAATTAGACGGGACACGGGACATATGAGAGCCTTTTGTAGGGGTAAGCATGGTGCGGTTTGGTGCGGTTTTTCGTTAAAACCGAACCGCAAACCGCATTATGCGGTTTTTGAAAATCTAAAACCGCAATTTGCGGTTTCTAATGCGGTGCGGTTTTGCGGTTTTCCATGCGGTGCGGTATTATTTGGTGCGGTTTCGGTTATTAACCGCATAATATAGTGGTGTGCGTTTTTTTTCCTATTGTGCGGTTGTAAAACCGCAGAAGTTCAAAATCGACATATTTTTTATAAAATTGTTAGTATTTTGACTATATATTTAGTATATTGCCGCTATCAAAATACAAAATAGAAGTCATTTGTTTCTTTGTACTTAGTATAGTAAATCATGAAACAACTAAAATTTATAACTTACAATTGGTGAAAATGACAAATGGAATTGCCACTATCAAAATACAAAATGAAATTGTCGTTCGAACTCACTCTTTTGTTTAATATATAATGTCATATTTAAACTTAATAATAAGTAAATAATATATATATATATTATATAATTATTTAATACATGGTAATCGGTGCGGTTCGGTTATTTGCGGTTTTTCCAAAAGTAAAAACCTCACCGCACCGCAATTTTGCAGTTTTTGTAAAAGTATAAACCACACCATCGGTTTTCGCTTCGGTTTCGGTTTTTCGGTTTCGGTTTTTGCGGTTTTTTCGGTAATTTTTTGTTGCGGTTCGGTTTTTGCTCACCTTTTGTTTGATTGTAACTTTCAATATAAAGTCGTGGCAAATTCGTTTTTTTGGCAATTATAAAGATACTTGAATTTCACACGGTAAACATTACAACATTTTGTTTTCAATTGAATGTCTAGAGTCTTGTACAAAAAATTATCTAAATCAATTTTGATGGGACATTGATATTGTTTAGGCAATTCTATTTTGACAAAATTTAATATATATTAATGAACTTTTGAATCATTCTTATTTTAGAAATATTTACTGAAATCAAATAACTCTCAAAAATTGTTATCAAAATCATTTAGTCTTTCAAAATTGTTATAAAAATCATATTAATTCTTCAAATTTGTTATAGAAATTATATTAGTTGTATTCGTTGGCACAAGTACCAAAAATAATTACTTCAAAACATGTATTTGTAGGGGTGTTTAAATACAGATATCTAAAATTTTGGACAGTGAAATATGCTATCTGAATACGTAACACAAAATTCGGATAAAGATTCAGATAGCAATTTGGATATCTAAAATTTTTATCATATTAATTATTTATAAAAAAACTAAATCTGAAAAATAATTAAAATAAATAATACTACGTATTAATTAGCAAAAACCCTTTTAAGTTTCAAACACCAGATACATAGTGATTAGCTTGAGGACAATGCATATGATTCATCATCTGTAATATGCAATATTGCTTAGTAAAACTCTTCTTATGCGTAATTTAAAATCTATAAATAGTGATTAATTGAAGTCAAACATTATAATAATAATGAAACTCTCAAACTCCTAGGATGTATCTTTGTTGATTTTGTTTCTTTGTAAAAATTTGTAATTTTCAAATAGCCAATATGAAAGTATGACTTGTATTTAGAAGAAATAATTTATACACAAGAATTTTAGTTCTAATTGTTTTATACAAGACCCGAGTTATGAACTTATAGGAACATATATGGCATAGTTGGAGCCTAGATTACTACGCCTATATAAAAACTTGAAGATGTTCATGTGATTACAGATGATGGAGTGATGTTCCTAACTGGTTTTTGTGGAAAGACTTAACATTCTTAAAAGGTTGGTTGATTTCGGAAAAATGATACTTTGGATCCTGCTCGAAAATCAAAGGCGAGGTGGGAACGACAGGATCAAACGCCACAAACCCTATGGCGCACAAACCTCCGGCAAACCTAACGGCACACAAACCTACGGCGCACAAACCCCGGCAAACCTAAGGGCGGGATCCAACGCCGACATGTTTTCAACTATGGTGGATGACGGTGAGTGGCAAACGGCAGGAAGGAGAAGGAGGGGACAAGTGTTTGATCGATTGGGACAGCCTAAATCAATTCCAGGGGTTCGGAATTCACAAAATTTCAAAGTGGTAAGTTCCATATATGTTACGAATTTTCCAGCGTCTGTTGATCGTTTGACTTTATGGAGATTATGTGAGAAGTTTGGAGCTATTGTTGATGTTTTCATCTCCAAAAACCTTTCAATGTTCGGCAAGTATTATGACTTTGTTAGGTTTTCTAAGGGTAATGATGCATAACTCATTGCTAAAAAGTTATGCACGCTGTGACTCGGGTCCTTTAAATTGTTTGCATCTTCGCGTGTGCATGGTCGTGGTACGGTGAAACCTAGACAACCACATGTCGTAGGGCCTAAAAAACAACAATCTGTAAATGGTCATGAAAGGGTGTCTGTTGAGAAGACGTATGCCCAGGTGGTCAATCCTAAGATAAAGTCTGTTGTTGCTAGAAGTTCTGATGACATCCTACAATTAAAGTCGGGTGATTTCATTTTTGATCAACAGGACATTATAAAGGTGTTAATGGAAAAGGTTAAACAATTTTCTATGCTATCTACAATTATCAACATGTGCAAGACGCAAGGGTTTCAAGAAGTGAATATTAAATACCTTGGGGGATTGTGGGTATAATTGGAGTTCCAATCACAAAAAGCTGCTATAAGTTTTTGGAATAATGGAGTGGTTAATTCGTGGATTAATGAATTACTAGACTGGTCTCGTGACTTTGTGTGTAAGGAGAGGTTGGTATGCATGGTTGGATATTGAAGGCATGCCAATAAGGTCATGGAGTAAGTCGAATTTTACAAAGGTTGCTGCTAAATGGGGAGAGGTGGTCTTTATGGATCATAATCTGGCCATAAATCTAACTTTGTACATGATTTGTGTCGAGACGAAATGTATGGGTATTATATTTGAGGAACTCTCGGTGTTGGTCGATGATCAATTGTTTGTATTGCGTGTTCGTGAGGTGATGGGTTGGTCTCTAATTTTTGAAAAAGAAACTGAGCAAACAGAAGATCAAGATGAATCGTTGTTTCGCCTTGTTGGTAGTAATGAAGATGAAGATGATTGGAATAGTGAGGTATCCTTACACGATGAAACACATGAATTAGAGGTGGCTCAAAGTTCAGATTCTTTTGGTGTGAGGGATCTCATTACATAGGATACAAAAAATTCCATATGGAGAGGAAGAAAAGGCATGAAGATGGCTATGTACTGAAAGATGGCTAACAAAATGGTGCAGCGAGTGATGGGAGTGTACGACAATATGATTCCCAATCAAATTTTCTGGAGAGACCCCCAGGATTTGATACTTCAGACCATACTCAATTGTGGCCTTCACATCCTCCGGGCTTCCCGGAAAAATTAACTCTTGATAAGAGATTTGTATAGCTTATGTAAGGACCCAAAAATATGTCCAAATGGGAAGTAAGAAGTAAAGGAATAATTAGTAAGTAATTGTTCATATTTTGAGCAAAAGGGTATTTTGGTAATTTCTAATTACTAATACTAAATGAAAGGAATTATATTTTCATTGAGAATAAAATATATTAATTATATTATAGTTATAAGTATGGAGTATTAAGAATGAAAAGATAAAAGTGAGTGAAAAGTGTAAAATGACCAAAAAGGGCGTTTTCGTCATTTTGAAATATCTAACCTCATGATGAGATTTTTATGTGTTAGAATATTCTTAATGTGTAAAATAAGTTTAGAAATGCGGCAAAACTCTAAGACTTAAAAGTTCCAACAAATAAATAGAGTTTTGTGCCTAAAGTAAAAAGTAAGAAAATTGAGGGACCAAATTGTCATTCCAGGAAAGTATGGAAGTATAAATAGGTGGGAACACTCTCATTTCACTTATTGTGAACGAGAGCAACAGATGGGGAAGGAATTGGGGAGATTTCTTCATGACCTCTTGAAGAATCATGAAACCCTAGCTCATCTAAGAAGTATTTCAACAATCTAAGGTAAGAATTCATTCAATTCTAGCAAGAAAACCCGTTTTTGGGTTGATTACATTTGTGAACCGATTCTTGATGTCTGGGGGAAGGCTGTTCCTAATGATCCCAAGTGTTTAAATTGTGTTTGTAGTCATCTCATGATCACTATCCAACATATGGATAGTTTGGAATCATGATTTGATGATTTTGATTCTTATGAACCCTAGAAATTAGGGGTTTATGATCATAGTGTTAAATTGGATGTAATTAAGTAGTTGTAATGGTGTTTATGGATGAAAGAAACCCATAAAAGAGGTTTCCTAATGATTCCAAGTAATCAAGAAGAAGTTAGAATGAAATGGGAATTAGAAGGGTGGAATGCAATTGATGATTCCATGGATGAAACCCATCTGAATTAGTAAAAGTAGCCATGATTTGATGATTAATAAAGTATGTTTGGAGTTTTAAGACCCTAAATTGATCATTCCTTGGTTGTATAAATGTATAGATAGAAGTGGGAAAGAAATGAACTATTGTATTAGAATTGATGTGCACATGAGCTTCTTTATAGCTCTTGTGACATCCTATGGTCTTAACCATTAAGTCATGAACTAAATAAGAATTAATGGGAATAAAAATATATTCATGACATGTTAGAAGGTCAATAGAACATACTGGTAAAGTTTGGTTAAGTTTGGGAACAAACAGAACCAAGAAATGAACTAAAGTTGCAAAGAAAGAACAACAGTTATGGGCTGGAAAAATGGGTCTACTGTAAGAACCCGCGAAATTGTAAAAGGGTAAAAAGGTCTTTTGTCACATTATAAGACCATTATATAAAATAATATGTAATTTGTGGAATAATATTACAAGAAATAAAAGTCTATGTAAAATTTGAAGTTTTATCGTGTGAATAGTGAAATTTGGCCGAAAAGGACAAAATGGTCATTTGACATGAAAATGACCAAAATGTTAAGAAATTTTATTAAGGAGTTAAGTTGGTAGTTAATGGAACCTTGTTTGCAAGATTTTGGGTCTTAGGACCATTTTTGTAAAGAAAGTGGAAGTTTAGGGACCAAAGTGCAATTATTTTATAAAATTAAAAATATAAATAAGAGAGTTATTACTCTCCTTTCTCCAGAAATCAGTAGAAGTGTCCAGAGAGAGCTAGAGAGAACGAGAGAGCTTTGGAGAAGTGTACGAGCGGTCAAGAAGAGCTGAAGACCAAAAACTCCAAGGATTGAAGAAATTGAGCTTCAAGAGGTAAGAAACAATGATTTCGGTATGTATTCCACCCATCTTCTCCATGGGTGAAACTGAAAATTCGAAAATCTTGTTGTGGATGAGATTATTTCAGTGATTCTACTCTCTTAGTCGTGTTCAAACATCAAGCAAACACACATCTCTTAAAGGATGTTGTTGAATTTAAGGAAAATGATGATTTTTCTCAAGAACCCTAATTCACGGGTTTGCAAGATCAAGACCAGTTTTTATGCTTTTGTTGGGTCCAAATGATCACTTATGATGTATTAAGACACTCCTAAGTGGTTAATTTCAAAAAGATGGATTTTTTGTGAAAATTACCAAAAACGGGTTTTTGTGAAATTGGAATTGGAATCAGTGATTCCATGGCTTAAAACCTGATGTAAAGCAAGGGTTTTAGTCATGCAATGATAGTAAAACGATTAAGTTAAGTATAAAGCACTTAATAGGGCAAAATAGAGGTCTGCAGCTTAAAAATCGGACTGAAAATCGAACCTGCAGACTAGGAAAAGCCAAGAAATAGCAACCTACTATTGGCACGAGTCGTGCTTCCCTAAGCACAAAAAGAGCACGAGTCGTGCTCTTACTAGGCAGCCTCCTGTCCAATTTTTGAGTTTTGAATTCGATGCTAGGCTTGTCCGTTGGGTCTGTAACTCATACCATAGCCTTAAAATGGTATGAAAACACATGGAAAATTGTTAAATTCATAATCCGATCTTGCAGAAAAATCACTGTAGCGGCAGTGGCTAAACTTCAAGTTTATATAAAAACTTGATTTTTGGAATTTGAGTTAGACTTGTCCAATTAACTCCAAACTTGAAACACAAGCCTAATATGGCCTAAGACTTCATGGAAAAGTGTCAGAACTGAAATACGACCCCTCGGGGGGTACTGTAGCAAAATACGCGTATTTCGGAGAAAACTATAAAATGAGTTCACTAACGGTTATACACTTGTTATGACCTGAAGTTGTATTATATGAGACCTTAGAACTATAGAGTCAGTTGTAGTATGCTATTATATATATATATATATATATATATATATATATATATATATATATATATATATATATATATATATATATATATATATATATATATATGCTACTTGTATAGGTGGTGCTTCGAATATTGTTGAGCACGGAAAGGGGAAAGGAGTACGAGAAGCTTAGTGACCTATAGCTACATCAAGGTGAGTTTTATGAGGATTTTTCTAGTACATAGCAAAATGATATTTTCAGAAAAGTATGAGATTTCCAAATATTTTTAGATACTAAAGTTGGAAACAGTTTTGAAAGTACCTCCAAGAGCTAAGTGTTTAAAAGAGATTTTAAAGAAGTTCAGTTTTTAAAGAAATATAGTTAGTAAAGTTTTGAAAGAAGCTCCATATGAGAGCTAAAGATTTTGAAGTTAGTTTTAAAATGATTTTCAAGAGTATGAGTCAAAGAGTTAAAGTTTGAGCTTGTTTAGAAATTGTGTCCATATTTGACCAATTTGAGATGAAATGAAGAAAGTAAAAAGATAAGAACCAAAGTAAAGAAAGTAGTAAGAGTTAGTTGTCCGGACTAGGATCACCCACATAATCGGGAGATCAGAAGACACTACTGGGATGGTACCTCCAGTCGCGAAGTAGTTGTCTAGCTTAGCATACCCTTGTGCTTGAATCCGTTCCAAGTCACAAAGGGGAGTCAGAAAGAGCATAACCTAGCGGCTGGATCTGTTCTGTCCCGTGAGGGGAGCTAGTAGAATGAATTAAATTAACTAATTCATGAGTTTCAGTTGGTCACCAGAAAATGAGAAAGAAAGCAGTTTTGAGAAAGAAAGTATTTTTAGAGTTTGAAAGTAAAGAAGAAATGAAACTTTGAAATTTATTTCATAATTCAGTTTTAAGCAGTTTACTTGTAATATTTCAAGTTTTGAACAGAAAAGTTTTGGGTCTAAACCCATATTACTCACGAGGCTTTATGTCTCACGTTTATTATTTTTAAATGCTATGTACTTAGGTGAAAGGAGCAGAAGTTGAAGTTGGGACCAGTGTATATACAGTAAGTTTAAATTATGGTTTTCTGTATTGAGTCTGTAATACCCTTTCAGAATAAAATTTGTAAAAAAAAATTTAAGTGACTACTTCATAGTCACGAGCTGTAAGATATTTTGTAAAATAAACTATACTAAATATGGTTTGAGAAATGGGTGTTACAGTTTTGTTATCAGAGCCATAGTTTAAGCGAATTAGGTTGGAATACCATCCTAGGCTTAAACTAGCAAGAGTAGTAGCAAGGTGCCTTAGTAATATATAGGTACACGTAGACTTATAGAAGTTATAAAGTGAGTATGACTGCTATAAAAGTGCAGTCAAGATAGGGAGATAACATGCTACCGCTTACGAAATACTATATAGAAATGTGTATTAAACAGAAATTTTGTTTATCTATATAGTAATGGAAGGAGGTAGACAGACACCATCAGCTGACAGGGGTGAGGGCAGTCACACTTCTTCAAGGGGAAGTGGACCCGGACATGTTATTCGAAATGATGGGGCTGAGCCAAACCCACCACCACAACCTGTCACTATGGAAGCAATTCAGTACCTGATCAATAATTTACGAAATGAGCTAAAGCAAGATGTGAATAACATTATTGATAGCCGAATGGGTGAACCCAGTGCCCATTCCTCACAAGAAGTCTCTAAAAAGACGACCGAAGAAGAAGCCAGCGGAGGAAACAGGAAGAAAGAGAAGGGCTGTTCCTTTAAGTCTTTCATGGCTTGTAAACCGCCAGAATACCACGGCAGTTTTGAGCCGAAGGTGACAATGAGATGGATCCGGGAAATCAAACAGGTGATGCAAGCTAGTAAATGTAGTAAAGAAGACCAAGTCAACTATGCGTCCCGGCAGTTGAAAGATGATGCTTTAGTGTGGTGGAATACCAAATACGAGAGTTTGGGAAAAGAAGTTATTTATGGCTGGTCGTAGGCGGAGTTTGTCTCGTGTCTTAAAGATAAATTCTGTCCCACGAGAGATCTAGAGAAGATGAACGAAGATTTCTTGATGATAAAGAAAGGAGACTCGTCGATTGACGAATATACTAAGAGGTTTTGTGACATGCTGCCTTTCGTGGGGGAATCCTATCCAACCGAGCGGTCTCGAATTAATCGCTATGTTCGGGGGTTACCATGGAATTATGAATTAGAAGTGAAGAAAGCTGAAACTTTAGACGGGGCTATCCTTGCTGCCCGTAACGTGGAAGATATTGGAAAACGACGAAATGATGAAAGACTAAGCTTCAGTAACAAAAGAAAGACAGTTAGTAGCAGTGGGAATTCAAAGAAGAAAGGGAAAACAAGCCTTAGTCAGACTCGACAGGGGAGTGTAAGGAAGTGTGACAAGTGCGGAAGAGAACATAGTGGCGAATGTCGTGCGGGATCAAACGCCTGTTTTAATTGTGGCGGATTTGGTCACAAAATAAAGGACTGTAAGGCAAAGAAAGCTAGTGAAGTGGAGTGTTTTTCGTGCCATCAGATTGGGCACTATAGTTTCAACTGCCCAAACAAGGGAGGAGAGACTATGGTGTCCACAGCGCAGAAAACGACGGAGCCACAAAAGGTGAAGACTCGAGCCTTCCAGATCACCAGAGAGGAGGCAAAGGAGGCGCACGATGTCATCTCAGGTATACTACTGATCAACTCAACACCTGCATATGTGTTGTTTGATTCTGGTTCTACGTATTCGTTCGTGTCCCATGGATTTGGAGCCCGATTGAGAGTCCCGTTAGAATTGTTAGACATGGTTTTTGAAGTGGAAGTAGCGGATGGAAAGTTTGTCGAAGTTCATCACATGTACCGAGATTGTGAACTTGATATCAATGGCAAGAAGTTTCAACTTAATCTTCTTCCCATTGGAATTAAGTCCTTTGATGTGATAATTGGGATGGATTGGCTTGGTGCCAATGACGCGAAGATAGCCTGTGGACAGAAGAGGGTGTCCGTTAAAACCCTAGGAGCTAAAGTGTACGTATATGGAGAAAGAAGAAAGCATGTGCCAAGTCTCATTAGTGTGGCAAAAGCCCGAAGGTGTATCAGGAAAGGGTGTGTATCTTTCCTGGCTTATGTGATGACTGAAGACAAAGTAAAGCAGACGTACAAAGACATAGAAGTAGTAAAAGAATTCCCAGAAGTTTTCCCAGATGAACTACCAGGCTTGCCACCAGAAAGGCAAGTTGAGTTTCAGATAGATCTTGTTCCAGGAGCTTCCCCAATAGCACGAGCACCGTATCGTTTAGCACCAACAGAGATGCGGGAATTAATGTCCCAATTGCAGGAGTTACTAGATAAAGGCTTCATCAGGCCTAGTTCTTCTCCGTGGGGTGCTCCAGTTTTATTTGTAAAGAAGAAAGATGGATCGATGCGTATGTGCATTGATTACAGAGAATTAAACAAGATTACTATCAAGAATCGTTACCCGTTGCCTAGAATAGATGATTTGTTCGACCAGCTACAAGGTGTCGATTATTTTTCAAAGATTGATTTGAGATCCGGGTATCACCAAGTCAGGGTGAAAGAAAGTGATGTGCAGAAGACAGCGTTCCGTACTCGATACGGGCATTACGAGTTCTTAGTGATGCCATTCGGTCTTACCAATGCGCCAGTGGTTTTTATGGACTTAATGAATCGGTTCTGTAAACCGTTCCTAGACCGATTTGTTATAGTGTTCATTGATGACATATTGATATACTCAAAGAACAGAGAAGAGCATGCGAGTCACCTGCAAACAGTGCTTGAGACTTTGAGGCGAGAACAACTATATGCAAAGTTCTCCAAGTGCGAGTTTTGGATGCGAGAGGTGCAGTTCCTTGGACATGTTGTGTCTATCCAAGGTATAAAAGTCGATCCGTCAAAAGTTGAAGCAGTGATGAAATGGGAGCCTCCCAAGACGCCAACTGAAGTCAGAAGTTTTCTCGGACTTGCCGGGTATTACCGGAGATTTATCCAAGATTTCTCCCGTATAGCAGTGCCACTTACACGATTAACCCGGAAAGAAGAGAAATTTAGATGGCAAGAAGAACAAGAAAGAGGTTTCGCTACATTAAAAGAGAAGTTATGTAACGCTCCTGTTCTTACGTTACCAGATGGGACAGAAGATTTCGAAGTATACAGCGATGCCTCGCATCGGGGGCTTGGCTGTGTGTTGATGCAGAGAGGGAAGGTTATAGCATACGCTTCCAGACAGCTGAAAGACCCAGAAACAAAGTACACAACCCACGATTTAGAGCTTGCAGCGATCGTATTTGCCTTGAAGATTTGGAGACATTATTTGTATGGTACAAAGTGCAAGCTATTTACTGATCACAAGAGTTTATAGTATGTGTTCTCTCAAAAAGAGTTGAACATGAGACAGAGCAGATGGCTAGAGTTGATCATTAATTATGACTATGAGATTGTGTACCATCCTGGTAAAGCAAATGTAGTAGCGGATGCATTGAGTAGAAAAGCTCCGGAGAAAAGAATCAAGGCAAGATCGATGCGTATAGAATTAGTCTTCAGTATTATAGAACAGATTAAAGCAGCTCAACAGAAAGTTGAAGAAAGTGGAAATTTGAAAGAAGAGAAACTAGAAAAAGACATGCAGTTTGAAACCAACAGTCAAGGGTTGAAGACTTTCAAGAACCGCATTTGGGTACCGAAAGCAGGAGGTTTGAGAAAGCTGATTTTAGAAGAGTCACATAAGTCAAATTATTCCATACATCCAGGGAGTACCAAGACTTATCAAGATTTAAGAAGACAGTACTGGTGGCCTGGAATGAAAAAGAGGATAGCAAAGTACATCTCTAAGTGTGTCATTTGTGCACAAGTCAAGGCGGAACATCAGGTCCCGCATGGAGATGCTCAGTCATTGCACATTCCAGCCGGAAAGTGGGAAGATGTAACCATGGACTTTATTGTCGGGTTACCAAGAACGAGAAGAGGTTATGATTGTATATGGGTCATAGTGGACCGGTTGACCAAGAGTGCACTGTTTCTAGCCATAAGAGAAACTACTCCATTGGAGAAGTTAGCACAGTTGTATATAGATGAAGTGTTAAGAAGATATGGTGCACCGTTGTCCATCGTGTCAGATAGAGACCCCAGATTTGCCTCTAACTTTTGGAGAGCTTTACAAGAGAAAATGGGGACAAGAATTCAGCTAAGTACAGCGTATCATCCACAAACGGATGGTCAGAGCGAACGAACGATTCAGACAGTAGAAGACATGCTACGATCATGCGTGATGGATTTTGGAGGCAGTTTGGATGAACACCTGCCCTAAGTGGAGTTTGCATATAACAATAGCTACCATTCTAGCATTAAAATGCCACCCTTTGAGGCATTGTATGGTAGAAAGTGTAGAACTCCTTTGTGCTGGTTAGAGGCGGGTGAGACAAAGTTGACAGGACCATAAATTGTTAGAGTGGCCAATGAGAAAATTGGAGTGATTCAGGCTAATATGAAAGCAGCACAAGACCGACAGAAGAGTTACTCCAATTTAAAGAAAAGACCATATGATTTACAAGAAGGAGATTTAGTAATGATAAAAGTGTCACCATGGAAGGGTGTAGTCAGATTTGGCAAGAGAGGAAAGTTGAGTCCAAGATACATTGGACCTTTTAGAATCTTAAAGAGAGTTGGATTACAGGCGTTCAAACTGGAGTTACCACCAGAACTCAGTGGAATACATGATACCTTTCATGTATGTTACCTGAAGAAGTATTTTGGAAAAGAAGAGCTAGTCATATCGTATACAGATTTGAGGGTGGAGACTCCTAACAGATTAGTTGAAGAGCCCGAAGCGATTTTAGAAATGCAGACTAAAAAGCTGAGGACCAAGGAGATTGACTTAGTACTAGTCAAGTGGAAGCACCCATTAGGGTCAAACCTAACTTGGGAGACGTTAGAAGAGATGAAGAGAAGATATCCAGACATCACAGATTATGAAAAGATTCCGAGGACGGAATCCGCTTAAGGAGGGGTGACTGTAAGAACCCGCAAAATTGTAAAAGGGTAAAAAGGTCTTTTGTCACATTATAAGACCATTATATAAATAATATGTAATTTGTGGAATAATATTACAAGAAATAAAAGTCTATGTAAAATTTGAAGTTTTATCGTGTGAATAGTGAAATTTGGCCGAAAAGGGAAAAATGGTCATTTGAGATCAAAATAACCAAAATGTTAAGAAATTTTATTAAGGAGTTAAGTTGGTAGTTAATGGAACCTTGTTTGCAAGATTTTGGGTCTTAGGACCATTTTTGTAAAGAAAGTGGAAGTTTAGGGACCAAAGTGCAATTATTTTATAAAATTAAAAATATAAATAAGAGAGTTATTACTCTCCTTTCTCCAGAAATCAGTAGAAGTGTCCAGAGAGAGCTAGAGAGAACGAGAAAGCTTTGGAGAAGTTTACGAGCGGTCAAGAAGAGCTGAAGACCAAAAACTCCAAGGATTGAAGAAATTGAGCTTCAAGAGGTAAGAAACAATGATTTCGGTATGTATTCCACCCATCTTCTCCATGGGTGAAACTGAAAATTCGAAAATCTTGTTGTGGATGAGATTATTTCAGTGATTCCACTCTCTTAGTCGTGTTCAAACATCAAGCAAACACACATCTCTTAAAGGATGTTGTTGAATTTAAGGAAAATGATGATTTTTCTCAAGAACCCTAATTCACGGGTTTGCAAGATCAAGACCAGTTTTTATGCTTTTGTTGGGTCCAAATGATCACTTAGGATGTATTAAGACACTCCTAAGTGGTTAATTTCAAAAAGATGGATTTTTAGTGAAAATTACCAAAAACGGGTTTTTGTGAAATTGGAATTGGAATCAGTGATTCCATGGCTTAAAACCTGATGTAAAGCAAGGGTTTTAGTCATTGAATGATAGTAAAACGATTAAGTTAAGTATAAAGCACTTAATAGGGCAAAATAGAGGTCTACAGCCTAAAAATCGGACTGAAAATCGAACGTGCTCCATGGAAAAGCCAAGAAATAGCAACCTACTATTGGCACGACTCGTGCTTCCCTAAGCACAAAAAGAGCACGAGTCGTGCTCTTACTAGGCAGCTTCCTGTCCAATTTTTGAGTTTTGAATTCGATGCTAGGCTTGTCCGTTGGGTCTGTAACTCATACCATAGCCTTAAAATGGTATGAAAAAACATGGAAAATTGTTAAATTCATAATCCGATCTTGCGGAAAAATCACTGTAGCGGCAGTGGCTAAATTTCAAGTTTATATCAAAATTTGATTTTTGGAATTTGAGTTAGACTTGTCCAATTAACTCCAAACTTGAAACACAAGTCTAATATGGCCTAAGACTTCATGGAAAAGTGTTAGAACTGAAATACGACCCCTCGGGGGGTACTGTAGCAAAATACGCGTATTTCGGAGAAAAATATAAAATGAGTTCACTAACGGTTATACACTTGTTATGATATGAAGTTGTATTATATGAGACCTTAGAACTATAAAGTCAGTTGTAGTATGCATTTATTATATATATATATATATATATATATATATATATATATATATATATGCTACTTGTATAGGTGGTGCTTCGAATATTGTTGAGCACGGAAAGGGGAAAGGAGTACGAGAAGCTTAGTGACCTATAACTACATCAAGGTGAGTTTTATGAGGATTTTTCTAGTACATAGCAAAATGATATTTTCAGAAAAGTATGAGATTTCCCAATATTTTTAGATACTAAAGTTGGAAACAGTTTTGAAAGTAGCTCCAAGAGCTAAGTGTTTAAAAGAGATTTTAAAGAAGTTCAGTTTTTAAAGAAGTATAGTTTGTAAAGTTTTGAAAAAAGCTCCATATGAGAGCTAAAGATTTTGAAGTTAGTTTTAAAATGATTTTCAAGAGTATGAGTCAAAGAGTTAAAGTTTGAGCTTGTTTAGAAATTGTGTCCATATTTGACCAATTTGAGATGAAATGAAGAAACTAAAAAGATAAGAACCAAAGTAAAGAAAGTAGTAAGAGTTAGTTGTACGGACTAGGATCACCCACATAATCGGGAGATCAGAAGACACTATTGGGATGGTACCTCCCGTCGCGAAGTAGTTGTCTAGCTTAGCATACCATTGTGCTTGAATCCGTTCCAAGTCACAAAGGGGAGTTAGAAAGAGCATAACCTAGCGGGTGGATCTGTTCTGTCCCGCGAGGGGAGCTAGTAGAATGAATTAAATTAACTAATTCATGAGTTTCAGTTGGTCACCAGAAAATGAGAAAGAAAGCAGTTTTGAGAAAGAAAGTATTTTTAGAGTTTGAAAGTAAAGAAGAAATGAAATTTTGAAATTTATTTCATAATTCAGTTTTAAGCAGTTTACTTGTAATATTTTAAGTTTTGAACAGAAAAGTTTTGGGTCTAAACCCATATTACTCACGAGGCTTTATGTCTCACGTTTATTATTTTTAAATGCTATGTACTTAGGTGAAAGGAGCAGAAGTTGAAGTTGGGACCAGTGTATATACAGTAAGTTTAAATTATGGTTTTCTGTATTGAGTCTGTAATACCCTTTCAGGATAAAATTTATAAAAAAAAATTTAAGTGACTACTTCATAGTCACGAGCTGTAAGATATTTTGTAAAATAAACTGTATTAAATATGGTTTGAGAAAGGGGTGTTACATCTGTAGTCTGACACGGCCCGTGTTCGGCTACACGACCCGTGTAGGGAAGCTGGGTTTGCAATCCGAGGGTCTGAAGGTCCTACACGACCCGTGTGACCTGAATTCATGAAATTCACTACCGTTATTGCCTTATTTGTATAGTTTAATCCCCCAACTTCTAGTATAAGCATAATATAGTGTGAAAACATGAAAAGTGAATATAATAGAACATGGGTTAAGTGGAGTTTTTACATGTTTTTAAGACCTAACATGTTTTAATAAAAATGTTAATGAACTCCTTAGGTAATTAAGGAGTAAAGTTCATGGAATGGAAGGGACAAGGGAATGGAGTAATCCTAGTTAGACTCCTCTAACTAGCCAATGTGAGTACATGCAATTTTCACCCACTTCAAGATGCATGGTTAGTATTATGAAAATATTTGTGTATGTATTCGATATGAAAAGATGAACATGTCTTAATACTTATATTATGTTGATAAGTATTACGTAGGATTAAGGAAGTGGTGTTCTATTGAGGACACCATACCATGAATGTTATATGAACGATAAAAAAGATATAAGCGCTGGTATAAGAAATGGTATTTGGCTTATAGCCTTAAAATACACAGGAGTAACGATGTTAATGACATAAATAGTATATGATATGGTAAATAAATGATATGAAATGTAATAAGCTATATGGAGACGTAACGCTCCATAAGTAATGAGTAATGACGTAAAGTATGTACATTGACATATAGCCTTAAAAGACAATATGAATGATTAGAAATAAAGGTATTGGGGACATAACTCCCCGTTATGAAACAATATATGATGAAACGATGTAATGGGGAACACAACTCCTCATAATAGTTATATAATGGAATGAAGTAGTATTGTTGTTTATAATCTATTAATGTATAGATGAGTTGTTTGAGTAGTCTCTATACA
The DNA here is from genome assembly GCA_023525715.1 of Cichorium intybus. Taxonomy (NCBI): domain Eukaryota; kingdom Viridiplantae; phylum Streptophyta; class Magnoliopsida; order Asterales; family Asteraceae; genus Cichorium; species Cichorium intybus. The sequence goes on along the minus strand of CM042016.1, from coordinate 49,378,290 downwards.
AGACTTAATTGAGTATGTAAGGACAATACATCTACTATTATGGAATAGTTGTCCTAGAATTATGGCACTAAGACGACCTGATTATGTTCATTCCTTCTTGGTGCAAGAAGTTTGAGAAATTATTGAATTGTGATGTATAAGCTTTGAAATTGATAAAGTATGAGATAGTTATGTGAATAGTTTATATGGGTTATTTGTATTGTTATGCGTTAAAGGGAAACTGAAATGAATAACCAAAGAGAAAGTAAAAGTAAAGTAGATCGAATCAGGATCTTACCCGCGAGAAGGGGGGTCAATAAGAATCTTACCCGCTTGAAGGGGGATTAACTAGGACCTTACCCGTCTGAAGGGGGGGGTTAGAAGACACTACTGGGATGCTATTTCCCTCCGCGAAGTAGTTGTCTTTAGCACGCCCTTGTGGTTGGATTTGTTCTATACCATGAAGGGTGATGAAAGTAGCACGCCCTTATGGTTACTTCTTCTATACCATGAAGGGAGATGAAATTAGCATGCCCTTATGAATATATATGTTCTATTCCATGAATAGAGAGGAAACTGAGCACACCCTCACAGATGGATTAATTCCATTTCGAGGAGGGAAAAGAATACAGAGTTACCTGTAAATAAACATGAATAAAAAGAAATTATGATTCAGAATTGGTTTAAGTTTATTTATATATGTGATGATATTCAGTTATACGAGCTGTGTTGTATGTGTGGAGGTATATGTAATGAAATGAGAATCCTTAAAAAGATAAATATATTGATACTAAGTATATGCATATATATATTAAAGATATATGCATGTTTGAAAAAATCATTTATATGATTTCATAGATAATGTATGATTTACTGGTATATAAGTTACATATATGTGGAAGGTATGAGCGTTAGTACTTAAAGAGTCGTTATAAAGACTCAATGGGTAGAGGTTGCTTGTGTAGCATATGTAGTGAGGGTTGTGTATTCAACCAGTAAGTAAGAAGTTAATAATGTATGATTTTTTGTGACAACTAAAGTATGATGTATAACATGTATGTTTAAGGTAAAAAAGATTATTAGTAAAAGTAATGTTGTGGAGTTATTTTCAACAACCTGGTGAGTAAAGGAGGCAGAAATTGAGAATAAGTAAAGGTGAATGTATTAATGAAGTTTCACAAGTAAACAATATTCAAATGAGCACTTTATAAATATAATGCGAATCCAAATTCATGTAAATCACAAGACTTTATAGTCTTACGTATGTGTATTCCAGGTATACAAGGATTAAAGAAGATGAAGTAAAATGATGTAATTATGGAATTGAATGTATATGTATTCAATCATTATATTATGTGTAAGTCTTTGTTCACTGTTATGGTTGTACTGGTATTCAGTTTGTGATTACCAGATTTTTGTTACATGCAATGATGTTTAAAAAAGGGACCAATTATATAAAAAAATCACGGGTGTCACAGCTTAGCCGTGGAGAAGAAGCTTCATGTGGGTCTTTCAGTTCAGAAACACGCAGACACTCTCCCAAACAGCCTTCGGTTGTTGAGGGCTTGGATGCTTTAATTGAAATAGGCCAGACGATAGGGTATAACATGAATGGTTGTATTAATGACAAGAACGAATTTGTTTCTAGGATGCGAGTGAATCAATGTTCTCAATGAATTGCATCTCCTCAAATTTGCAAGGATTTGATAATGTGGAGAAGTGGGTGTGGTTGAGGAAAATATGCAATAAGCATCGTGTTAATTTTTTGTCAATCCAAGAAACGAAAGTAAAAGACATGACTGCCATGATGGTTAGACCGGTGTGGGGTAATTCTCATTTTGACTTTGTTCATTCTGATGTTCATGGACAATCAGGAGGTATTTTGGTGGCTTGGGATCCGGCTTGTTTTTCTTCAAATAAAGTCATGTTACATCCTAATTATGTGGTGGTGGAGGGGACGTGGGTGCACAATAAGATTTATGTTGTTATGATTTCAGTTTATTTTCCACAAGAGCTTGACAGAAAGAAGGTTGTGTGGCAGTCTTTATTGAGGTTGTTTAGAATGACTAATAAATAAATAGTGGTCATGGGCGATTTCAATGAAGTGCATGACGGGTCCGAAAGATTTGGTTCGATTTTTAACGTTTCAGCGGCACGAGCGTTTAATCAATTCATTATGGAGTCGGAATTAGTTGATATGCCCTTAGGTGGAGGTTTGTTTACCATGTCGAATTCGTGGGGTACAAAGCTCTCCAAACAAGATTGTTTTTTGGTTTCGGAGGGTTTATTGGAGTCATTTCCTAGCATGGCTGCCATGGTTTTAAAGAAGGGATACCAGATCACAATCCCATTCTTTTATACGAGCATCACGTGAATTATGGGCCACCCCCTTTTAGACTCTATCATTCATGGTTTGAAAATAACGACTTCGATAAATTGGTGAACGATATTTGGGCCATTCAAGTAATGGGGGTCTCGAATGAGATGGTAGCTTTTAAGATTAAACTAAAGAATCTTAAGAATGTTATAAAGGAGTGGAATAAGGTGAGAAGGCAGGCTATGGAAGTGACCACGGAAAAATCAAAAGAAGAGGTGGCTATTATAGATAATCGCATTTCTGAAAATACAGTGTCGGATGATGATCTAAAGGAGCGGATTAATTATATAAAGAAACTGTGTGAAATAGAACACTTTGAGAACCTTGATATGGCTAAAAAATCCAAGATTAAATGGGGAATAGAAGGGGACGAAAATTCAAAGTTTATTCATGCTGCAGTTAATCTAAGAGAAGACATGTAACCATTCGTGGTATTTTGAAAGATTGGGTGTGGGTGGAAAATCCTAAGGAAGTGAAGGCTGAATTCTTTAGTCACTTTAAATCTAGATTTGAAGCTGAAAATACCATTAGACCCACAATTGTTTCTAATATTTTTCTTCAACTTTCTAATGCTCAAAAGGTTGCTCTTGATGCTCCGTTTTCCCACAAGGAGATTAAGGTGACTGTTTAGGACTGTGGTAGTAGTAGAGCCCCAGGGTTTGATGGGTTTAGTTTTGCTTTTATTAAACGATTATGGGAGGTGGTTAAAGAAGATGTTTTTGGCCTAGTGAAGTGTTTTCAAAACAGTAAAGGGATTCCTAAAGGTTACAATTCTTCCTTTATTGCTCGTATCCCGAAAGTGAATGATCCGAAGGTTACTTCTGATTTTAGACCAATAAGTCTCATTGGTTGTCAGCATAAAATTATTGGTAGGCTTTTGGCAAATCGTTTGGCTATAGTTATTGGGTCGGTAGTCAGTGTTGAGCAATCTGCGTTTATTAAAGGAAGGCAGATTTTGGATGGCCCTCTCATGCTGAGTGAAATCATAGCTAATGCTAAAACTACTAAAAAGAAAGTTATGGTATTTAAGGTGGACTTTGAGAAAGCATATGATTCTTTGTCATGGGATTTTCTTTTTGAAGTCATGAAGAAAATAGGTTTTAGTAATATTGGTGTGCTTGGATAAGGGCTGTTTTGAATACTAATAGAGCATAAGTGTTGGTGAATGGGGCTTCTACAGATGAATTTGATGTAAAAAGAGGGTTAAGTCAAGGGGATCCGTTATCACCTTTTCTTTTTGTGCTTGCTATGGAGGGGTTTCATGTTGCCATGTTGGAGGAAAGTAAGGCAGGGGCATTTAAAGGGATTGTTCTTGGTACGAATAAAATTGAGATTTCACATCTCCTTTATGCAGATGATGCAATCTTATTATATGAGTTGGACATGGAGAATATTAGGCGGAACACACATATCTTAAAAGTTTTTTAGCTTGCTTCAGGTTTAAAAATCAATTTATTTAAAAGTAAATTAATTGGAGTTGGTGTTGATTTTCAAATGGTTCAAGAAATGGCAGCCTTGGTGGGGTGCAAACCTCTTCGATTACCTTTTGTTTATTTGGGCGTTCCGGTTGGGGGTAACATGAATAGAATTATGTCTTGGAAACCTATGATTGACAAGTTTTTGCAAAAATTGTCTTCATGGAAAGCCAAGCTTCTTTCTATAGGAGGACGTTTAACTTTGCAAAAGGCAGTTTTGGGTAGCACCGCTATTTACTATATGTCTATTTTTAAGTTTCCGAAAATGGTTATAAGAATGCTAGAATCTTTAAGATCTAGATTCTTTTGGGGTGCTGATTTAGGAGAAAAGAAGATTCATTAGATTGCTTGGAAACGAGTTTTGGCTTCTAAAAATAAAGGTGGTTTGAGGGTTGGAAGCTTATGGGCTTTTAACAAGGCTCTATTATTCAAATGGTATTGGAGATTTTTGGAGGATCTGAAGGCTCTTTGGGTTAAAGTTATTTAAGCTATACATTGAGATATAAGGGGCGGAGTGTGTTCTTCTAGAAATTATGGAGGGCTAAGTCCTTGGGTAAATATGGTTAAAAGAGTTGAGAAGCTTAGAAATGACAGTATTGATCTTCACGAATTTATTTCAATTAAAGTTGGTAATAGGCAAGACACTAGATTTTGGCTTGATGCGTGGTTAGGGAACACCCCTTTTAAAAATCTTTTCCCAAGGATTTATGCTCTTAATAAAGATCCCCAAACTAAGGTGGCGGATAGAAATACAATAGAGAAGTTGAAGAATGGGCTTATTAGACAGCCAAGAGTGGGGGTCCCTATAAATCAATTGAATGATTTGGGATCTAAATTGTTGGAGGTCACGGTTTCAGAGGATAATGATCGTATGATGTGGGAACTTGATGATCAAGGGTGTTTTTCGTTTTCTACAACAAGATGCTTTTTGGATGGAGTGGCTTTGCCTAGTTCGACGACACATACTAAGTGGAATAAACTTCTTCCAATTAAAGTAAATGTTTTGATGTGGAGAATTATGTAGGATAGGATTCCAACCAGATTAAACCTTAGAGACAAGGGTATTGATCTGGATTCTTTGTTATGTCCTACGTATGAGATTGGAGGTGAAAACTTGGAGCATGTTGTTGGGTATATTTGTGATGAAGTGCTGACGTATCCGAAGTCCTCCTCAAAAGACCTTTTGAAGAAAAACCCCGAAGTAATAAAGTAATAGAAGACCCCGAAGTCTGAAGACTCCGAAGTGCTACACATGGAGGATCCGAAGACTTCACAGCCTGTCCATCTGTCTTTTGTGTGCACGCGTATAGTACAATACGTGTTGCATGAATCTTCTATCCTATTGGCTAGTACACTGATAGGATATTCTCTGTAAAAGTTGTACTATTCGTATCACTGATTCAGTATAAATATCAGTGATACCTTGCCGTGTAGAATGTGAGATTACGAGATAGTAAAACCACAAACATAGAAAACCTCATTGTAAAACCATATCTTATAATCAAGCATTCGGCACAAGTTATCCATTTCACCTTGTTCACTCAACTTACTTATATTATCCTTGTGTGATTGATTGTGTTATTGGTGTAAGCTTTGTTTCAATTCATCTATCAACTGATTTCAACACCCAACAAGTGGTATCAGAGCAAGTCAGCTCAAAAACCTGATAGTAGAGCTTGAAATTCATTGCTGCAATTCTAGTCTTCTAGATCTGATTCGATTCTCAGATCTAGCTTTCTGTAACTGTTGCAAATCTCTATTACATGTTTTTACTGAAAAGATCCGGTTGAAATCGATCAAAATGACTGATTCCACAGCAACATATGCCAATATGCTTAACTTTGCAAACCTCATTGGTTCTGCAACGAAGGCCCCGGTTCTAGTAACTCCTTACTATGATTACTGGACTGACCGAATGAAAGATTATCTTATTGGACTTGACAAAGACTTATGGAGGTCTGTGACTGACGGTCCACACACAGATATTGCTAGTCGATTCGTTGTCCCTGACGGAGAAGAAGTCGTTGTCCTTAATGCAGCTGACATGAAGAAGCTTGAAAACGATGAGAGGGCCATGCGTGAACTGCGAAGTGGCTTGGGTCCTGACGTAAGCCATCACATTGCTGATGCGAAATCTACAAAAGAGATGTGGGACAATCTCAAACTCCGTTTTGGAGGAGATAAAATTCTCCATACCAGCAAAGTTCAAGAAATCCTTGCAGACTTCGGAAACTTTAAGCAAGAAGAAAATGAATCCTTAGAAGCTTGTTATGAACGTCTGAGCAACATGATTTAAACCCGAGACAAGTATGGGGAAACAAGAAGCCAACAAGAGATAAATATCAAATTTCTTTATAATCTTCGCAAGGAGTGGAGGCCAATCATGCTCATGGTAAAATCCTATGAGAATATTGAGAAATACAAGCTGGCTGCCCTATACAATCTACTGAAATCACACGAACCTGATGTGGTGGGTCGAAGAAGTGAAATGGCTGGTTCTGGACCACTTGCCCTCGTTTCAAAAGAGGATGAAGAATCAATTGATGAAGACATTGCTGCCTATATGGTAGATGATAATGGAGAGACTGTTGCTCTCTATGCCGCCAACAATCGTAGATTCAAGAAGCCCTTCTTCAAGAATAACTCTGGGAAGCCATTTGTGAAGAACTTCAACAAATCAAACTTCAACCCCAAACCCAAACCAGAAATATTCACTCCAAAGGATGACAACTCAAAATCGTCAACCCCGAAGCCATCTGAAAAACAGACTTCGGAGTCATCCAAAGAAAAGACAGAAGAGAAAAGGGTCTTAGGTGATTCTGGCTATGACTGCAACTATTGCCATGGCAAGAATCATTTTGCAAAAGATTGCATGCTTCGCAAGCAAAACGAAAAGAAACCACAAGTAAAGGACGAAGCATACTACGCAAGAAAAATGGAGGAAGTTAGAGTAAGGACCAAAGATCTAGCTCTAATGGCTGCTGATGATCGTCAAGGATCCTATCAAGTTTGGTCTTCGGACTCAGACGATGAGGAAGTGAGAAAGCCATCTCATAGTGCTTTCATGGCCTATGATGTCGGTAAGAGCTTTCTAAAGGACACTTCGGAGAAGTTTGGAGATGAAGAGAAGCTGGAGGTTGAAGCATCTACAGGTCTTGGTTTTGTAACTTCGGAGGCACATGAGATGATTGCTGCTGGTACTCCGAAGACTTGGTTTGAAGACTCTTCTGATGATGAGGAGGAGATATGCTTGATGGCAAACGACACTCGCCTAACAATCACAGAACAGGTATCAAAACTTCTTTCATCTTTTAAAATTCCTAGTTCTCAATCTACTCCAATTATAAATGAAATAACTCGAGATTGCTCTGTTATAAACAATTTACTCGTTGATGCTAAAAATAGGGAAGTACTCACTGAGCAGGAGCTTCTAAGCTTGAGGGGGAGAGTAGAGAGCCTGAAGCTAGCATTAGAAAAATCCAATCTTAGAATCTCTTTGTTAGAAGAAACTAGAGAAAAACTTTCAAATAACAATGATGTACTTTTGAGACAGCGAAACATATTTTGTGAAACTGCTAGACGACTGTATGCTCATATTACCCGTATTTATCATTCCGCTGATGTTTGCAATGTGCAACATAGAAAACTGTTACCCTTCATTGGATTCAAGCTTAAGAATGTTGATAGTGTTACTTATGAATGTGAATCCATAGTCTCAGGGTCCGAAGTGACTAACCCTTCATACAAACATGGTTAATCTCTGTTGAAAAACACTTAACTGCAGAAAATTTGATAACACTGCTGCCTCAAGAGATTTCAATCTTGAAACAGCAAGTACCTCAATGTGAAAACAAATCTAATGTTGTGGTAGAAACAGTGTCTGAGAATGATTCTGAATCTGATTCGGATTTGGAGGAAGTTGACTGTTCAACCTTGTCCTTGCATAAATCATCCTCTACATCCGCATCACCATCCGAAGACATCTCACAATTGTCTTCGGAGGATAAAGGCAAGACTAAAATTGATTGTGAAAATGAAAATTCAGACAACTTGGAAATTGTTAAAATTAAGACTCAAATTTCTGATGAATGTGAATCTTATGAAGATTATCTCAAAAACTCTTCCAAAAGACTAGTCCATGTTGCATGTGTCTATCCCAAGGTTTCTTATTTCAAAAACTCTATCTTTGTGAAACCTGGTGGTGCTCTTTTAGTTGACAATGATTTACAAAAGATGGTAGATAATGATAACTCCACAGTCACTGAGGAAGGATTCTTCTCATCGTCTAAAAAGTTCGAAAATCAAGTAAACGAAAACATGGAAGTAAAAATCAACATAAGAAAGCAGGAGTTGTATGGTCACAACATTTACAATCGTTTGTGTTATGAAAAGGAGAAAATACCAGAGAATTTGAAAAATCTTTTGAATACTAAAAACAACAATCATGTATACACTAACCGAAACTATAAACAAATTCAAGTTATGGAAAAACTCATAACTCCGAAGATGGATGTTTTTCAGTTAATGGAATCAAAAGAGAATGTACCACATGCTGAATTTGCTGAAAATGGGGAATCAAAAATTAAATCTGAGATCTCTTGTCCCTCAATGCTTTTCTCAAGTTTTAAAGATAAGAACAAAACACAAATCGCTCCGAAGCCAGTGGTACACAACATCAAAATTTTGCAAAAACCTCAATTTCAAAATCAGGCATCAACTTCCAAAACAAACACTACTGTTGTAATTTCGAAACCAACACTGACGATTTTAAAATCAAAACAAACCCAAAATCTTGTAAAAAGGAAAACACCCTTCAAAGTTTCAATACCAACAAATGCAGTCGCTTCAACTTCTGGAACAAAAATCACTGATTCAAATTTATTAGAAGTCAATAATCAATTTTCCAAACCAACATTTGTCCCAACAAAACCAAACTTTCCAAATCCCAAAGTTCAAAACTCAACGAAGAAAACTTTTTCAAAAGATTACAATTCGGTAGACACATTTCATCATTGGCTAGACAAAAACTTGGATATGTTTAAAGATAAAAATCTTTCATTAAACGATTTCAAATTGGAATATGAAGAGTACCTATGTGCCTCTACATCATGCAGTCCAATGTCAAAAAAATCAACAATTGAATTTACAAAACAAAATTGGAAAAGAAATGATTTGAAAGAAAATCTTACCGTTAAAACCAAGTCCTCAAAATCATCATCTTCTAAAGTAACTTCAACAGCTTCAAAGTCAAAATTAATCAAACAAAGATGGGTTCCGAAGTCTTGCACCTTGTCAGTCTCATCGGACTCATCCGTTTTGTCAAAAAGCCTGTCGATTTCATGTTCAAACTCTTCGGAATCATGTTCATCACATGAGGCTTCGGAGAATTTAATAAACTTAAATGCAAATGAAATTACCGAAGAGGCCGTAGAAAAATGGATTCAAGAATCATTTGCTTACCCTGAGGACCCAAGATTGATTGGATACCAACTTCTTCTTGATTGATTGCAGGTTATGTCTAATGAGCGGTATGATTCAAAATGGTACATGGATAGTGGCTGCTCAAGACATATGACTGGGAAGAAGGAATATCTCAGGGACTACAGAACTTTGGATGATGCTGGAAACGTTCGCTTTGGTAATTATGAAACATGTCCAATTCGGGGATATGGCAAGATAACAAATGGCCAATTGACAATCAGCCGAGTGGCATTTGTTGAAGGATTGAAACATAATCTTGTGAGTATATCTCAATTGGTGGTTGGAACGGGCAATGCTGTCACATTCAACAACCAAGGGAGTATAATCACCAAAGAAGCAACTAAAGAAGTCCTACTGAAATCAGAAAGGAAGGGATCGATGTTTCCCTTAAATCTAAAGCCAGTAACCGGTGGGCAATCCCTATGTCTTCTCTCTAAAGCCAACTCTGATGTCAGTTGGTTATGGCACCGAAGACTTGCCCATCTGAACTTCAAAGACTTGAACAAATTACTGGCTATGGATTTGGTTCGAGGTATGCCTGCACTCAAATTCGATAATGACTCTCTTTGTTCTGCTTGTGAACATGGGAAGCAAACAAAACAAAGGCATCCAACAGTGATCAATCCCAAAATCACCGAACCCCTTTCACTTCTCTACATGGATTTGTGTGGGCCATCCGCAGTTGAGTCAATTGGAAAGAAGAAATATATTCTTGTGATAGTTGATGACTATTCAAGATTCACTTGGGTTTTATTCCTAAGAAACAAATCAGATGCTGCTGAAGAAATCATCAACTTCATAAAGAAAATGGAATTGATGCTCAACAAGAAAGTCCGAACTGTGCACAGTGACAAAGGTTCAGAGTTCAAAAATCATACTTTGGATGGGTTCTTGAAAACAAAGGGAATTAGTCATAACTTCTCTGCACCCTATACTCCTCAACAAAATGGAGTTGTGGAAAGAAGAAATCGTTCCTTGTGTGAAGCAGCTAGAACTATGCTAAATTTCGCAACCTTGCCTATGTACTTCTAGGCCGAAGCAATTTCTACTGCATGCTTTACTCAAAATAGATCCTACATTCACAAACGATTCCACATCACACCTTATGAAGTGCTCAATCGAAGAAAACCAAATGTCAAATTTCTTCACATCTTCGGTTGTAGATGCTTTATCTTGAACTTAAAGGATCATTTGACCAAGTTCAATGATAAATCAGAAGAAGGAATCTTCCTTGGATACTCTCAAGACTCAAAAGCTTACAGAGTCATGAACAAGAAAACTCGTAGAATTGAAGAAACCTTTAATCTAAGGTTTGATGACTCGCAGAATTGCATCTATTTCCCATGTCATCGATCTTTCCAAAGCCTGCTGTAGATGCTGTTCCAATCACAACATTAGACACAGACTTCGCACTTTTATTCGATCCACCTATGAGAGCTGTGGACTCCAAAGCTAGGGCACCAGATAATCATGAATCTGAACTATCCAAGCTCACAGATGGACCTAATAACTCCTCTACAAGTAGTATACAAAGACCATCATCTGTTGAGGGGGAGCCATCTAACAGAAGTATGGAAAATGCAAGTGTTGAGGGGGAGCCATCTAACAGAAGTTTGGGAAATGCAAGTGTTGAGGGGGAGCCATCAAACCGAAGTGAAGGCCCAGCTAATATTGAAGGGGAGTCAAACAATAGTCCAAGGAGAGCTAATACTCCGATCTCATCCCCTCAGTCAATCTCTAATATCATATCCTTGTATCCAACAGTCCAGGGGGAGCCAGAGATTGCCACTCCGAATTCAGCCACAACAATCGCTTCGGATAAAGCTACCACTTCCTCAACACCAACACATGTCCAGGGGGAGCACACTTTAAACTCAACTTCATAAATGCACACACCACAAACTAACGCTAATTCAAACATTCACTTACTAATGGGTGATTTCCCTTCCACTTCGGGATATCCCTTAGACATCGAAGACGTCGATGCTGAAGGACGTCCTGACTTTGATCCAAATTATCCTCCTTTGGATAAATGGACGAGAAATCATCCTCCATCACTTGTCATCGGTAATGTTCATGATAAAGTATTGACTCGTGCATAACTTCATCAAAGACAAGTAGAACTTAACAAAACTTCGGAGTTGTGCATGTTCAATGTCTTTATTTCCAAGGTAGAACCTAAGAACGTTAAAGATGCATTTGATCATTCAGACTGGATTGAAGCAATGCAGCTGGAATTAGAAGAATATGAAAGAAACAAAGTTTGGAGGCTAATTCCAAAACCTACAAATGTCTCAATTGTACTAGAAACCGAAGGCAATGTAGTTTGGAACAAGGCTAGGCTGGTCGTCAAGGGTTATTGTCAACAGGAGGGGATTGATTATGAAGAAACTTTTGCTCCTGTTTCCAGACTCGAATCAGTTCGGATATTTTTAGCTTATGCTGCACACAAAAACTTTGATGTCTATCAAATGGATGTCAAATGTGCTTTTCTAAATAGTGATCTCGAAGAAACCGTTTTTGTTGAACAACCACCTGGTTTTGAAAGCAAAATTCATCCAAATCATTGCTATGTGCTAGATAAAGCAGTCTATGGTTTAAAACAAGCACCAAGGGCTTGGTATGAGACCTTGACTAAATTTCTAAAAGAATCAAACTTCAAACAAGGATCAGTGGATCCAACACTTTTCAGAAAGAAAGTTGGATCTTATTTGATGTTAGTCCAAATTTATGTGGATGACATAATCTTCGGATCCACTGACCCCAATTTGTTAAAAGATTTTGAAAAATTAATGACAAGCAAGTTTCAAATGAGTATGATGGGGAAGATTAACTTCTTTCTTGGATTACAAATAAAACAATCCAAAGAGGGGATATTCATCAATCAACAAAAATACACGAAGAGTTTGCTTGAACGCTTCAGAATGACTAACTGTACAAAAGCAAAAGTTCCATTTCCTGCAGGTACAAGGCTAAATCCATCATTGGATAAAAAGAAGACAGACATACAACAATACCGAAGTATGATTGGATCATTGCTCTATCTCATAGCTAGTCGTCCTGATATCATGTTCGCAGTCTGTAATTGTGCAAGATATCAGGCTGACCCAAGAGAACCTCACTTAGCTGCGGTTAAGACAATTTTTCGATATCTTCATGGCACTACTGCTTATGGCCTGTGGTACCCAGCAAACTCCGGCTTTTACATACAAGCTTATTCAGACTCAGATCTGTTAGTTCTATATGTCCAAGGATGATCATAAAATGATATTACTGATAATACATGATCCTATAGGGTCACACCAACAACAAGTTTGACACCAAATTGATCATTTGGAATGTTAAATTTGATTTAACATCAAATGATACTAAACTTGCAATTTAATCTTGTAGGTTATTATTATTTGAGGTAAATAATAATAACTACAAAATTAAAGGTTGATTAGTAATTCATATGTGATGAATTTATTAAGTGTAACAATTAATGTGTTTAAATTGTTAAACGATTTAATTGATTTATAAGTAAGCCTTTTATTTAATTTAATTGGTAAATTAAATAAAATATATATATATTGTTATATATATATATATATATATATATATATATATTGTTATATATATATATATATATATATATATATATATATATATATATATATATATATATGTATATATATATATAATTATACAATTAAGATTGTATATTTAGATGGTTTATTTATATATATGATTATGGGTTAAATGTTATCCCATTTAAGAAATAAGAAGATGTATTATTTATAAGCTTTCATTATCTAAGTTTTATAAATAATAAAAACCCACTAACTCTCCATGTGACATCCATATTTTCAGCCAAGATGGAAAGAAAAGAATGCATTAACTACTCAAAAGTGGTTGAAGATGCTTTGTGTCTTCAAGCTTTTGATTATAGAAATCAAATGGATCTTTCTTTTAAGCTAGTTGCATGTGCTTTTCTTTCTTTCTTGGGTGATATAATAGTGGACGATTTTAGGGTGTTATGTACATCATTCTTGCTTCAAGAAATCAGCCAAAAACTCTCCTTAAGTTCTTAAAAAAAATTGGTTTTTGGTTTTATAAGAAAATGAGTCATATCTTGCAAGTTGTGGAACTAGCATTCAAGGGTGTTCAAGCTTGTGGTGGATCAACTATAGAGGGATTCTAATTTGATTCCTAGCTATCAAAATCATCCAAACCAAACCCAAGAACAAAAGGTTATGATCTTGAACTTAAACTATGTTTGTTCTTCATCTTATCTCTACATGCATGTAGCATGATCCTCTTGAAAATGGAATTTGTGTTCATGATTTTATGCTTCCGTTGCAAACTCTTGTTTTTGAAACTAATTACATGAACCATGATTTCCTACAATTGGTATCAGAGACATGGCTATATTGCATGTTTAGATAATAAGTTTATTTGGATAAACTTGGTTTTTTGGAAGCCATGAATGTTCATCTTCTTGAATGAAAGTTTCATGCATGGCTTCTTTGGCAACATGCAAATATATAATCTATGATTTTATGTAACCAACTATATTTTATGTATGCATGCATTTGGTTACATAGATGTTGCCTTAGAAAAACAAAGTGTTGATTTTCTTATGATTTTATGTGATAAAATGGTGCATAAACAAGCCAAGGACCATGTGTTGCATGTTTTGTGTTTAAATTCGATATGGTTGTGATCTATTCTTTTATTCAAATGGTTTGTAATAATAATTAGTTATTTCCTTCTTATATTCATTTTGTAAGTATTAGAATAGTTGTATTTTATATCTTTCACAAAATGTAACAAGAGAAGGAGATAAAGACATAAGAAGATTGCACCCAACAGCAACGATTTTTCCTGCATTCCTGCTGCCAATTTCGAATCTGTTTGGGGGCTAAAAAAAATTCTTAATCTCATTCCATGGTGCCAAGAAAGGGTGGTTCAAGTCTTATTTGATGATACAAGAAGATTGGCAAAGTTGTAGCTAAATCGGAGATCATTTGGTTGAGTTTTTGTCACCCTTTTGTCCCTAGGTTTGGACTTGATATTTCATGTGTGGCTCACATGAAATATCAAACTAGTTGGCTTGTGTTTATGCACCCATGCATGCTTGTGATGTTTGAATATTTTATTATGTTATGTTGTGGATGAAAATAAGATTTTGCATGCTAGACAACCTAGATAATTAAACATAATCATCAAGGAGTTTGTATTTTTTAAAAGTTGACATTTAAAACATAAGATGTGATAAAATTGGTTTTATTAAAATGGGTTTTGTTATAAAACCTATTAAGTCAAGTTTTGAAAATGATTGAAACAAGAAATAAAATGGAGATTTTATGAACTCTTACAAACTCCAACCCTAAGTAATAATGGTAATTATTTAGGATTATAAATTGGTTCTAATATATGTGATCAAACTCAAACTTAATATTGGATATTAATTGTAATCTTGACCACAAACAAAGAGTCAATAAAATGGAGATTTTATGATTAAGAAACCAATTAACAAAATAATATTTAATGGTACCATGTTCATTGGATGCATGCAATCTACATGATACCATATGTTTTTCAAAATTAGAATTGTAAAACATTCAAATCCCTTATGAAATACGAATCAATGCCGTCCCTCTTAAAGACACTCATGTATCACTTGTATTTCCTTGTGGGATAAAGGATACCTAACCACTTGGAGTCTTCTTGTGATACAAGAAGTAGTTTTGCAATATTGATGGGATAAAGGACACCTAACCATCAATAGTTGACAAAACTACACGTCCGTTTAAGTAGGATGATTCGTTTGGAAATCTCTTGTGATAAAGGTCACCTAAGCATTAGAAATCCAATGCATAGATGGGATCAAACATGCCAAACTTATAAATGTTATAATGGGATCCCATAACTCTAGAAATTATATTTGGATATAATTGGTAAACCGTTACCTACCTTGTTGATTCGAATAGGCGGGATAAAGGATACCTAACCACTTATTCGTGATGTAACTTGGATTCTAGACCTTAATTAATTAAAGTTTATGAAACAAGAAAGGGTATTAATTATTAAGGACTTAATATCATAATTTACTAAATAGAACCTTGTTAAAATTTTGTAGATGGCACCAAACAACACACACTCGGCTCCTAACAAAACCTCACTACGGTCTCTCCTTGAAGGAGAAAAACTTAACCATATCAACTTCTTGGATTGGCACCGTAGTGTGAGAATTGTTCTCAAACAAGAAAAGAAAGAATATGTTCTCAATGAACCACTTCCAGAAGAGCCCCCTGCCATTCCTAAGCCCGCACACGATGCATGGCTTAAAAAGATGGATGATTCCATCGATGCATCATGCCTCATGTTGGCAACCATGATTCCTGACCTTCAGAAGGATTTGGAGAATCATTCAGCCTATGACATGATTCATCAACTAAATGAAATGTTCCAACAACTTGCAAGAACGGAAAGGTTCGAAACTGTTCGGGCTTTCCATGCTTGCAAGATGGAGGATGGGCAGTCGGTAAGCTCTTATGTGCTCAAAATGAAGAGTCACATTGATCATTTGGCACGTCTTGGAGTTGTGATGCCCGAAGAGCTAGCAACGGATATGATCCTTAACTCCTTGACAAAGTCCTTTGATCCTTTTGTCATGAATTTTAACATGAATGGTTTAAACAAGACTATCCCGGAATTACATGGGATGCTAATTACCGCGGAAAAGAATCTGCCTAAGAAAACCACTCAAGTTCTCATGATCAAGGAAGGTGGCACAAAGAGAACTAGACCCGAACACCCCAACAACTCCAAGGGAAAGGGAAAGGCAAAGGTTGTCAAAGGAAAGGGCAAGAAAGTTGTCCAATCATCCCGTCCGCCCAAGAAGAAGGCAAAAGTTGCCAAAGAAGACGCGTGCTTCGAATGTGGCAAGGTTGGGCATTGGAAGAGAAATTGCCCTACCTATCTTGCGGAGTTGAAGAAGAAGAATGCCGGTGAAGGCACTTCAGGTATCTATGTGATAGACCTAGAACTTTATAATTTATGTCCTAACACATGGGTATTTGATACTGGTTGTGGAACTCACATATGTAATATGTTGCAGGGGTTCAAAAGGAGTAAGCGACTGAAGGCAAATGAAGTAGTACTTCGGGTTGGAAACAATGCAAAGGTTGCGGTGGATTCAATTGGAAGTTTTGATTTATTACTACCTAATGGCTTGTGTATGACATTGTTGAATGTTTACTATGTTCCTAGCTTGACTAGGAATATTATTTCGGTTGCTAAATTAAGACAATGTGGATTTGATCTTTCCTTTAATAATGATGATATTTGCGTTTACAAAAATAATGTATTCTATTTTGAGGCTAGGCCTTTAAATGGAATTTATGAAGTAAACCTT
Organism: Cichorium intybus; assembly: GCA_023525715.1. Classification (NCBI taxonomy): domain Eukaryota; kingdom Viridiplantae; phylum Streptophyta; class Magnoliopsida; order Asterales; family Asteraceae; genus Cichorium; species Cichorium intybus. The sequence goes on along the minus strand of CM042016.1, from coordinate 49,361,576 downwards.
GATGAAAAGACTAACCATGGCTCTTTATACCACACTTTCACCAAGAAACCCAAATTTGATTTGAGTCAAACCTATCTATGGCATTGTCGCCTTGGGCATATAAACAAGAATCGCATATCCCAACTTCAAAAGAGCGGTATTTTGAAGGCAAATGAGAATGACTCATTTGATATATGTGAATCTTGTTTACATGGCAAGATGACTAAAGCTCCTTTCTCCGGAACCAATGAGAGAGCAAAGGACTTGTTAGGAATCATACATACGGATGTATGTGGTCCTTTCAAGCCAATGACTAGATATGGTGAAAGATATTTCATCACCTTCACTGACGACTTTAGTCGTTTTGGATATGTTTATTTAATTAAACATAAACATGAGGCGTTTGAAATATTCAAAACGTTTCAAAGTGAAGTGGAAAATCAACTCAACAAAACAATTAAAGTTCTTCGTTCTGATAGAGGAGGTGAGTACTTAAGTACAAACTTTATGGATCATCTTAAGACTTGTGGAATTGTTTCACAACTTACTCTACCTGGAACACCACAACATAATGGTGTGTCTGAGAGGCGGAACCGAACACTATTGGATATGGTTCGATCCATGATGAGTAGAAGTACTCTACCTTTATCATTTTGGGGTTATGCTTTACAAACAGCTGCTCGTCTCCTAAATATGGCACCTACTAAAAAGGTAGATAAAACGCCTTATGAGATATGGCATGGAAGGGTTCCATCTTTATCCTATCTCAAGGTATGGGGTTGTGAAGCTTATGTTAGACAAGAAGCTTCAAACAAATTAGAACCCCGTTCAACTAAATGTATCTTTGTAGGGTATCCGAAAGATAGTCTTGGATACTATTTCTACAATCCCATCGAGAATAAGATATTTATTTCTCGAAAAGCTGAATTCCTAGAAAACAAGTTTCTGACGGAAGAGGCTAGTGGGAGGTTTGTGGAACTTGAGGAACTTCAGGAACCACAACCTGATACACAAGAAGTTGAATCTAGCATTCAACAAGAAATTGTTGAACCTGAACAAACGGTTGATCAGGAACAAATTGTAACACAAGGTGTTCGCAAATCTGGTAGGGTTCGAATTGAACCAGAAAGGTATGGTTACCTTTTGATGGAAGAGGAATGTTATACGATAGATTCTGATGAACCCGTCAACTATCAGAGTGCAATATCAGATCCTGAATCTGATAAATGGCTTGAGGCCATGAACACTGAGATGCAATCCATGCACGATAATCAAGTTTGGAACTTGGTTAATCTTCCCACCAATTGTAAGACTGTTGGGAACAAATGGGTTTTCAAGAAGAAAATCGACGTGGATGGAAATGTTCACACTTTTAAGGCTAGACTTGTCGCTAAAGGATACTCACAGACTCATGGTATTGACTATGATGAGACCTTTTCTCCAGTGGCAATGATCAAGTCGATTAGGATACTTTTTGCCATAGTCGCGTACTATGATTATGAGATATGGCAAATGGATGTCAAGACCGCTTTCCTTAATGGATACTTATTGGAAGATGTCTATATGGATCAACCTGAAGGTTTTGTCGATCCCAAGCATCCAAACAAAGTGTGCAAGCTTAAAAGATCTATCTATGGATTAAAGCAAGCGTCTCGAACATGGAACATCCGTTTTGATGAAAAGATTACGAGTTTTGGATTCATCAAAAATGAGGATGACTCCTGTGTTTACAAGAAAGCTAGTGGGAGCATTGTCATAATCCTAGTATTGTATGTAGATGACATACTTTTATTTGGAAATGACATCCCAACCTTAAAAGGTGTCAAAGCGTTCCTTGAGAGTTGTTTCTCAATGAAGGATCTAGGGGAAGCTGCTTATGTATTAGGCATAAAGATATATAGAGATAGATCTAAGAGACTTATTAGTCTTAGCCAAAGTGTATATATTGATAAAATCTTGAAAAGGTTCAAGATGCAAGACTCCAAAAGAGGATTCTTGCCAATGCCGCATGGCACCATCCTAAGCAAGTCTCAGTGCCCAAACACTAGGACTGAACTTGAAAGGATGAAACATGTCCCATATGCTTCGGCAATTGGGTCCATCATGTATGCCATGTTATGCACTAGGCCCGACGTCTCATGTGCCTTAAGTATGACTAGTAGGTATCAACAGAACCCAGGTGAAGCCCACTGGACTGCTGTAAAGAACATTCTTAAGTACTTGAGAAGAACTAAAGATATGTTTTTAGTTTACGGCGGTTTGGAAGAAAGCTTAAAGGTAAAGGGTTACACTGACGCAAGCTTCCAAACAGATAGGGACGATTCGAAATCTCAATCTGGGTATGTCTTTATTTTAAATGGAGGAGCCGTATCTTGGAAGAGTTCCAAACAAGAAGTGATTGCACAATCCACTACAGAATCAGAATATGTTGCTGCTTCAGAAGCTGCTCAAGAAGCTGTCTGGATGAGAAAGTTCATAGAAGATCTAGGTGTTGTTCCTTCCATTCGGGACCCTATAGAAATCTTCTGTGACAATCTAGGTGCTATAGCTCAAGCAAAGTAACCTAGATTGCATCAAAAAACCAAACACATTCACCGAAGGTATAACTACATTAGACATGAAGTTAAGAATGGTGAAATTAGTATTCACAAGGTTCATACAGATCAAAATTTGGCAGACCCATTCACGAAACCTTTACCCCAAACTAAGCATGAAAGTCATGCTAAGGGTATAGGACTCCGTTTTTCTAATGAATGGATTTGATTTGTGTTTAATGTTTTATGAATATGAACTTATGTAAACGACAAGAATTATGTAATATTTGTGACGTGATGTTTCATTCATAATTATTGTGTTTTATTAGCATGTTTAATCCTTGAATAATTTAGTTATTCTAAACGTCCATAGTCGATCATAGTTGTGGGAGCAATTATGAAGTAAGACTAATATGAATTGGATTGGTTGACTTTTATGGGTAAAAGTAGCAAAAGGTTGCAACCAAATTCATAGGTACTTGTCAGTGAACAAGTATTGGACTTGACCCGTTTCAAGATCACTCCATGGATCATCATCATAAGTGATTCTTGAATAAAGGTATTATCATTGTATCCTTTGACCTGAGATACATATTTGGGACTCAAGTGTAGAGTGTACTATGCTTTGATATGGTTTACTGTTGTTCTTGAAATACAGACAACCATAAAGGCCATACTCATGCATAGTACTAACTATATGAGGGGCGTATGTAGTCAAGACGGGATTTGTTCCTCTTATGTGTTGAGAGTTAGACATCTAAGGCGCCTGTTTGAAAGTTGAACATAAAATGAGAATGATTAAGATCCATGTCTCATGTTCAACATGATGTCTGTGACAAAGGGATAATTGATAGATAACCTTATACATCAATTAGAGCCTCGTGTTTACTGAAGAATTGAATGTTGTTGAATGGCACAATGTCATGTGTTATTGGGGGCAGTGAAATGTTGCTAGACGTTTACCACTGTCTATATCATTCTGTGATGCAAACTTGTGCAAGTGGGAGATTGTTAGTTCTATATGCCCAAGGATGATCATAAAATGATATTACTGATAATACATGATCCTATAGGGTCAGACCAACAACAAGTTTGACACCAAATTGATCATTTGGAATGTTAAATTTGATTTAACATCAAATGATACTAAACTTGCAATTTAATCTTGTAGGTTATTATTATTTGAGGTAAATAATAATAACTACAAAATTAAAGGTTGATTAGTAATTCATATGTGATGAATTTATTAAGTGTAACAATTAATGTGTTTAAATTGTTAAACGATTTAATTGATTTATAAGTAAGCCTTTTATTTAATTTAATTGGTAAATTAAATAAAATATATATATATTGTTATATATATATATATATATATATATATATATATATATATATATATTGTTATATATATATATATATATATATATATATATATATATATATATATATATATATATATAATTATACAATTAAGATTGTATATTTAGATGGTTTATTTATATATATGATTATGAGTTAAATGTTATCCCATTTAAGAAATAAGAAGATGTATTATTTATAAGCTTTCATTATCTAAGTTTTATAAATAATAAAAACCCACTAACTCTCCATGTGACATCCATATTTTCAGCCAAGATGGAAAGAAAAGAATGCATTAACTACTCAAAAGTGGTTGAAGATGCTTTGTGTCTTCAAGCTTTTGATTATAGAAATCAAATGGATCTTTCTTTTAAGCTAGTTGCATGTGCTTTTCTTTCTTTCTTGGGTGATATAATAGTGGACGATTTTAGGGTGTTATGTACATCATTCTTGCTTCAAGAAATCAGCCAAAAACTCTCCTTAAGTTCTTAAAAAAAATTGGTTTTTGGTTTTATAAGAAAAGGAGTCATATCTTGCAAGTTGTGGAACTAGCATTCAAGGGTGTTCAAGCTTGTGGTGGATCAACTATAGAGGGATTCTAATTTGATTCCTAGCTATCAAAATCATCCAAACCAAACCCAAGAACAAAAGGTTATGATCTTGAACTTAAACTATGTTTGTTCTTCATCTTATCTCTACATGCATGTAGCATGATCCTCTTGAAAATGGAATTTGTGTTCATGATTTTATGCTTCCGTTGCAAACTCTTGTTTTTGAAACTAATTACATGAACCATGATTTCCTACAAGATCTTGGTGGATGCTCTATTGATCGCAAAATCACTTTGGGGGGTTGTCAATTCTTAGATGGAAAGCTAATTAGCTAGCAATCCAAGAAGCAAACTTGTGTCTCTATCTCCACAGCAGAAGCAGAGTATGTAGCAGCTGCAGCATGTACCTCACAAATCATCTGGATCCAAAGTCAACTGAAAGATTACGCCATCAACATGAGAAAAATTCCTTTGTTCTGTGACTCTCAAAGTGCAATTCGTATATGCCACAATCCAGTTCAACATTCCAAGACGAAGCATATAGCTCTTCGCTATCACTTCATCAAAAGTCATGTTGAGGAGGGGAATATTGAGGTGCACTTTGTTCACATTACAGAACAATTGGCAGACATCTTCACAAAGGCTCTGAATGAAGAAGGATTCACAAGAATCGTTCGTGGACTTGGAATGATAGATGGATCCACTCTTCAATAAATCCCAGATTTGCTCACTTTTACCCCTCTCTTTTCAGATTCAACATTTTGAAAAGTCACAATACTCCGCAGACCTCCGAAGCAAAATAACACTTCGGAGTTCATCGGAGCAAAACAAGCAAAAACACTTGAAATTGCACCGCAGCACTCCGAAGTAAAATGTCACTTCGGACCTCTGCGGAACAAACTTTCCTTCAAAATAAACTCTTCAATTTTGAAAATTACTTAAAAATATTTTGACTTCGACTCTTAAGGACAAAAATAAAAAGGTTTTAAGTCAAAGAAAATTCAAAAACAGGAAAAATCACACCAAGTTATGAGAAAAATTTGATGCAAACTGACAAAGTTTAACCTTTCCTTCATGAATTAACCAACTAAAGGACAAAACTTTGATTTTAGATTCTGATAATCATACCTTAATGCACTAAAAGGTATTTGGGAATCGACTTGAAACATTGGTAAGAAAACAGACTTCGATGTGAGGTTAAGGCTATTTTACAATTTGAAGCCTTGTTTGATTCCTATATCCTTAACATAATGTCTATTTCTAACCACCCTCGGAACTTGACTTGCTTCAACTTCAAATTAATCATGTTACCTCAAAACTACACAGGACAATTCAAGTGCTCCGAAGTTTTCTTCAAAAATTGTACCAACATTGTCTGATAAGCAAATTTAAATTTCTTTTCATTATTGGTATAAAATTGAACTACAAGAAGCTTTTCACACTCAGGGATTTTTAAAACAAACCAAAAAGGCACCAAAGAGAGAAACTAATTGGTGATGTTTTGTATCTTCGGATAAGTAAATCCAAAAATAGAAAGGACAAAAATAGTTAAGTTGAAAATCCTCAAAAAGAAAAGCAACAAATGAATTGTCAAAAGAATCAAAGACATACAAAGACAAAAAGATAAACAAGGGAATGCAAAAGAAAGAAAAATCAACATTCAAAGGCTTATTCTTCTGTTTTAAATAACGATACAAGGAACTCCTATAACATAGTTGAGTATCTAGTAGAGAATATGAACATTTCAAGTAGTCTATCTTAAATGATAAAGTTGGAGTGGTGTACGAAGCTCAAAGGCTTGTCATCAGAGTCTAGTATCCAAACACTTCAACTAATGAAATGGAATATATTTTTTCAAAAGAATCTTCAAAAACAATCCAACTTCTAAAACCACTTCTGATGCTCAATCCAAGAATGAAAACTTCTTTAAATTTCAAATGCAAAGGATGTTATCACTATTAAGTATGAAAAATTTGAAGCACAAAAGTACAAATCAAAACAAGTTTCCAAGTGCGAAATCAAGTTGTGATGGGGTGATTAGACTTATACATTCATGACTGATGTTGAATCAAACAAACTTCGGAATGAAAAATGGGCTTCCAACATGATTCGAATGATTCTGAACATTAACTTGTAAAAACCTCGTTTCATAATATTCATGGAAGTTAAGGATAAACGTTATATTGCATCACCCAAAAAGAAAAACCAAAAATTCACAGAAATACACAGTGAAAAACAAATGGACTTCGGCATATCAACAAGCACTTTCCAATCACCGACGTGAAACAACACCCTTCGGAGTTAAACATAACATTATGCTTTCACTCTGAAGTACACCTACAACGGTCATAATTTTTCCATAAATCCGAAGTCAATTTATTGTTCAAACACAGCTGTCGATGAGATATTTAAGGAAAATCTTAACCAAAAAGATATAATAAAAAGGGAGATTCAAATTTTGAATCATTGCATCTGACAGCCGTACGTTTCTCCTTTTTGCAGAGATAGTGGGACGTGCAGGTGCTGAGGTGTCCGTCTCTTACTGGACCATTTCAATCGTGCATTAAATGACCCAGGGACCACGAATACTATATAAACCTCTCACCGCTTCAGTTACACTCTTTACGTAAACACAACATTTGAATTCTCTCTGCAAACTTACTCTCAAAGAAACTCCTAACTCCTTCAACTTCTTCATCTCACCAAAAATGGCAGCTGAAGCTTCATCTCAAACCACAGAAGCAATGTCGATCCCAAACCTCAAGAGCCAGTCTGCTAATCTGGTTCTTCGCAACAGCCTACAACTTTACCCTCAACCAATCGATGCCTTGGTTGAATGCTTGAAGAACTCTGTTCTTGGCTATGCCCTAACATGTACTCCTTTAATCCCTGCGACTCTGGTTCACAAGGCTCACTATACATCGAATGCTCTGTTCGATTCCAACAATCAGGTGAAATCGGTGTTCTATGAGGCCATTGATTCGAAAGGAAAAACCAAGAAGGTACAGTTGACAAAAGAAAATTTTGTTGAAGCCCTGCGTATCCCAGTCTACAACTCCAAAGGAATGGTTGTTCCCTCGGCTGAACAACTGGTTCAGATGTTCAATGAGATGGGGTACTTACCTCCTCTAGAAAGAATTAGCACATTCAAAAAGAACCAACTGCCTGATCTATGGAGATACTTCTTTAGCATCTTCCTCAGATGTCTCTCAGGAAGAACATCAGGATTGGACTCGGCTAGTGTATCATTTCAATCCATACTCTATGGAATCTACTATGACGTCAAGGTAGATTACGCAACCATACTTTGGAATAATTTTTGTTCACATATCAATCACAGCTTGAAGGGAACAGAAATGGCTAATCCAAGATTTTGGGCAATTGTTGTTCATGCCCACTATCAACAAGCTAGAGTTATTCTTGATGTTTCTCTTCCTGAATTATGATACACTCCCATTGCCATTCCTCCTTTGGACGATGCACCTGTAGACTTCTGTGCTCAAATTCCAAATGTCATGCTCTCAAAAGTACCCTTGGAGTGCAACGAGGTAAATGCTTATCGTAACACTCTAGTTGTTCCTTATCCCACTCGTGACTTAAGTCAAGCATCACCCGTCAAAGAACAACCCAAAAGGAAAGGGAAGAAGAAGATCACTGGTGGACCAAGTGGTCCGAAGAAGGAAGACAAGAAAAGAAAGGCTTAGGTGAAAACCACTCTGAATAGGAAACAGCCAAAGAGGCAGAGAAAAATGATCACTGTGGAAGAGTCTTCAGACTCAGAAAGGACTCCATCCACAGTCCATGAAGAAGAACAAGAAGAAGAACAATTCATCAATCAACCTCCTTCACCTACACCAACAACCAGACCACTATCTCCACCATAAACCACTATTCCTCCATCTCCACCTAAAACAACCCAACCACCATCACCACCACCCACAACAGCTCAACAAACTACCACCATTCATACTAAATCATCTGATGTACCAACACCACCTCCACCTACTACAGCTCCTCAAACATCTACCATTTCCTCCTTCGGTATCGATTTCTCTTTGCCAGAGTTTGACTTGCCTCCATCACCATCAAGACAAAACCCCACTTCGGCAGCCTTCTTTGAGGCTTTTCATTTAGCCCCTTTGGCTACTGAAGGTGTCTCCGATGAAGATTTGCCAGATGAAGGATTTGTACTAATGAAACAGTACAAAATCCTCAACTCCAAGCTTGACACTCTGATTCAAGCACAAACTGGCTTCGATCCTACCAAACCAACCTTGGGTGACATCACCGAAGAGATAGAGTCTTTGGAGGTTACAATGTCCAAAGAAATAAGGGACTCTGTACAAAAACTTGAGAAGAATCTCTTGGATCGACAAAATATGATCCAATCATCCTTTAAACAAAAACTTGAATCAGCTGTAAATGGTGTTGACAAGAAAACTGAAGCCCTTGCCGAAAAGTTTGAAAATCACATTCCGAAGTCATGCAAACTCTACAAGGACTTCGGAGTGAAACTCAGAAAAGTACCGAGTTTGAAAAACAACTCGATGAGGCTAGAGCAAAGATTGAAGAGCTCACAGCCGCCCAAGCTGCTTCGGACATTTCAAAGTTTACAGAGGAATTGCAACGAACAAATGCTGTTCTTACCCAAGACTTAACTGCCAAGTTAAAAACTGCATTACAACCCTTGATAAACTTTGCTGATAAAATGTCTAGGCCACAAGGCAGGCCTGCAACTGCTCAGCATATGGGCCATGCTTCACAAGGGGGAGAAAGGCCTAGACTAACCTCAGAAGGTCCCTCATTCTCAACCATCACAACAACAACCAAGGGAGCTAGTGGATCAGCTGGAGCAGGAAGCTCAACAGACAGGTCACTAGAAAGCATAATTGCTCCACATATGGAGGAAGTCTACAAAGCCAGACTGGCAGACTACCACCTGATGATCAAGATGAATGAATTTGCACGAGATGATGGGAAATGGACCATAGAGGCAATCAAACTCTTTGGATTTTAACATCCGAATGTACTCAACAGGCTACCTCTTCGGAGGTTTGCAACAACTGACTCCGAAGACACTCAGCTTGACATTCCGTATAATCCAAAAACTTTTGCTTTTCTCCAATTTGTTCAATCAGTACCAGAAGAACAGAGAGCAACCATCTAGACCAACAAAATCAACTTTCATGCCAAATACATTCAACGTCGGAGTGTGGTATGGAGCTGAACAAAATCAAACAAATCCTCTCGATCAAGGAGACTGAAACTTATAAAGGCTTCGCAAATTTTGAGTTTTATGTTCTCAGAGGTGCAAACAATGACGAGTCAAGGTTTACGATTGCCGATTTTCCAATAATGAATCCAATGGACTTCATTCAAATTCTTGAGCTTCTGCGAGGCGGTGAACCAGCTCAAGCTGGATTACCTGTGTTTGCAGTCAACAGCCACGTCATGGGCTTTCTAAACGATTACTTGATGAGGTTTTCCAAACATGACATTGAGTTATGTTCCTACTACAGACAACCATTGAACACTCCTCCCATTGTGGTTCGGAACATAACCAGATTCAAGAATGGAGAGATTATCGGTGAACCTTATGGTGTAGTCTTCAAAGGACTTCGAAACGAAACCGAAGTCATGATCAAGTTCTTTCAAATAGACTACCTTGGCCTCCATCCCTCCTCTTTCATCTCTAGCATGATCTCTCATGTTAATGCTTGCCCCGTTAACTCAGAAGAAAAGAAGAAGAAGTTTATGGATCACATGCATTGGTACTTGGCGGTGAGGAAAACGTTGAAGAGAGCCTATAAGAAAAACTTTCGCACGTAGACTTCGGATGCACTTCACACAAAGGGGGAGATTGTTGGGTATATTTGTGATGAAGTGCTGACGTATCTAAAGTCCTCCTCAAAAGACCTTTTGAAGAAAAACCCCGAAGTAATAAAGTAATAGAATACCCCGAAGTCTGAAGACTCCGAAGTGCTACGCATGGAGGATCCGAAGACTTCACAGCCTGTCCATCTGTCTTTTGTGTGCACGCGTATAGTACAATATGTGTTGCATGAATCTTCTATCATATTGGCTAGTACACTGATAGGATATTCTCTGTAAAAGTTATATTATTCGTATCACTGATTCAGTATAAATATCAGTGATACCTTGCCGTGTAGAATGTGAGATTACGAGATAGTAAAACCATAAACATAGAAAACCTCATTGTAAAACCATATCTTATAATCAAGCATTCGGCACAAGTTATCTATTTCACCTTGTTCACTCAACTTACTTATATTATCCTTGTGTGATTGATTGTGTTATTGGTGTAAGCTTTGTTTCAATTCATCTATCAACTGATTTCAACACCCAACACATGCGTTTGTTAATTGCAGTTTTTCAAGTGCCATTTGGAAGAAAGTTGCTAAATGGTGGGATATTCCTTCGATTAACATTTATTCAGTGTCGTCTTTATTGTATTGGGCGGATAAAACGAATATGATGGCGGATCAAAAAATGATATTTGATGCGGTGGTGGATGTTACTTTTTGGAACATTTTGGGGCTTTCATAATAAGCTCGTTTTTGGAACGGATAAACCATGAAAAGATGAGGTCTTTGATGTGATCAGATCCACTTCTTTCTTTTGGATTAAAAATAGACCTTGGAAGTGTAAGTTAAGTTGGGATAGTTGGGTGTTATATCCTAAACTTGCGATGTCAAACTTGTAATATTTTTGCTTTTTCTCTAGCTCCTTGCTAGAGAAGTTTTTTTAATAATAATCCTGCCGTTCCAAAAAAAAAGGTGAGGTGGGAACTTGAAAGGGACGAAAATTCCAAATTGTCCACTCCATGCTTAAGAGAAAGGGAAAAAAACTGTCGGTCATATGGGTTATGATGAATGGCTCCTTGTTGGCAGCCCCAAGAATTGTAAAGTCCTCAGTTTTTGATTTTTTTTTAAAAAGAAATTCAGGCCATTTGTGGGAATTAAAATAAGATAACCTAGCACTCGATTAATGAATATGAAGCATAATTTGGGCTAATCTCAATGTTTAAGGACGCCAATATATCAAAATGACTTCTCACACAATCACATTGCTAGAAAGCGGAAACATAAATGACGTAACATGGGGGAAGGGTGACTCTGCCATTGTTGTTGTCTATAGTCGTTGTCTTTCGTCCATCGTCCGTAGTCGCAATCTGTCATACTTAGTCTCCCTCGATAATCATCTTCAGTCGATTTCCATCTTTAGCAATAATTTTCAGCACTGATTTCCATCTTTAGGGTTACAAGCTTGGATGGCAGAAGGTTTGTTTATTAGTCTGCAAGTGGAAGATTGTTGAGATGTGAAGTATGATATTGTAAAGAGGTACTAATGAGAAAATATATTTCTATTGAGAATAGAGGATTCTAATTAGAATCAAGACTTCTAATCAAAATAGAGGCTTCTAACAAGAAGCAAAGCTTCGGCCAGAAGAAGAGACTTCGATCTCGAGGGCAAAGATCATGGTCGAGGACAGAGGTCGCGATTGGAGATAAAAGCTTCGATTCCGGGAACAAAGGCATTAATGGTGAGAACATAGGCTTATGTCGGTGACCAAGTTATGTATGTTCATAACTTGGTTTATCTACTTTATTGGGGACAAGTTATGTATGTTCATGGGTCAGCTTATATCAATGACGTCATGGGCCCATAGGCTCAAGTCCAGAAGAAATGAGGTCAAACGATATCTATAAATACGTTTCGCTGATTGTAACTCACGATATCTATAAATACGTTTCATCAATTGTAACTCTAATGTATATCGAAACTTGTGCATTAAAAGTTATTAATAAAATTTTTCTCTAGTTTCATAGTAAACGTAGTTTGATTACTTTGATCATGTGAACCACTTAAATCCTTGTGTGTAATTATTATTGGTATATTTATTATCGTGCTTGAATTTTTTGAAATGTTGTTGATCCTAAGACAAAAATCATAAGTAATATTCAAAATTTTTGGGTTCGTATATTTTTTAACCACCTATGTTTTGAATTGATATTTTGGATATTCAATTAACCAAATGTTGTTCCAAATCCATATTTAATCTTTACTCAATTAATATATGGAAAATCGTATTTCCTCATACTTTATCCCCTACTTACTAAGTAATGACATGTGGAATCCATTAATTCTTTCTCTTAATCTTCTCTCTTGATTTTGACATTTGTCTAGATTTAATAAGTAATAAAATGAGTACAAATATTTAATAGAAGAATATAAGACATCTCATTATATATATATATATATATATATATATATATATATATATATATATATATATATATATATATATATATATATATATATATATATATATATATATATATATATATATATATATATATATATATATATATATATATATGAGCTTGCCTCAAGTATCAAGTTTCATTTAGATTAGAGTAAATTACAGAAACAATCCCTAAAGTTTCCCAAAACTAACATAGGGTGCCCAACTATCCATTTTTCACTTCGTGAGTCCCTTTCATTTCCTTATTACGACAGATTGGTCCCTCTGCTCGTTTCAATCGTTAAACTTCCGTCAAACCCGTCCCATGCTCCCTTCACGTGGGGGTATTTTGGTCCATTCGCGTATTAGTTTTACAGGTGATGATTTACCACCATTAATGACAGTCCCTTCATCAACCACCTGAAGATTTCCTCGAAGCGTTATATATACACAGACTCTTCAGTATTGGAGCTTCATAGCCTAACAACAGTTACAAGACGGAGAGAACTACAACGTACGTATAAGCTTAATTTAAGGAACTGCAATGTACGTATAAGCTTAATTTGAGTTTTATGAAAGTACATCGTGCAAAGGCAATCGCGAAGAGCAGGATAAGGGGAGACTACGAGAAGCAGTACACAATGCTAAGAGATTACGCAATGGAACTCCAATTGAGGAATCCAGGTAAGACAATTCAAATTGGTGTTGAATCCGCTCCTGTTTACTCTAATGATACACGTGAAAGGTTTTCTGCAAATCTATGAACTAAAACCCTAAGTTCACATGCAACCTAGATTGGATCTATGTTTTCTTACTTTGAACATGTAACTAATTCCTAAAGGCAAAACAAAAATTAACTAAAAGAATAAAATAGAAAAACTAACCTTTAGTTGTTTCTTGCAAGCTAAGCAGCACAAGTGTCCTGCCTCAAATGAGATCACACCCAGGGAGCAGGAGGTGGACGAAATCCAGAGAGAGGGAGGAGTCAAAAAGGTGGCGTGAATTATGATGCCTGGGATCTCTATTTATAGGCTCCAGGTGGTTACAGATAAACTTTAGAGATAAACCTTTTTAATTCAAATCAAGATAAACCTTTTATCATTTGAATTAAACATATTTATCCTCTATGTATTAATTTCGATTATAAGGATAATCATATCCTAAAAATCGCTAATTAATATTTCACCTGGACAGTCACTACTCAACTATTGAGTAATTACAAAATAGCCCCTGCACTTGCAATTAATCAAATTAATCACCAAATTAAATCCAATTAATTCCATATTAATTTCTAATTAATTACTATAGTTGCTAATTAATATATTATCACTTTAATATATTAATAAACTATTTATTTAATTCCTATTGATTTATTAATCATATAATAAATCAATCTTTCTCTCTTCGGAACTTTCTACCAAACCTCTAGCTATGAGGGCAACCCAAATGGACTTTGCTACTATTAATTAGGTAAATACAAATTATTAGTCATGGCTTACACACCTAATCCAACAGTCTCCTACTTGGATAAGTCTATGACTATAATTACCAATTTAACCTCTAATTAATCAGCAAACTATAGCTTCCTAGAAATTGCTGCCGAACTCTGACCCAGTCAGTTCTGTCCATAGATAAGTGATCAAATGATCCTCCGTCCAATAAGATATTTTCAGACATGATACATGGATTGAGATCAATCTTTGTCTGACACACTGTTTCCCGATTTCCGATTTTGCATATGACTTTTAGACTTCTAATTGAACACATCAATTCAGTCCTGGCTGGCCAGCACTTCAGTCAACTTCAAAATCATCGAGTGGCCAACAGATATCTGTTTCCCATCAGGATCATGAGACGAATAAGCTTCGACTCATATGTTATATCTTTTACCCGACAAATCACTCACAACAGCACGTTTTATAACACCGAGTTACCGATGGATTTTCGTACTATCAATGAGCAACCGCCTTGCAAATTATAACTCATATCTCTCCACTTCAAGACCATAAGATATTATCGTCTCAACATTGCTCGTGATGTAATCCATGAAGCAATCTATTGAGCGTGGGTTTATCCAATACTCAAATCTCCATTTCCAAGTACTCATGAACGTTGCAGCAATCTTATTGCAATGTCTAACTCCTTAGACAATCTACAAACCAATTCATGACAGTCTTCCTTCATACTTACTCCCTAAGAGTATGAGCGACTGTGGATATTTGAGTAATCCAATTACTCAGGAAGTAAACATGCAAAAGCGAAACATGAAATCTGACTGGCAGCTACTCCTGCTTATTACCAAGTCTCTACGAGGTAATCACCAAGTCAAATTTACCATAACTATTATCGGTTTCTTATTTTCTTTTAAACTTTTAATTCAAACCCTTTTATATTTTGTCTATTATGACCTTTTCACTCTTTCTATGTATCCAAGTGTCTAACACTTATACACTTTAATTGCAGATAATCCAATCGTATACTCTTCCGATGATATCTCAATTTGTCATTCCGTCTTTCTCTCTCACAACTCCATTCCGGTGATGTGTACTGTGACTACCCATAGTTCTCGGGATCTATAGTCTACATGACTACACCCTAATACTATTTCGAGGTATCATGATGTGCCGGTGAACCACACGCGCTCCATCAGAAAACAACGAAACTCTTCAACCATGAAGTCCTACAACACCACGTCCTGGTGTAACCAATTACTGATTCGAAACTCCTTTCAAATCGTTCACCCTAATCATTTCTCAATGATTTCTCACGTGTGTTCAAAAAAAATCCATTTAGTACTCTCAGCCAGGTCATATCCTGAAACCAACTCACCATGCTCTAAGCATCAAGTCATCAGGATATGTTCATAACACTTCTGATTGGTCCAAGAGGCTTGTGGAACCTGATGTAATCTCGTTCCAAAAAAAAACTTTCGGAATCCTAAGTTTACCAATAATCCTTGTGTCATGATTTCTGGAAACCATTTCCTTTTGGAGACTCTTTCTTATGCATCTTGAATCCCATCAGGATCATATTCTCAATGGCTAAGTCTATACTGTCAGTCTCATCTATCCAATAGATGTATATGAACTACGTTAGTATGCTGCACCTTCTTTGTTTCTTTCATGCCAATTCATTACACTTTGCAATGACAGGAAACTCCTTTCCTAGGGTTATGCATCTTGAATCTCATCAAGATCATGTTGGCGGAATTCTGATCTATCTAATAGATATTCACAACCACCTGAGTATGTTGCATCTCTTAAATTCTTTCATAGCGAACTGTTTCTTTACACCAAGTCATTACACTTTGTAATGAAAAGAGACGTTTCCTAGAATCAGTATGTAACCCACATACAGAGATAGCAGATAACAACGATACTCCCACTGGCTTTGACACCGTTATATGACTCTTTCGGACTATTCATAAAATCCAGAACATTTGGCACATTTTGTGAAACCAAAATCCAAACCTTTCCGACATATTAAAGGAAATCTTTCAGGCTATTCACAAATCCAAACCTTTTGGCCTATTTTGAGAATTCGAATATCCTTTCTTGCGAGATGCCCATGGGATGAATCCCGGGGCCATGTACCTTTTGAAATGGCATGCTCTATGTGAGTCCCTATTAGTGTGCCGGTAAACCACACACGCTCCACTAACGACTCACACTATGCCATGCAGAATCCTCTTGAATTTCATCTTCTATTGAGAGTGTTCTTCTCGGAATCAATTGCTTGACTCCAAGTGATCACTCAATCAACCAGATGTTTTGTAAGTACCTTTCTATGTTTCCTTCTTTTGATGATTCAATTACTCCCACTGGTTTCTAGACCAGTTGTAAAAATCAAACAAACTGTCACATAGACTGTGTCTCGCGCCGATGTTCTCTTATTTGGCAGCAACCGGGCTCACCAATGCTTCCAGTAGTCGGATTACTTATCTGTATCATCTTTAGTGTTTTACCACTACTCGGTATGTCACCCATATCATAACTCCTTATGACGGTGACTACTGGTCAAGCGAAGAGAGGGTATGTCAGGTTTAACAGGAATCAATTCCTGGTCAAGGCCCAGTGGTGACTAAAAGGTTCTTTCACTTGGCTAATCCCTGAACTCCTTTAGGGTTATTCTTACTCCCACTGTTTCCTTAGAACATTAGCTCTTTCTAAAAGAGCTCTTTTTTTCAAAGGATGATCGGGATGGCCAATGAAATGACATTGCTGATCAGGTTTAGGCTTGTCATGAGATTCGGATGAATGCTACATGGCCCTGGACTTTCTATGTACTAGTGGGACGATCCCAGCTTTACATTTCAGACAGTGTCGACATAACCTACTTAGTCTAAGAAATGGTCGGAACATGGTTTCTGCGGTCTGACTGGTTGAATATTCAATTCATTGAAATAATAATTGGAAATGTATCTTATACATTCAGGATCAAAAACAATTTCGATCAATGCTCCATCATCTTCCCTAAGATACATTATAACCACTAATGTTCTTGGAAGAGGATAAACTGTGAAACATTTTCTCAGTCTGTGTTGTCACTCAGGTTCCGTTGATCTTATACTTCCTTTGAAATCCTTGGACACTTCAAGGTTCCAATCAATCGCTTATTACGATAAGCGAAGCCATATTTGTCAAACTATTTGGCAATTATCATAAAGTATAACTAATCGTGTTCAGTTCGAAGATTCAAGCAATACACAGTAACTTATGTGTCTGTTGCTCAAGATCTTAAGGTCTTTTACATCTTATGTAAATTTTATGATTTTGTTAATATTGTTCAAGACATGCAATCATCACCTGACTCGAAGTCAACTGATTCCAAAATCCTATCCATTGGATCTTTGGGTGATTCCTTTCTTGCCACAATTAATTTTATTAAGCACTCAATTCATCATGTGACTCTAAGTCAAATGATTCCAAAGTCCTGTCCAACTGGACCTTTGGTGGAAGTGATTCTCATAAAATTCACTTAACAATCATAAAGAAACACAATTTATAAGTCCAATCTCATTGGATGTATCAGCGTTCAAGTTATTACCATTTATGCCATTAACACATTCACGCAACGTTTCGAGGATAATTAAAACAATCATGTTTTTAAAAATAATTTCGAACCAGAATTGTCCTCAGAACAATGTACTATGCGAATCCATGTCATATGTGTCTATAAACTAATAACAAGACTAAATATCTAGCCTAACTCCAAAAACTGCACGAGCTCCAGATCCAATCCGAATATGCTCTTGTGCGACAACATTCCGCATCCTACAGAGTCCGTGTATACAGAGCAAATGTGAGAAATACATCCTGTATCAAGGAAATGAGGATAAGGTATTATGAGTCTTAAAGATATTACTGAGTTTGTCAAACGGTTTGGATTTGGAGCATTTTTCCAATCTTTCTGTGACTGTGTCCCACCTTATGGATTCCCAGTTTGAAACATCGAACAATCGGTCCAGACGATCCGGATCATTTCTTGATGCACCTTAATACTGGACTCAATCCTGAAGCAGCTGAATCAATGGAATTATGCTTCTCCATGAACGACTCATACAGAGTCGACATTGAATGCATTTCCATGATTGTCTTATCCGGTTACCCTTTCTGTTCATCTGGATGAACAGATCAGCGAGTCGAGCTAATGCTTAACTCCCGATCACAAAGGGAAACCAGTTTTATACTGTTCGCCTATGTATCCCTCAAACTTGGGAACATGCAAACTAGTGCTACTTCCTTCATGCTTGCAACTTCAAGCTCTTTGAAGATCCAAGTTTGTTCCCTTTTTCAACCAGTTCTCGGAACCTTTCCTCAACTAGCTGTGCCAACTTATCTGACCCCAGGAATTCTAAATCCCTGCGGAACTCGGGGTCAATGATCAATAGCATAAGGCAACGAACTTCCTTGGACTCAATCGTCAAGGAGTCATGCTCATCACGAGCTGCTGTGTGATGCCATGTTTGGGAGCGGACACTCAGTCGGATATGGTTCGCCAGCAAAACTAAGAACTATTCTCTAATTGCAAAACCATATCACACAGTCAAGGCCAGTCAGCCTTACCATATTTAACAGGTGCTTTCTGAAGCTCTCAGAAATGGGTGAAGGAGGGGAAGGAGGAGAATGACACTTTCTTCAGACTTATATAAAATTTGAATTTATTAGTTTAATTAATCCTTTTAAATAATTACCCAATTTATTATTTAACAAGGCTAGGACCCAAAATACCCCAACTATGTTGTGAAGAGGGATGCCGTAATCACAACACAATGGTCATTAAGGTAGATAACATTTATCAATTTCAGTCTTATGAAATTCCTAGATCTGTAAGATTCATTGAACTGTTCAATGGCATGTTTAACCTCGGATATGCCCCACCGTTTGTGACTGGGATGCCGAGGATCACTAACCAGGTGTGAATAACCATGCAAATTAGCTTGGTACTCTCAGGGTCAATTACCATCTCAAATTGATGTGCCGGTTAACCACACACGCTCCATCAACAATGATAACACCCGAGAAACCCATTGCCACTCTTTATGAACCCCTATTGGTGTTCCGGTAAACCACACACGCTCCACCAACGTTTCATAAAGTGCAATGTGCAACTTCATGGATTAGCATCAAATTCACATTTTTCCTAAAGTAACTAGATTGGGAATTTTTGTAAATGGTTCTAGTACTTTGATCATTATACTTTTAATGATTAAGCGGTCCTATCAAAACTGTTCGGCTAACGACCCTCCACTGATCAGGCGAGCGGTGGGCGAGAGTGTTCACCCATTAGACCGTCATTTTATAGGCAGCCTCCTTATACCCACTTTATAGATCAGCTTCGTGAATGAGGCCTACTATTGAATTGACTGACCAATTTTATCTTATACATATAGTATTAACTTTTAATAACATATATAAGATGTATTTTAAAACTCTTTAAAAAATTCCAGGTTTATCTTTTAATTTTACCAATTTAACTATTAAATTTAAAATTAAATTAAACCTTTAAAATTCGATTTAATTATCCTTAAATTAACAAATAATTGAAATAATTAAATCTTAATATTTTAAACATTTAAAATATTTTTCCGGATTTATCTTTAATTTTTTTTTCTTTTCGCAAATTTAAAAATTAATTAAATCCTTTTAATTAACAATTA
Organism: Cichorium intybus; assembly: GCA_023525715.1. Lineage (NCBI taxonomy): Eukaryota > Viridiplantae > Streptophyta > Magnoliopsida > Asterales > Asteraceae > Cichorium > Cichorium intybus. Next base: position 49,341,729 of record CM042016.1, on the reverse strand, counting down.
ATTAAATTAATTAAATCTTAATATTTTAAACATTTAAAATATTTTTCCAGATTTAATCCTTAATTTTTGCAAATTTAAAAATTAATTAAATCCTTTGAATTATCTTTTAATTATCAATTAATTAAATTAATTCAAATGTAGATAGGTATTACCAAATTAATAAAATTAATTTTAAACCTATCTTAAACCCTTAAATTTCGAATTCAAACAATTTGGGTTTAAGGTTATCCATTTAATTAAACAATTAAAGTTACCAAAAATAGAAAACCTCCTAAAACCCTAATAGGAATTTTCGAAAATACTAAGGGGGGAATTAGGGTTTCCAAAACCCTAAATCTAGAAATCGATCCAAGCAATAATTAGGGTTTATAAGCTTTAAACCCTAATTTTAGGAAAACTATTACAGCAATTCAACAAGAAAACAACCAAAAGCTCTGATACCACTGAAAGGTTTTCTGCAAATCTATGAACTAAAACCCTAAGTTCACATGCAACCTAGATTGGATCTATGTTTTCTTACTTTGAACATGTAACTAATTGCTAAAGGCAAAACAAAAATTAACTAAAAGAATAAAATAGAAAAACTAACCTTTAGTTGTTTTTTGCAAGCTAAGCAGCACAAGTGTCCTGCCTCAAATGAGATCACACCCAGGGAGCAGGAGGTGGACGAAATCCAGAGAGAGGGAGGAGTCAAAAAGGTGGCATGAATTATGATGTCTGGGATCTCTATTTATAGGCTCCAGGTGGTTACAGATAAACCTTAGAGATAAACCTTTTTAATTCAAATCAAGATAAACCTTTTATCATTTGAATTAAACCTATTTATCCTCTATATATTAATTTCGATTATAAGGATAATCATATCCTAAAAATCGCTAATTAATATTTCACCTGGACAGTCACTACTCAACTATTGAGTAATTACAAAATAGCCCCTGCACTTGCAATTAATCAAATTAATCACCAAATTAAATCCAATTAATTACAGATTAATTTCTAATTAATTACTATAGTTGCTAATTAATATATTATCACTTTAATATATTAATAAACTATTTATTTAATTCCTATTGATTTATTAATCATATAATAAATCAATATTTCTCTCTCCGGAACTTTCTACCAAACCTCTAGCTATGAGGGCAACCCAAATGGACTTTGCTACTATTAATTAGGTAAATAAAAATTATTAGTCATGGCTTAGACACCTAATCCAACAACACGAACCTTCAAACGTATCTACATCTGTCTGGGACCCCTAAAGGAGGGGTTCAAATTAGGGCAACGAGATATATTAGGTCTTGATGGGGCTTTCATGAAGGGACCATATCCAGGTCAAATTCTGAGTGCAGTTGGTTTAAATAGTAACAACGGAATCTATCCTGTGGCATACGCCATAGTTGAAGCTGAAAACAAGTTGTCATGGGCCTGGTTTTTAAACAATTTAGGAAGAGATCTTGACATTAGGCAACGATCGAACTTCACTTTCATAAGTGATCGTCAAAAGGTACTTCCAAATTTGTCTTAATTTATATTTGAATGTTGGATACTGTTACATATGATTACATGACATATACTTGTTAATAATTAGGGATTGGTACCAGCACTAGCTAGAATATTCCCAGCTGTTGAGCATCGGTATTGTGTTCGTCATATACATGAGAATATGAAACTCTATTAGAAGGGAAAACCAATAAAGGATCTACTTTGGAAAAGTGCAAGAGCAGTTACAGTCCCCCATTTCAACGCATTAATGCAGGAACTGAAGAGTGTCAACAAAGAGGCATTTGAATGGCTGAACAAAATCCCAGCTAAACATTGGAGTATGAGTGCTTTTTCGGGTATGAATATCATGTATTTTTGTTAATATGATTATCAAATTAAGTTACTTATCTTGTTAATCAAATAAGATGAACCTTTGATTAACATAAGCATGTTATGTAGGTCGTTGTCATTCAGATATGCTTTTAAATAATGTTTATGAAGTGTTTAACTCAAAAATCATGGAAGGAAGGGACAGACCCATCATCTCATGTTTGGAGTATATCTGGGAGTACTTAATGAAAAAAATTGTGACTGTGCAAAAGCATATTGCCAGAAGTGAAGGATTGCTAACCCCAACTGCTTAATCATTGATGGATAAAGTAAAGGAAGATACATCCAAGTGTAGAAGTATTTTCAATGGAAATGATAAGTATCAAGTCTCAACCGAGTTTGGTGAACAGTTTGTTGTTGATATGAACAAAAAAAATGCAGTTGTCGTAGATAGGAATTAACTAGGATACCTTGCAAACATGTCGTTGCTGCATTGTGGGACAAGGCATCATATGGTGAAAAAGTGCCAATGTGTGAGGAGATGGTACATCCCTGCTATAGGTTGGAAACCTGGAAGAGTATGTACAAGTGTACCATTGAACCAATCAACGGAGCTGATATGTGGCCAAAATCGGATTGCCCAACCACATTGGTTCACCCAAAGCATCACATTCAGGTATGGTTTTATATAATTTATTTTAATGGTATAGCATTTCATTTGAATAAACTGTAAATTGATATTTCAAGTGTTATTACAGGTGGGACGACCTAAAGTTAAGAGAACGAGGGGACCGGATGAATCCACATCTCAAGGGAGTCAAAAGAAAAAGGACCCATTCAAACTGTCCAAAACATATGTTACCGTCACATGTGGCAAGTGTAACAATCCTGGTCACAATGTGAGGTCTTGCAAGGATCAAACTGGGAAGGGAAAAGGGGTCAGGGAGAAGTGATGAATATTTGAAGAAAGGAAAAGTGAAGATGGTAATATGGTTGCTGGTTGTGGTTGTTGTGTGTCATTTTATTTTGTACGTCAGACAATATTTTAATGTTTGTTTCCTTACTATGTTCTTGTTTGAGACACTTTGTTAATCGTATGTTTATGTAACTAACACTATCGTATGTGTTAGATGTATGACATTGTATTGGATCTAATTAAGTTGTGTGTTAGTTAAGACTTTTACTTGGGCTAAACTTGTAGCATTACAGTACTTATGCATGTTAATTCTGTAAAATGATGTAAGTTTGTGCCTTTTAGGGGTATGGAAATGTGGCACGTAAATTTACACACTTCACACACATAAGAAGTTCAAACATCACACGAAACACAAACATCATACGAAACAAGATACCATGTTACATTTACACATGTTTCGGTACATTAGATGTGCAAGAGACGATCAGTTTGAACATGCCTATCACCATACCATCAACATTACAGGAAAAACAAAAACCCAAAATAACCTTTTCAAGTTCCTACCGTCTCTTACACTTATTTAACAGACGTAGACGTACTTGTAAGACAACAAACCTGCTTAAGCATATTCAAGCTCATATTCAAAGAGTTTGAACATGTCTTTAATGGTAAATCATTTTTTTATCAATATGTTCCATTCCTACTAATTCTACCGAATAATAACAACGTTACCAAATAACAATCATCATGACTCATGAATCATACAAAATGGATAAAACAAGTGTAGTCAACATTAATATATTGCTTCATGAAGCTTACAAAACGGATCAAACATCATAATCTAGTAGAAATGTTAACTACTATAAATTTATCGGAAATATTGACTAACCCCATAAACTTAAACATCAAACAACCCCAAAATATGATGTTCTAATACCCCCGTACAATAACAGTTACGAGAAATTCTTAAAACCAACTAACAACTCAAACGTACTAAACATGACGAAGATGATGAAGAACATCCAAGACACAACCAGAACCATCTTGTACCTTTGAGCTACCCTCAGTTCACCTTGAAGTCGACCTATTTCTTCAAGATGCAACCGCCTCACTTGTAACAAACCTGGAATGATCAATACGGATCTACGACACATCGGAGGGTCCGACCAACCCACAAACCCACATTGGCTGCATCTCCAAAATCGCCTTCCTGGGTTAAGATTTGTCCACGACATACAAAGAGTCGCTAGCCTTCCACATATGCAACGAACCATACCTGCTTCGCCGAATCTTTGAATTCTACCGCACCAAATGTGACTCGAGAGTGTGTTTGACATTTGGAGTAAAGAATATTTTTTCCCGCTTATATTAACATCCGACAGACACAAATGCGAATGTACAAAAATACTCTAACTTAAAGTTCTCCTGGGACGGGTTTGACGGAAGTTTAACGATTGAAACGAGCAGAGGGACCAATCTGTCGTAATAAGGAAACGAAAGGGACTCACGAAGTGAAAAATGGATAGTTGGGCACCATATGTTAGTTTTGGGAAACTTTAGGGATTGTTTCTTTAATTTACTCTTTAGATTATAGTTCGGCCATAATCTGATTCAAATAGCTGAAAAGTGAAAACTGTCCAAGCAACCAATTGCGTTTATGTGTCCAAAATAAATAATTTGCATAGGGCTGATAAAATAAACGCAACTGGGCAACGAGGTTGACAAAACTATTCAAGATCTACCATATCATTGTATTAAGCAAACGCAAAACCACACGCAATACCTTTTAGTTGGTTATTTATTAAATAAAATGTGTAATTTATAAAATTAGATTGTTAAAATATACGCAATTCGATAATATGATAATTTTACGTAAAAAGATTGCAACGATCGTTTTGATTACATATCTTAGTAAACAAGTTAGAATATTAACCAGTTATTTAAAATGTTGCGTACTAAATATATTTTCAGAAGTAACTGTGAACGAAAACAAAATTTTAATTGGAAACGATGATGCTGTTCAAAAAAAAAAAATTGGAAACGATCATTGCAAAGGGTAAATATAAATAACAATATTTATTTTAACTTCTGAGTACGGTTTACTGTTCATTTGGGTTGCTATTTTCAGAATGAAAACTGTTAAATCAAGATCATAGTATAATTGTTAAAGCATTTGATATAAAATACAAATAATCTTCTATTTGGAAATAGTATTTTTGATTCTTTTTATAGCAAACTTTTATATTTACGTTTTTTCACCTCAACTAATTTCGAATTAATTGTTTTCATCCCTATTTATTATAAAGTTATTTTAATGGTATTTTGTAAGTTGCGATTCCGGTTCCTTATTATATTTTAAAGTTATAATTTTCGTCTCTTACATAATTTATTTTTTGTCGAGCTGCGTTTTCCAATATACTGGATTTTCGCAGTATCGTACGGACGGTCGAAACCCTAGTTTAATATAAATTACAATTTTTGGTTAAAGAGTCTATTGCTAAATATTTTGATATAATGCTGTTGGACCCTTCTCTCGTTTCTTACATTCTTTTATTTTTTACATACTCATTAGCTTTTATATATATATATATATATATATATATATATATATATATATATATATATATATATATATATATATATATATATATATATATATATATATATATATAAAAGAGTGTTAGGTTCATATCAAACAGAGAATTTATGAAAGACATAGAGACGTCCTTTAGACGCATTTCAAGTCATCATTTTGTATGTCAATAAAAAATTAAATATTAAAAAATAAGTAGAAAAAAATTTGAAAAAAACAATATATTTTTTATTATTTTTGTCACTTTTTATTCAAAAATAAAAAATACCAGTTTTAAACGTTACGTATAATATTTTAATAAATATTACTCATATGTCGAAAATTTTAATACAATATCGATCATACGAGTAGTATTTTAAGCATAATGTTCTGTAAGGGTAATGAACTTTGTTCCGTATATACATTTAGTCAATTATGTTTTTTGTCCACATTTGGTCACTGAGCTTATTTGTGTGCTTGATTTACCTATAAAATTTTTAAAATTGTTCATATTTAGTCACTTATATATGTTTTAATTTTGTTCACAAATGACCATTAATTTATTGTCCACATTTGGTCACCGAGCTTATTTTTGTGATTGATTTATCCATGAACTTTTTAAAATTGTTCACATTTAGTCACTTATATTTTTATTTTGTTCACAAATGACTATTAAGTTACTGGTCATATGCGTAAAAAATAAATTTAATGATATATGTTTATAAAACAACATAAGTATTAATGTAAACAATTTTAAAAAGTTAATCGGTAAATCAAACACAAAAATAAATTCAGTGATCAAATATGAACATTTTTAAAAGTTCATTATCCTATCAAATTATTATCCCATTATTTTATTAAATATTACATTATAAAATTTATAAAACCTTTCATAATATTTTATTAGAATATTACACGTACTTTTATTTTAATAGTATACAGCATGAACATTATTCCGGTTAGAATAATTTATTATGAAGCTGATGTTTTTTTTGGATAAAAAAGTGATTAAAATGTTTTTTTTTCATTTTTTTAACTCCAAAAGTAATTGCTAGGATTAAGTCTCTATCTCTCACAAAAGATAATTGGTCTGAAATGAATATATATATATATATATATATATATATATATATATATATATATATATATATATATATATATATATATATATATATATATATATATATATATATATATATATATATATATATATATATATATAACGTATATTATTAACAATATCACATCCATTTTGTAAGAGCATCTTCTACCCACATTCATTTACAAGTTAATTTATTTTTAAACCATTTTTCTTCCAACTATCTCTATAACTCACTCTATTTTTTAGTATATGAATAATATTACTTTAAATATAAAGTAATACTATTTATTTACACCAAAATAGAGTTAATATTTCACTTGTTATTTTTAGTTCTTTAACTTTTATTTTTATACATTTCTAGTTTAGTTTAAATACAATAACAAATATTTACAATCATGCTATATATTAAATGTTATTTATTAGTTATAATTATCAAGATTGAATATCTATACATCAAATTTATATAAAAGTTTACATATAATAAATAAAAATAAGAGATTTTAATAATTTTTATAAATGAAGAAAAAAATATAATAAGAATATATATTTTAAAATAAAATTAATATAAATAATAGAGATGAGATAAAAATAGTATGTTTTTATATTATTTTTTTACTTAAAAATAGAGTAAAAAATGAGAGTTGTGTCGAGCATGTTTAAGATATTATTGAACTTTCATTTTCTTTCTCGGACATGTCACTGGTTGTCCAATAAGCAAAATAGTAGTCACATCTTACGTAAGCTTCAATTGTTCTTCTTCTTTATTAAATTTGGCAATATCCATCAATATGCCCTCTCACCTTTTCTCTACCCAAAAGAGTGAAAAACACACTCACCGGAAATTATGGCCGGCGACGGGAGATACTACTGTTACAAGGAGGTCCTACCGTTCGCCGCCATGGTCACCATGGAGTGCACCAACGTCGGACTCAACACCTTGTATAAAGCCGCCACACTCCGAGGAATGAGTTACCATGTTTTCATCGTTTACTCCTACGCCGTCGCCGCCTTCCTCCTCCTTCCGGCACCCTTCTTCTCTAGCAGGTATTTCATCCGTTTGCAATCCGATTCTAAATCAGATTTCCAGACTATTTTTTGGAACAAAGCGACAGATTTTGGTGTTGTAGTAATGGGTTTTTGTGTTTTTTCCGATGAAAAACAGATCAAGAGTGCTTCCTCCGGTGAATTTCTCGATTGTAAGCAAAATCGGGCTACTGGGAATTATCGGGTACCGTTTGTTTCTTAGATAATCGATCGATGATTGTAATTAAGTGTGCAGATGGATTAAACTGAGAATCTGTTTATGAACAGGTGTACGTCGCAGATCATGGGGTATACCGGAATAATTTATAGTTCTCCGACACTTGCTTCCGCCATTAGCAATCTTGTTCCTGCTTTTACCTTCATACTTGCCGTCATTTTCAGGTTCGGTCCCTTCGATGCACACTAGGGAAGGTTTCATTGCTTCCTCTGTTTCCTCTAAATCATTTTGGTGACATGAAATTCAATGGAAACTAATTTTCATAAATAAATAAAAACTTGTTTTTATCTAAATCCGACGTCGTTTCAGGTTAGTCATTTTCAAATCAATTTATAGGTTTTTCTTTTTAAATCCGAATTAATTTTAGGTATAATCAAAAACATAAAAATAGGGCTTCTTATTTAAAAAATTATTTACATATTTTCATATTCTATTATTGATTTCGCAATTGAGAATTGTATCATACATAATTCTCACAATATAAAGCTTGGAAAATTTTAAAAAAAAAAAAAAATCATATTTTGTAATTTTTTTGCAATTTTGTTCATATATTGTGTAATGAGAATGTTATTTGGCAATATGTTGATCCCATTCATAGAAAGGAAAACAAGGTTACGTTTTTTTATAACATTTTGTCATTTTTTTAGTTTTTTAGTCATAACAAATAATCGTATAGTTATAAGAATTTTGCAATTAAGTCATTACGAAATAGACAATCATTCTGTTAAATAGATAATCATTCTGTTAAATAAAAGTTCTATTAACGTCTATTAGCCGATTTATACATTTGACATTTTCTTTCAATACGAATTATTTTTTTTAAAAACAGAACAAGATTATAAGACACTGGGTATTTACAATTATTTTAGACGGATAAGAACTATTTCTAAAAATAAATATGTTGGGCTATCATAGATATGATATGCGGTATATCTATATACCGATGATGTAAGTTTTACGCATTTTCAATAACAAAAAAATAAAGAGTCTAGTCACTATAAAAAGGAATTATTGAAGGCTTAATTGATTAAATAATAATAATAATAATATGTTGTCTTTTCTTATACCGTTTTATATTTTAATAATAGTGTTTATTCTTATTTATAACGTTAATTTCATCTTTACTTAATAAATTTTCACATATGTTTATAGATTTTGTCACAGTTTTGATGGAAATCATCAATTCTGCTTTTAATGGTCAGTTAGTAATATTATTTACTAAATATATTCATTTAATATCATGCTAACAACTAAATTCTGAAAAATAATTAAAATGTCTGTATACATACAGATATAAACATATAATATCTATACTAATTATAAAATTTAAATATTTTATGTTAGCATATATTTTGTTATTAAAAACAAATTATATTATCATAAAATCTTAAGCAATACATTATCAATAAGTTATTAACTTCTAAACAGAGAAATAGCTAGATTATATCTTTTATATGTCAAATTTTTGTTCAATTTCGACGCATTAACTTTTGTAATAATCTGTTTATTTTTTAATTATTATCACTTGTATATTTATAATTATGTCAAATTTTTGTTCAATTTTGACGCATTAACTTTGTAATAATCTGTTTTTTTAATTATTATCACTTGTATATTTATAATTATGTTATACATTTTTACAATTATTCAAATATATCATAATTAATTATTATTCAGTTAGTAATACATTAACACGGGTATAAATACGAATATAATTTATAATGTATGATCGTTAATATAAATATTATCTAAATATCATTAGTATACTAATATATTTGTAAACTAGTTATAAAAATATTATCATTTGTTAAAAAAATATTTTTTACCATACAACATGATAATATATATATATAATAATAAAATGTAATAAAATAATTTATATAATTAATATTATCTAATAATATATTTCATCGATATTAATTTGCAAGCGCTCTAAAATGAAGTTACGGGCATTGGTGATAGATGTTCTTAATGAAGTTTGGCTAGAGTAGTAGCCAGATGAGATGAATTGGGTAATAACTACAACAAGTTAAATGTTAACATTGGTCGAAATCGTTGGGTTTGATTTCAGGATTAAAGTTTTACAAGATAACGAATTGTTTTTATACAAATATAAGTTTTACTTTATTTTAGCGTTATATAGATTTTTAATAATATTATATATCAAGCATTGTTAAAATCTTGTTAAAGAATATCTTCAATAATCAACTAATAATCTATCGAGTTGTGTCATGGAGACATAATTAAAATAGGATTACTGATAAACAATTTCACAAAAGTTTCGGCTTTTTCACTATTTAGTCGAACAACTAATTGTGTTAATTAAGACCTTAAACATTTAAAATTGTTGTCATCTAGTCATTACAAATGATTTAATAGGTTCAACGGGTTACTGTATTATGTGACATGTCATGTAGACTAATTATGACACTTTTCATTTATGTGTCGCTGATGTAGCATCCACATGAAATTTAAGTTTTATTTTTCCTTTTACAGTCTAAAATTAATTTTTATGAACTTTTCCTACTACAAATAGCCTCCAACTCAACCAATCACTGTCACCACCGTCACTAATCACTACCACCAACTTAAAACTAACTGAAATCCCTAACCCCTATTCCAACTTTAAACATGCCACTGACTCCATCTACCACCGTCTCTGCTAATGACACCACCACTGCCGCCATCGTCCCTGCCACTACCACTTAAAGCTACCGTACATCACCACCTAAACCCTAAATCAATACCAAATTGAAATTTATAATGAAGGAGTGGCGCAGCTGAAGAGGAGCACCAATGAAATTGAATGAAACAAGAAGAAGAAACAATATATGTAAGTGATTTACTTTCGAACAACGTCGATTTTCGGTTTTCTTTGAGAGCGATTTTATTCAGGATAATTCTTCCTCTTTTAGCCATTGCTTTAAGGGAAGCTTGTGGATTGGAGTCATGGAGATATTGTGTAGTGGATAGAGAGATGTTTTTTAGGATGATTGATCATGTAACAATAGGCAGAGAAGATGGAGATGCGGGGAGGTTTAACGAGGGTTGGAGGAGAAGCACGCCGATGGGGTTTTAGTGGTGGTGGGATGAGACGGCGGCGATAGGTTGGTGATTTTTGAGCGACTAGGTGATGAAGGTGGATCGATGGTCAGAGTTAGAGAGGTAAAAAGCATTGTGTATGGAGGAGGAGCACTAAGAGGCCCAATTCCACACTTCGGGGTCGTTTAGTTCGTCGTGATTCGAGAGAATTTAAGGGAATTGGAATCCAATTCCTTCGAATTCCTGTGTTTTGTTCAAGTTTTGTTTGAAGGAATTGGAAGCCAATTCCATTAAAATCAAAAGAATGGAATCCTTTGGTGCTTATATGAAATTAATTCTCTTGGAAGAGGGAATATGCAAGATTACCACCATACCCTTTCTATTACCCTTCAAATTAAAACCATCTAAAACCACCCACCATTGTCATCCACCACCACCGCCGCCGCCACCACCACCACCAACCTTCAGCCGTTGAAATAGACAGAATGGATTCCTTTGGTGGTTAGACACGACACTTTTAAAAGTTTTACGTCTTAACCAATATGACTAGATTTTCAATTATCAAATATGACAAAATCAAAACTTTCATATTAATAATCCAATTATAATTAGGTTAAAGAAGGGATCGAGAGAAGGATTATTTAATGAGAAAATGTTTTTGTTCCTACCTTTTATTGCTACTATTCTTGCTACCCATATGAAATTGTGACATTTGTCTTAAAATATTATTAGTTTTATTAAATGTGACACTTGTCGTAATTTCATATCGATAGGGAATATGGGTAGGAATAAAAGGTAGGAATCAATACAATTACTCTTAGTTAATTGAAAAAAAAATGTTCTACATAAAGTCAAAAAACCTATAGAAGAAAATAGAGGAATGAATCGATACGCACCTTTTACAATATAGTTTTATCTTTTCAATAAAGTAAATAGCAACACCATACTTTAAAACACGAATAGCTTGATGTAGACTAGACAACACCAATTATGGGCATCATATGTGTAGCCAAAGACAAATAATAATAATAAAACACAGTGATGCCTTGGGGCGTCCCAAAAGACAACAAAGTAAAAAAGTAATCATCAAGATTGGAAAAGCTAGAGTGTTGCCAAAACATGTCACTAGTTAACACAAGTCTTAATTAGAAGAAAGAAAACGAAACCGAATGAAAAAATAATAATAATAAAAAAAGTTGTGTCGATCCTATTTTAATTGATATGTTACTTTCCTACCATCAAGTGGGTGGGTGTCTTTTTCTATCTTCTTGGGCTACACACTTGTGGTCTGTGGACTTACGGATCATGACCCACTTCGTTTTCATGGCCAAACTACAGGATGGAGACACTATCTTTTACGAAAAAAAGTACTCGTGCAAAGTTTTTTGGCACAATTATTTCTGTAACAGGCGCATTTGTTGTGACGTTGTACAAAGGTCCAAAGCTTATTTGGAGTCTATCGCCTTCTCCTTCTCAATCACCAACTGTTTCATTAAGTTCTTCACAACCAAACTGGGCTCTTGGTGGTCTTTTTTTAACCTCGGAGTACATATTGGTCCCGTTGTGGTACATCGTACAGGTACGAGTGCACATGTTCGTGTTCATTATTCATCCTAATAATCAGGATCAGGTTCAGGCTCTGATCCCAATTAGGCGTTGTCCTGGTGTCCAGGTTATTAGGCTCGGTCCAAACCTCAAAAGACCAAGACTAATAGCCTATTTTATTTACTAATTATTTTAATAAATAGTTTTCGAATAATGTTTTGTTTATTTTAAGTTTTTAATAACTAACCACAACTCATTTCCTTTTTAGCAATACCTCAAATCATAAACAATATACAAAATCCAAGAAATTGTTAGGGGTATGCAAAAAGTGAAATTGGACAAAAATTTAAAACCCCGAAATACAAAAAGTCAAAAACCGAGTTGTTTAGAAAAATCGATGGTATGGTTTTTGCTGTTTAAAAAACCAAATTCTAGGTTCATTTCGGTTTTTGCTTTTGTAAGGGAAAAAAAACCCAATCAACGTCTTTTTGTGTGTGTATATTTGACATTTTAATGTGTTAAAAGTACATTAAAATTGAAAGGCCTACGAACGGGCTCACATTTGGGCCTAATCGGGCTTCAAGTGGTATAAAGAACTGAGAAAACTATTTGATGCATGCATGCAGACACAAATCATGAAAGAGTATCCATCAGAATTAACAGTGGTATTCTTTTACAACTTAATCGTGAGCATTTTGGCTGCAATAGTCGGGTCATTTACAGAACCGGATTCAAGTGCATGGAAACTCAAGCCCGATATAGCACTTGCCTCGATTTTGTGCTCGGTGAGTACCACATACAATCAATGTTCATAGTTTTCTGATAACTTTATCAATATCTAAACAAGTTTTTGTTGGTTTGTTGAGTTATTTAGGGTGTGCTTGGTTCATGCGTGAACAACAGCGTCCATACATGGGCATTGCGTTTAAAAGGGCCATTGTTTGTGGCCATGTTTAAGCCATTATCGATTGCTATAGCAGTCGCGTTGGGTGTTTTGTTCCTTGGAGATGACCTTTATCTTGGAAGGTAATCGACTCTTTTTCCAATCTGCTGTCGTTTTGTTGTGTCTTCGTATTGTCTTTATGAAGAGAGAGAATTTGCATTGATTATATATATATGGGTGAATTTATGTAGTGTGATTGGTGCAACGATAATATCGATTGGGTTTTATACGGTAATGTGGGGTAAAGCGAAAGAGGATGTGGTAAAGGATGAAGTTATAAGCTCGGAGTCGTCATCCACGCCAAGAGCGCCATTGTTGCAATATAAGGATGAGGACATGGAGAGTCGATAAATCGGAGCTCAATGTTGTGTACTATAAAGATGAAATGTTTAGCTTGAATGGTACCGTTGTAAATAATTTTAGGTTAGAGTTACATTTTCGAATAACTTTTCCAAATGTCGGAAAACAAACAAGTGTTAAAATCTTTGATGTTGGTATGGAAAATATGTATCAAGTATCAACACACGAATTTGTCGATGTGGTAGAAATAAGGCTCATAAATTTCGACACGACATGAAGCTAAATTGATGCCAATTTGACACGAAATTATTTGGATAGGGGTGTACCGGTGTAGGGTTGACCTCAAAAATCATTTGACAAATAAAATCGCATGATAAAAGGATATTGACAAATATATATCAAAATCAATTTGGTTCAAGACAAAGCTCTTATCTTGAATCATATTTATTTAAAACTTTTTAATTGACCACATTGTTAATTTATATTAATAATAAAACTTTTTAACTTTTAACTAATTAACAACTGCAACTCAAAAGATTTTTTAACTTATGATACTTAATTGGTAATTAAGAGACATAATTGGTTAATATAGAGATATGTAGTTCATAAGTTGTTAGAGTTCGGAAAATAAAATAGAGGAAAAGATGACTTGAGAATGCACAAATTTTTAATTTAAAGATGCATGTTTATTTTTACTGAACTACGAAGGAAAAAAAATAAAGAAGTTAAAACAAATTACAAGTCGCAAGGCAATACATGTTGCATGCTTAATTTTACCCCAACATAATCTGATTAAACATTATTTATAGGAACCATTTTATTATCAACACATGTTTTATCCAATCATATCATCCCTAAATGTAAGTTACATTTATTGTTATTGGTTTATAAAAAATTCAATTTGTATCATGATGTTGGATATATTTATATTTGATTTAGTAAAGCAATGTATAATATGTTTAAGAGTAAATTACAATTTTGGTCCATGTGGTTTGCATGAAATTTCACTTTTGGTCATCGTTTCGTTTTTCCACACTGATGGTCCCTGAACTACACTTTTGTTTACACTATTGGTCCCTTGGCCAGGTAAAATGACCAATATGCCCTTTTTATTTTCTTTTTCATTTTTCTTTTATGTATTATTATTTTTGTAATTAAAAAAAAATTCAACCCCCACCCTCAAAATTGTCATCGGAATCACAGAACCTAACAATCACGATGGATTCTAAATTCTTCATCATCGTAGATCGAATTTGTAGGTTTTCAAACATAATCGAAAGCTTACTATCGGATACGTGATGGTCAAGAGCGTGTTGTCAAAGAAAATCGAAAGGTTGATGACGGATTTGCAGACTCGAGAGTCAAGAAGGGATGAAGTGTCCGATTGGACAAGGAGGCGGTGATCGGAGCTCACAGTCGGATGAATCGGATCGGGAGGCAGTGGAGGAGATGTGCGACGTTGCTGGATCGGAGCTCACAGTTGGATGAATCGGTTGAAGATCCAGATTCGATACCTGTATAACAATTAAACGGCGGTTGAAGATCCAAACCCAGATCAAAAAACTACTCAAAACTCCAAACGGGTATGATATTGTCGACAAATTCGTCACTAAAAAGAGAGAATAGAGCACCAAGGTTTAGAGATTTGTTATAAATTGCTACTGGTTGTTGTTTGCGGAAGTAAAGAAAAAAGCTTGGAACTCGATTAACAGATGTTTACAAGAATATTCAAATATCCTTCTGAAAAAGCTTCTAGTTTAGATCACTCGATTGACATATGTTTACAAGATAGGAAATCATGTATTCAACGTAAACGATTTACAGAACCCGAAAAAGAAAAAGAAATTGATGAATCTTTAGAAAAATCGTTACCCCCGATCGTCGGGATGGATGTGGCTTCTTTGACTGATTTCAGTGTCGTCTCGGAGAAGAGCGCCTGTTCTGATTATCATGAACATCTGCTAGAGAAGCTTTCTCGGTCGATCATTCATGGTGACGGGGTTATTTGAATCGGTAATCCCAATTCGAGAGCACCACCTCCTTCCAATTCTAGAACCAATATTCCTTCGTCTTTCGATTGCTTCATCTCTCTCTATTTGGATCCCTACCAACGGCCACCCTCAAATGACATGAATGTTGACATTTCCGCATTCCACGCACCGGTGATTTCATCCGCAAAATCACAATCGATTCCATCCCATGAACAGCAATCGACGGCGGTAGTCCAATTGACTGGGAAAGTTCGAGGCGAAGGACAAAAGAAATTCACGATCAAGCCGGGAGCAAGCGGCATCTGCAAGTATCGGAAACAGGAGTATTATGATAATCAACGATCGAACAAAACCCAGATAGAAGAAGAGCAGTCTTGGCAGCATGATGGCTGCAGAAAAAAAAAAGAAGAAATGGGAGGAGGGATTAGGAAGAAGAAGAAGACGAGAGATTGTTGAAGATGAGGGAATCCAAGAACACAAACAAGGAGTTACCGCTGGCCGGAGAGATGAGTGCGTTGGTTTGATTTTTCTTTTTTCTAATGGATTTAAAATAATAATATCTCAAAAGAAAAAAGAAAAATAAATTAAAAAGGGTATATTGGTCTTTTTACCTGGCCAAGGGACCAATAGTGTAAGAAAAAGTGAAGTTCAGGGACCATGAGTGTGAAAATCCAAAAGAATGACTAAAAGTGAAATTTCATGCAAACCACAGGGACCAAAATTGTAATTTACTCTATGTTTAATATCATTGATTATTCATGATTTTGTTATTTTTGTTTCTTAGAACGACAGTATTTGAAATTAGTTTTTCTCGATTATTCGAGAGTTTATAATTGATCCTTCAGTAGGTATATCATATAAATGTTTTTATATCTATATTTCCAAAAAAATGAGTTTATGTTGTTTTTTTTTCTTCTGGAAATATGGATATAAAACATTTATATGATATGCATACTTGAGGATCAACTATAAACTCTCGAATCATTGACAATTAAAATTTTCAATGATTGTCACTCAAAGAAATAAAAAGATAAATTTCAATAGAGAATTAATGATACCAAACATATTATATATCGTTTAACTAAATCAAATACAAATATATCTAACATCATGATGGAAATTGAATTTCTTTTAAACTAATGACAAGAAAGGTAAATTACATTTAAGGATTATATAATTGGATAAAATATGTGTTGGTAAGAAAATGGTTCCTATGCATAATGTTTCACGGTTTATGTTAAGGACAGAACCGAGAATGCAACATGTCTCTTGTATTGTATCTTAAAATTTCCTTTAGCTTCTTTATATATTTTCTTTCCAATTCAGTAACAATAATCATGCATCTTCCAAGTAAAAATTTATGTGTTCTCAAGCATCCCTTCCTCCGTGCTATTTTCCAAACTTTAAGAATCTAATTTACCTATATGAATTATATATATTTCTCTATATTAACAAATTAGGTGTCATAAGTACAAATTAAGTATCATAAGTTAAAAAATTTTGAGATGTATTGGTGACCTAATTGAAAATTGAAGAGTTTAGTATTAAATTAAATTAGTGTTATAGTTAATTAGTAGGAATTTAAGAATTGAGGATTTCAAATGAATATGGTTCAATATATGTGGCATATCTTGAACCATATTGATTTTTGATGACATCTATTATTAGATTTATGAAGATAAAGATAAAATTTTAGTGGTAGTTTGGTTTGTGAATTTTTTTAAATTAACATTATCTTATAAGAAAAGTGATATAAAAGTTGTGACGGTATTGCCAAGTTAGTGGTTTACATTTAAAAAGTTATATTTTTTTCACATAAAGACAACATAAATGAAATTTGGTGGTAAAGCATCTAAAATTTTTTGGAAAGATTTGATAAAACTAAAACTTGATCATCATTTAATAATATTAATGTTTTAAAAATAGTAAAAAAGTTGATAAATAGACCTAGACAAACAATGTTTATTTTCTAAATTGATGAAATTTAAAAGTTATGATAATATTTAATTTTGTATAAATTTATATCGTATTGCAAATTCCAACTTTGTTTGGTTTCGGTTAACAAACATGCCCTTACTTTTTGTAATCTGTTATCCATGTTTGATTTTTTTTGTCTTGAAATGATTTTCTTAGTTTTAAATTGTTAAAAAAAGTAAACAACAATTTTTTTCAATCTTACATATTTTTTAATAATACAACTTGTCAACTCCTAATAAGTAGTTATTTATTGATTAAAAGTGTAATCATGAAATCATTAAATTTTATTTTTCACACCTACGAGTCTCACAGAAAATAGATCCACAACGTACATTTTTTAGAGATATTATGTTATTATTAGTACATCTTGTTTTCTTTTTAACCTTTAATTTTGAGAGTACTCATGCAAATAAATGTGTTTTCTTATATTTTTAATGTTAGACCATCGATAGACAATTGACTTCAGAAAGACGATTATGTTATTCAATTTGAGTTTTGGATGAAAAAATATTATTGATAGATAATATTTTTTTTGTGATGACCGATCCATATCTTGATTAGACCTGAGTTTTTATGTTCAAATATGATCTATTAATATATTTTTACAATACAATTTTACTCATGTGTAACGTACAATACAATTTTACTCATGTGTAACGTATGAGTATATATAAAAATGTTACATTTTTCATGTAGTTCAAGATAAATAATTTATCTTGAACCATGTTCATTTGAAACTTTTATGATTTTTCACATTCTTAATTATATATATACAATTCTGGCCATTTTGGCATTGAAGGATGCTAACATACATCAATAAGGTTTGCTAACTTGCACCAAATGGACTTAGTTTATAAAAATGACACCTAAATTATTTTTTCTACATAAATCATCCCTATGTCTTTCTCCATTATTCACAAATTACCCATCTTTCATTTTTTTTCAAATTTTGTTGTTTTGAAATGTTACCGGTTTGATTCTTACGGTTTCATTATATATATATATATATATATATATATATATATATATATATATATATATATATATATATATATATATATATATATATATATATATATATATATATATATGTGGAGTCCAAGAGTGTCTCTCCAAAAGAGCCCTTGTGGAGAAAGGGGAGACTCCAACATATATACAAACTTATAGGAGCGTGTCGCACCAATGTGGGATACACTAACACTCCCCCTCAGAGACGTAGGCTCGATGAGGTTACAGGGTGCGGGACACTGGCTCTGATACCATGTAAATATATGTGGAGCCCAAGAATGTCTCTCCAAAAGAGCCCTTGTGGAGAGAGGGGAGACTCCAGCATATATACAGAATTATAAGACCGTGTCGTACCAATGTGGGATACACTAACAATATATATATATATATATATATATATATATATATATATATATATATATATATATATATATATATATATATATTTCACTTCTATTTAAATTATGTTTCTTTTGTTTTGTTTTTTTTAATTATATTTTCTTTTAACTTTTTATTTAAATATATAAAAAATGAAGTAAGAAACCACGGCAAAGCGCGGATATTCTTAGTAGTTACTACACATTATATGGATTCTTAACTAAGGATACTTGATTGATTAATTGACACATGATGTTTATTTAACTTTTAAGCTATTTTTATTATGTGATATTGAAGTTATAAAGTATACTTTCTATTTATTGATAAAAAAATATATGAATAGAAGTATTTCGTTTAATGTTATATATTTTGAATTTTAGTAATTCTATATATTTAATAATATATTTTGATTATTTTGTTAATTAGTTATTAAAATAACTATAACTTAGTAAAATCCTGAAAATTCAATAAAAATATTTTTAACTACTATTTTGTTGAAGTTGGTATAATTCGTAAGATCTTTAATTCCAAATGAAACTTAAAAAGACTATCATGTAATATGATGTCATGTAATCATACACTAAGAAACAACATTATTCAAGTATGTAGTTAATTGATTAGTTTAAATATATATTAATCTTAGTGGTTGTATTTGTTAGTCTATTATAAATCTCACATATTATTGTAAACCCTATTTGATACTCATATATAGTAGAAATTTGAAAATTTACAAGATTAATGATTGTTATCATCATAATAATTTGAATTTTTTTTAAGTGTACTAATTTTGGAAATTTTAATTACTACAACTCAATAGGTTTTTTAAATAATGATTATCATACAAACTATCTTCTAGTTATTACACCTAAAAAATTAAACTATTGTACTTAATTAATTAATTGAAATATGATTTGTATTTGACATTTTATTTAAGCTATTTTTATTATGAAAATAAATACTTATTGAAGGATAAAGAATAGTTTTTATTTATTAATACAAAAAAAGAAGTACTCCATTTAATTTTATAGATTTTTAAATTTGAATAATTATATTATATGGAATAGTATCTTTTGATTATTTTGTTAATTGGTTACTAAAATATCTAAACCAAATTAGAATGAAAATTCAAGCAAAACATATTTTTAACACACTATTTGTTAAAGTTGATTATATAACATTTTCTTCATTCAAAATCGATTTTAGGTTTTCGCTTTTACGCCATTTCTCCTTAGCTGAAATTGATATTTTGCGATTTCACCTTCAAAACAATTTGCAATCTCCCGCGTCTCTATAATCTGATGTGCGATCGTTGGGTCCAGGACTACTCAAAGATTGGAGTTATAGGAAGGCGAGTGAGGAACGAGTACCTTCGAGGGAATTTTTCAGAAAATGATGTTGTGAGCTTTCAAAATCGGTCACAGGACCATTTTAGTGACTGTTTCTAGCAGAAATAGAGAGGGATCGGTGGTGGTAGGGGTGGGGGGGTTTCAAAATCGATCATCGATGAAGCAGATACATGTGGGATAATTTTACAGGTTTCATACTAGGAAGCTTCTTCATCGATCTTGAAAATATATGAAATTGGAACTTGAAACACAACTAGGGTTGGGTGCTACTTTGTAGCTGAAGGTAGATAAACCGATCTGGAATGGATGAAGAAGAAGATTGGAAGACCACCAATTGAGAAATTAGGTGGTGGTGGTGTGAAGGTTAAGGTTGAAGGCTAGGGAAGAAAACAACACAATAGAGAGAAAGAGAGAGTGTGTGAGAAATATAGAGGATGTGTGTAACGCCAAGACACTCTTTTTATTTATATATATATAAAGGGGTAAAATGGTCATTTTACCTTGGAAGGGTAAATTGGTCTTTTGGACAGAAAAGAATTTAGTTTGAAATAATATTTTGAGTTTTGGACTTAAAATGTTATAAAAACTGATTTTTGGTCATTTTACCACGAAAGGGTAATTTGGTCATTTGACCATGTGAAGGACCAAATATGAAAAACATTGTTGTTTGTGGCAAATGTATAAAGAATGAAAGTTTTATTGTAATAAAACTTGATTATTGTGGTTAAAGTTCAAGAAATGGAACTTAGGGACCAAAATTGTAAAGTTTTGAGGTATAAATAGAGAGGTTGACTCTCTCTTTGACTGGCCATTTGTGCAGCAACGGGGAGGGGTTTTGAGAGCAAAAACCTGGAAATCTTGAAGGATTGAAGCATGGAATTGGAATCATGGCTTGGAATTTGTGATTCCTTTGTTAATCAAGGTTAGTAAACTTGATTTTAACCAAGTTCTTGAAGTGTTCTTGGTTTGGTTTTATAGAAACTGAAATTTGTACATTTCAGTTATGATTATGTAGTTTAAATGGTTTAATGCTTCCATTAAGTCATGCTAAAAGGACTTAATTCAAGAAAAATGGAAGTAGATTGCTATTTGTGATGAATTTGAAGTTTTGGGGTTTTGGGACTAAGAACCCTAATTCTTCATATTGATTGATTTAGTTGTTTTGAATGGTTGAAAACCTTGTTTTGACATAAGGTTTTAGCCTAGAAACAAACCCCAAACGATTAAGAACAGAAATAAGGACTTAATGGGCCAAAACTACGTGCTATAGTGCACAAATCGCGGCTGGACAGGAGACCTGCGCAGGCGCCAGGCGCGGTGCGCCCAAGCCCCTGGCGGGGTGCGCCCAGGCGCAGTGCGCCCAGCCCCTGGCGCAGTGCGCCCTTAGACAGGGACTTTAAAATGCTAACTTTTGTTTGGCTTGTCCGATTTAGCTCAAACTTGAACCGTAGGCTCGTTATGGTCTGAAAAGTTTGGGAAAATTTTTATATTGAGTTTTCGACCCCTCGGGGGCACTGTAGATCGATACGAATGCCTCTGTGAATAGTAAAATTCACATAAAGATAGTAAATGTAAAGTTTATTATCTAGGCATTGTTTATAATGATATAATATTGGACTCTTACGTATTAGAGTCAATTTAGATGATTATTAACCTATTATCATTTGGTATATAAATGGATAAATAGGTATGGGACAAAATGGTTGTGGTGCACGCAAAGGCAAGAAACAACCGGGAATTAAATGCAGCTAGCATCCAGGTGAGTAATCTCACTGATATCATATATGATATATGATGATTGAACTGTTACAGGTTGAAACGGCTTCGAGGGACGAAAATGACAAGTGTAAAAATATATGTAAAAGACAAGACCAGATAAGCCGTGAGTCATTGCGATGACAAGAACGGAGCTGTGAGTCAATACATATATATATACACTATGATATGACAAGACCAGATAAGCCGTGAGTCTGATAAAGACAAGAACGGAGCTGTGAGTCAGTCAATATCAATGATATGAAAATACCAGATAAGCCGTGAGTCTATAACAGGCAAGAACGGAGCTGTGAGTCAAACCTATATGACAATACCAGATAAGCCGTGAGTCTATAACAGACAAGAACGGAGCTGTGAGTCAAACCTATATAGACAAGACCGGATAAGCCGTGAGTCATTGCGATGACAAGAACGGAGCCGTGAGTCTAGGCAACAGCGGGCTAACCCGTGAGCCAAGGCAACAGCGGGCTAACCCGTGAGCCATAAGTGATCGTGAAAGAAACTGTTAATAGATGGTGCGGCCACTTGTGGCTATGATATTATTACAGGTACATGGTGCGGCCTTTTGGCTATTATATAGGGTTATTGAACCCAGCTAGTGCGGCCTGCGGGCTATGATTTATATATTGATAATGTTTTGGTGCAGCTTATATAGCTATGACACAGGGTGCGGCTTAAATAGCCATGAAATACGATGCGGTCAATTATGACCAAGAAATATGGGACAGAAATGTATGCAAATAACAACCCGTAAGACTATACGATAGGATGGGCAATCCTAAGACATATATGGTTAGCCAGAACGGCTAGGCGTTTGGGACCGATATCCGGACAGAGATATGCGGTTAATAGATTTATCATATATAGGAAATTATATATGAATGTATTTTTATACGTGTTATTTGCAGAAATGATTACTCACTGAGCTTTGTAGCTCATACCGTTTGTTAAATGTCCCTGCAGGTTAGCATGATCCTGATAAGGGAATATATAGAGTCTGTGACTCGAGAAGTAGGACTCTTAGATGCTGTCAGTAGCAGCCCGGCTTCAAAGGAGACTACGGTATTTTATACTCTCCTTGATACGCTTGTACCCGTTTTTATTAAAATATACCCCTTTGTTTATGGTTTTAAGTACTGAAACCTTTGTTAAAAATGAAAAATTTTCAAGGGTGTTTTTGTTTTAAAAGCCGGGTGTTACAAGTTGGTATCAGAGCCGAGGTTTAAGTGAACTAGGTGTCTATAGAGTAGATTCCTGGACTTAAACCCTGAGATAGTAGACATGATGCATAGTTAAGTGTATATAGTTATCATTATACATATATAACCTAACTATTGCTGACTTCTAACGTATAAGAAGTATGAGCAGCGAATATTACTGGGAAGAATTTAGGGCGTGAAGCTCTAGGAAATAGACCAACCCTTTCGCAAGGCTCCGTAGTATGAGAGCCAAAAAGGAGACGAATAGCAGAAAATCCACATGATGAGCAATATTAGCTGATGTGGTCAGAAAAAGAAATCGGTTGCTCACCCTGATTGATATTCAAGGTGAAAGAACAGTAGTTGAGACTACAAGAAAAGCAGAAATAAATTTTGGTGGACTTCTCAGAAGAAGTTAACACGATTCAGGTCTAGCCTTGAAGGGAAGAGACCAGAACGAAAAGATGATGTGGTGTAAGAAGTACAGGAAAAGCGCTCAGAACATTGTAGAGTTGAGACTCTACCTTTGACACGCTGAAATTGCAGGAAATGGGAGCATTTTGCTCTAATTTGTTGTGTGGGACGGAAGTGGTTCCAGCGTGGAACTATAGATCACTTCCTTATGAAATACTCACATGCTAAATGTGGAGTAACGGGTGATGAACCCAGGAAAGAAAGAAGAAATGAATGGTTAAAAAGAACCAGCGGTACCTTGAGCATTCCAGCAGATTGTGGAAGAAGCTCCTGAGGAGACTGATATGATCTCCAATATAATTGTTCTGAATATAACTCGTGTATGTTATATTTGATCAATGAAGCTATGCTTCGGATCGGTGACACTGATGTCTTGATTGGATATTTCATCAACGATTATGGATGAAATTTTGGAAGTAGCTATAGCAGATAGCAAACATGTTCTAGATATTGAACACCTGGAAGGTAGTTTGCCTAGGATTTACGGGACCATTTTTCCCTAAAAATCTGAAGCCGATAACTACCAGTGAATCTGAAGCAATTGTGCTTATGAATTGGTTAGCAATGAATTATGCTAACATGAATTGTAGAAATAAGAACATTATGGTTCTTAAAACATAAATGAGCGGATGAACATCCATGGTAAATGACCGTTGTTGAGAATACCGGTTATTTTCTTTGCTTGAACTCGGAAAAGAGTTAGTAAAAGAATGATGTTGTAATTGGCATACATGGTATTGGCCAAGTTAAATGAAACAGTGATGGTAGTGTACTACTTTAAATAAATTCTCGGATGTTTCTTTTGAAAAGAACTTCCAGAATTTCTGCCAGACTGGTGAGAAGAGCTTATGATTTAGCTAGTCTTTTGAGCCGTTCCTGTTATTTAGGCTCTATATGGATTAGCCTCTGCAGAGATGGCAGAGTGGTAAAACAATTGGAAGAAATGGTTTTGAATTGGGGTCTCATATGGCCGAATGTGTCATTATATGGAGCCCTATCTTGCTTGAAAAGAAGAAAGATAAGTTAATGTGTATGTACATTGATTAATGAGAATCTGATATTCTTGAAACCAGACCGAATATGAGGTACATTTGTACCAGATATTGGAGTTAATTCACTAAGTTAAGTGATATGTAAAATCCTCCAAGTATGAAAGTTTGGCTAAAAGAAGTTTCAATTCTTTGGGCATGATAATAGTGCCAAAGATGATAAAATAAATCCAGTGGAATTGATGATGTGATAAAACTGGAACCGCCTGAGGAATCTGACTAAAATTTGTAGTTCCTTGGATTGGCGGGTTATTACAGGAGAGTTGTAGAAAACTGCTCCTCGATTGCTGTTTAGTTGACTAAAGTTGACCAAGAAAAGTGAAAAGTTGGAGTGGGTAGAAGGACCACATGTAACTTTTCAAAGGTTGAAACAAACCTTGTGTGAAGCTCCGGTGTTAGCATTGTCGCTAAGCGGAGAAGATAAACTAGATTACAGAAATGTATCCAGAGTTGATTTTGGGTACATGATATTGCAGTAGCAATTATGAATTTGACATTGAAGCTTTAGAGACACTATTTGTATGGTGTAAAGCTTACTGTTGATACAGATCATATAAGTTTGAAATACTTAATTGATCAAAAAGAAGTTGAATATGAGATAACAAAGATAGATGGGTTACTTAAAGATTTCGGTCATGAAATCTTGTACCATCTCGGAAAGGCGGATGTGATTATAGATGCCTTGAATTAGAAAGAGTATCTTTTGAAAGATACAACCACATGCGTGAGTGTGGCGAATTGATTTCCTGAGTTGATTCAGGTAGCACAAGAAGAAATGTGCGGATTTGAAAACGTGAAGAATGAATGATTAGCTATTGAAAGAAGCTAGTTGGAAACTCACGGCGATTTAAAACCCTTGGTGGTTGTGTATGTGAGTTCCAAAGCAAAACGTGAGGTGAAAATTTACCCTTAAATGATGTATATTGGGGTAGATATGTTAAATGCCCGGGGCAGTACCAAACTGTGTAGGATGATATAACCTATGTATTGGTGGCCGGGGCTAAAGAAAGACATTGAAAGACATGTGAAAAGTGTTTGACTTGTGTGTAACTACAGTCAAATCATTAGAAACATACGGAAAATTTAGCCGTTGTCGATCCCAAAGAAGAAATGGGACGAAAATATTATAGACTTTGTAATAAAGTCTTTGCAAGTACCGCATGGGTATGACACCATATGGGTAATTGCAGGTTGATTGATGAAATCAGTGTAGATTTATACTGACTAAGAAAGAAATTAAGATCGAAAAGTAGTGAAAAACTACATAGAAAGATAAATATGCCGACATGCGCTGCAGGTGTCGACTGTTTCGGGTTGAGACACTAGAATTATTTGCTGAATTTAGCATTAATTCTTAGAATTTATAGTTCAAAAGTACTAGTAAGTACTGCATAGGAATTGCAGAATTGATAGACGAGGTGAAATAATGACGCAGATTTTAGAAGATGTGCTTGAAAATTGCACAGCAGACCCTAGTGGAAGATGAGAAGATCGCCTATCTTTGGTAGAACCCGTTGATAATGATAGTTTTAGTACCAGCATTTAGATGACTCGTATAATGCATAGTATGGAAAACCGTGTCATCCTTTGACTTATAGGATCGAAGATGTGAACAGCCGTTGGCTAGATCCTAGACGGTGGTGCAAGTTAAAAAGAAGACTTGATAAATACGAGAAAAATTGGAAAATGGCTAAGAAGTAATAACAGTAATACATGAACCATAGAGTAAAACCGTTGAAATTCCGAATAGGGAAAGATGACAGTGCTCAAAATATCCCTTGGAAAGACTAAAAATCTGCTTGGGACGAAAAGAAAGTCAAGTCCTTATTTATTGGACTTTTCAATATGTCCCTAAGAGTAAGAATTGGGGTGTACCGATTGAAGTTTCTTGATGAACTTCAAGATATTTATAAAGTTTTCTATGGGTCTCATGGTTCTGAGAACATAGATTGATAAATTCCAACGAATCCCTCATGTTGAAATGAGGTAAATAAGGGATTAAGGTGCCCGGGACAACCGGAGGAATGATATGTGAGTGGTGATATAACCACGAGATAAGAAGACTAGTATGGTTAAGTGCTTAGGCAATACCATAGAGATTCCGACATGATGTGGAAGGCCGAAAGCGAAACGAGGGAGACATACCCTCAACTCTTTGTATGATTTCGGGGACGAAATCTTTTGAAGGAGGGGAGAATTTGTAACGCCAAGACACTCTTTTTATTTATATATATAAAAAGGGGTAAAATGATCATTTTACCTTGGAAGGGTAAATTGGTCTTTTGGACAGAAAAGAATTTAGTTTGAAATAATATTTTGAGTTTTGGACTTAAAATGTTATAAAAACTGATTTTTGGTCATTTTACCACGAAATGGTAATTTGGTCATTTGACCATGTGAAGGACCAAATATGAAAAACATTGTTGTTTGTGGCAAATGTATAAAGAATGAAAGTTTTATTGTAATAAAACTTGATTATTGTGGTTAAAGTTCAAGAAATAGAACTTAGGGACCAAAATTGTAAAGTTTTGAGGTATAAATAGAGAGGTTGACTCTCTCTTTGACTGGCCATTTGTGCAGCAACGGGGAGGGGTTTTGAGAGCAAAAACCTGGAAATCTTGAAGGATTGAAGCATGGAATTGGAATCATGGCTTGGAATTTGTGATTCCTTTGTTAATCAAGGTTAGTAAACTTGATTTTAACCAAGTTCTTGAAGTGTTCTTGGTTTGGTTTTATAGAAACTGAAATTTGTACATTTCAGTTATGATTATGTAGTTTAAATGGTTTAATGCTTCCATTAAGTCATGCTAAAAGGACTTAATTCAAGAAAAATGGAAGTAGATTGCTATGTGTGATGAGTTTGAAGTTTTGGGGTTTTGGGACTAAGAACCCTAATTCTTCATATTGATTGATTTAGTTGTTTTGAATGGTTGAAAACCTTGTTTTGACATAAGGTTTTAGCCTAGAAACAAACCCCAAACGATTAAGAACAGAAATAAGGACTTAATGGGCCAAAACTGCGTGCTACAGTGCACAAATCGCGGCTGGACAGGAGACCTGCGCAGGCGCCAGGCGCGGTGCGCCCAAGCCCCTGGCGGGGTGCGCCCAGCCCCTGGCGCAGTGCGCCCTTAGACAGGGACTTTAAAATGCTAACTTTTGTTTGGCTTGTCCGATTTAGCTCAAACTTGAACCGTAGGCTCGTTATGGTCTGAAAAGTTTGGGAAAATTTTTATATTGAGTTTTCGACCCCTCGGGGGCACTGTAGATCGATACGAATGCCTCGGTGAATAGTAAAATTCACATAAAGATAGTAAATGTAAAGTTTATTATCTAGGCATTGTTTATAATGATATAATATTGGACTCTTACGTATTAGAGTCAATTTAGATGATTATTAACCTATTATCATTTGGTATATAAATGGATAAATAGGTATGGGACAAAATGGTTGTGGTGCACGCAAAGGCAAGAAACAACCGGGAATTAAATGCAGCTAGCATCCAGGTGAGTAATCTCACTGATATCATATATGATATATGATGATTGAACTGTTACAGGTTGAAACGGCTTCGAGGGACGAAAATGACAAGTGTAAAAATATATGTAAAAGACAAGACCAGATAAGCCGTGAGTCATTGCGATGACAAGAACGGAGCTGTGAGTCAATACATATATATATATATATATATATATATATATATATATATATATATATATATATATATATATATATATATATATATATATATATATATATATATATATATATATATATATATATATATATACACTATGATATGACAAGACCAGATAAGCCGTGAGTCTGATAAAGATAAGAACGGAGCTGTGAGTCAGTCAATATCAATGATATGAAAATACCAGATAAGCCGTGAGTCTATAACAGGCAAGAACGGAGCTGTGAGTCAAACCTATATGACAATACCAGATAAGCCGTGAGTCTATAACAGACAAGAACGGAGCTTCACACAAGGCCATCCCACTAGTTTATTTATAAGTAAATAGATAAATTATAACTACAAGAAGTTAAGTCAAAATGTAATTCCAATTCAAGGACCAATTATAGAATATAAACAATCATGGGATTAAAAGTGCAACTTACCTAATATTCAAAGTACCATTTATGGACTTCCTTCTAACCATTTGTCTCTACGAAGTCTATGACTTGCATCCATCGGCCACCAATTATCAACGCCAAACTCCCGATGTTCTCGCCCCTACATATTTTGTGACTCAATTCCTTAAAACCCTTGTCCAAGTTCCTCTCTTTACTCCTTCGACCATCAGTTCTTCTCAATCCGCCCAATTTCACTTTACCCTTTTCCCTTTTTTACTTGAACGTCTCAAATCGCAACTGGGTATGTCCCAATTCTAGTTTTTCTCTACGAATTTTCGTTCGTTAGGGTTTGCTCTTGCAACCCGCCTCCATTTGTAGCTCATAATCATACTGGATCTTAAGCTAATTCCTGAAGTAAGTTATGTTGTACTCTTCATTCTTATAATCAATTATCTCGTTGATTGCTAATTAGGTCTAATTCTTGTCTCTCAACCTTCGAATTTCGAAACCCTAGTTTTATTTTGTCGGAATTCGTAACATAACCCAATGTCTGAAGGGTATGCAATTGAGCTTTATTTCGATCCCGCCCTTGAAAACCAAGTTTTAAAGGCATGGAATGTAGTTGCTCGTCGCCAAATTAGTACTCACCTTATAGAAATCGAATCTAGACCTCATATAACTCTCTTTTCCAGTCCCTTTATCGATCCATCAAAGCTTGAAAACATCGTTAAAGGGTTTGCTTCAAAGCAAGATCCTTTACCCTTATCTTTCGGTTCAATTGGAAGCCTTCCAAACGACAACAATGTCTTATTCCTTGCTCCAACTCCGACTTTACCTCTCCTTCAATTCCATTTCCAATTATGTGACGCAATGAAGAGGGAAGGAATTGAAATTGGGGAAGAATATCGCCCAGATTCATGGATTCCATACTGTCCTGTTGCTGAAGAAGTACCAAAGAATCGAATGGCTGAAGCTTTTACAGTTTTGAGGGATTTGAAGTTGCCTGTTACTGGATACGCAATGGATATTGGATTGGTTGAATACTCACCTGTTCGTGAACTCTTTTCCTTTGTGCTTGGTAACTCGGTTGAATCTTGAGGTTTGAGTCGTTTTTACGATATATGTTCTTTGTGTTCATGTTTGTGTTGATTAATATTTATCTTTTGAATTTGATGTGGTCTCTTTTCTGTTGTAAAAAACTTATTGTAGAATACCATTGGTTATTTGTTCTGACTTCTCGTATAATATGATGGCCTACTATAAGGTTTTATATCTTATTCATGGTTATTTTGTTGAAGGCTTTCTATATATTATGATGACTAAATTTGATTAGGTTTGAAGTGGTGAAAAAAAAACACAGGGACCCATGTGGGTTTTTGCTCAAAGATGAAGGGGGTTTTTATGTGTGTTCTTAAAGCGATTATGGTTGTTATGGAAGATAACAATATATCAAAGTTTATTAGGGTTGACATATCGCAAAAACTTTGGTATATTTTTTGGTTGTTTAATTGGATGTGTGTTTTGAAAATGATAAGTTTGATTTCAAGATTTATAATCAGAATCAGATAATTAGATGATTTTTTTTTTATTAAATTTAGGGATGGTTAGGCTATCGCTATTTTTCATTTATTATTTACAATCACTATTTTGATATCAAAAGATGTCAAAGCATAATCACTTTTGTAGCACATTTAGACACCCTTTAGGCTTGTATGTTTATATATTTTGGACTAAAGATGTTCATATAATGTTGTTTTCGTTACATATTTTGAGTTTTTAATTCAAGATTTAATGTGTCTTCTTTTGGAAGTTATATTGTCCTATTTGTTGTCTTTTATCCTTTTCATTTGTGGTTGTGGTTTATATGATGTGAGAAAAATGAAGATGTGATAATGGGGTTTGTTTATTTTATTGAAAACGAAAGATCATTAGATTTACAAAATAAAAAAAAATGGTACAAATTAGGTCGTGTTTGGTTCTATTTAATGGGCTATAAAATGGTAGTGAAGTAATTACGGTTCTTGTTTAATTGATGCAAGATGGAACTCATACATAGAATAAACAAATGTATGCTGTTAAAAATAACTAAGCGATATTATTAGATATAACATAATAGATTTTATACTAAATTTAAAAGTTGATATTAACATTGGGGTAAGCATGGTCCGGTTCAGTTCTGTATGGTTTTTGGCCGAAACCAAATTGAAAATTGAAATATTCAGATTATGATGTTTAGAAACCATTCAGTTCGGTTTCTATTTTGATTTGGTTTTCAGTTTTTCTCTAGCAGTTTGGTTTTTATCGACTCGATTCGGTTGGTTTTAGAACCGAAATGGTTGTGTGATTTGGTTTTTATGGTTTTGTTCATTGTTAAAATCGGAAAAATCAAAACACAAAAAACCATTATTGCATTCATAAAATTGAATGAACAAAACCAATACAAGAAAAATTAACCTATCTGGAAATTAAAAATAGGTAGAAAAAATAACTTATAAAAGTAACCGGTAATCTATTGATTAGTAAGAAATTAGCAAAAAAATAAGAGTTACTGGTGTTTCCCAATATAAGACAGATACAAGTATGAACATGCACCATATATAATTATACCTGCCACAGCTGTCCAGAGACTGCTACCGTACATTCCAAAATGGAGAAGGTGCATTTCAGTCACGTATTTTGGAGAAAAATGCTAGACTGTTTTAATGGCATCTCTTGTTTCTATCAATTCTTTCATTATGAATTCAGTTAACCACTTTGAGAGAGGAGAGTTTTTCGAGAGTTAAAAATAAATCTGGTTCACAAAGAAAGCTTTGGTAACCTCCCTCTTTACTATCATGATCTTCAACGAAACAATATAAGAACTATTATCCACAACAAGAAAGATGTAAACGACCATTTTGAGTTTTTTTTTTTTTTTTGTCATCAAATGATGCATGGTAAAATACATTTGTAATATAAAATTTTTTTTTGCAATTACAATTTTACTAATATGCATCAATCTAAAAAAAGAAAAACTTAAAAAAATCATGAAAAAGTTAAAGGATAAAAGATTTTGAAGCTTATCCGATCATTAGCGCTTATCTAGTTTATTCATCCGATCATTAGCTTATCTAGTTTATTCATTCTTATCTTTATTTAAGTTTAGATAGATTTCTTTTATCTCGTATTGTTAGTTAGTCTTGGAGCTATTTATTGGTCACGTTTTGTAACCTGGATGACTGAGAGAAATACAACTTGAATTCCGCTTACACTAAATTCTGTATGGTATCAGAGCAATCCGTTACCTAGGGACGACAATTGTCCGACGAGCATGGCGGGAGACAAATCAGATGGATCCGGCAAGAAGGAGGATGAGGTGATTGATGCTGGTTCGCCATTATACATACACCCGTCTGATTACCCGAAACAAGTCCAGGTAAATGACTTGTTAAACGATAATAATTACAATGAATGGAAACAAGAGATGGCAAATTTTCTCTTGGCGAAAAACAAGATGGGATTGATCGATGGCACTGTCAAGAAGCCTGAAGTGACGTCTCACCTATATGCGGCTTGGGTTCGAGCCCATGCTATGATAAAAGGATGGTTCACCACAGTGATGGAGAGGGATATAAGAACAAGTGTTCGATATGCAAACACCTCTTCAGAAATCTGGTCCAACCTTGAAGAGCGATTCGGAAAGGAAGGCGCACCCCGCGCATACGAGTTAAAACAAACACTTCATGCAACAAGACAAGACGGGAGTTCCATTTCAAACTATTACACCAAACTGAAGTCGATTTGGGACGAGTTGCAGATGGTTCTTCCCACACCACGATGCACCTGTCAAGGTTGTGGCTGTGGAATTGGAAAACAATGAAACGAATTGATGGAAAAGGAAAGGACTTACGAGTTCTTGATGGGATTAGATGAAGACTTATCCATCATTAGAACTCAAGTCCTCGCTATGAAACCGACACCCTCCATCGGGACGGTGTACCATCTTTTAGCGGAAGACGAGCAGCAAAGAGCAATCACGGGTGGAATAAAGAGAACGGGGTCTGAAGCATCAACGTTTCAAGTCAACTACAATGCGCAACGAGGGCAACGATAGTCACCATCGAAACAAACAAATCAACTGGTGAACAAAGTGACAAAAAAATCCACGAAATCCGATGGCGACAAATAGGTACGGTGCTCTCACTGTCAACGTGATGGACATAGCAAAGATGGGTGCTTCAAACTCATCGGGTATCCAGAATGGTGGCCCGGTAAGAAAGACAAACCCAAGGCCTATGCAGTTATCGCGGTCAAAACCGTAATCGCGGTAACCGACCGATATTTAATTTTGCGGTTCTCGCGGTGGTATAGCGGTGGTATAGCGGTTTTTTAGTAATATGTAGAATTTATATATTAGACTATTACTAGTAGAATTAATATCATAAAAGTCATTCAAAAAACATCACATAAGGCTTAATTCAAGACATAAATCACATATAAGGCTTAATTTAAGACACAAGTCACATAACATAACATTCTAATATAGAAAATGTCAAAGTATCAAATTCAAATTTAATCGACATCCGAGTCAACATCGTCCAAGCCATTCACTTCTTCATGAAAATCTTCCACGTCATTTTCTATCTCATCATCGTCGTCTCTATAACGTTCCCTTTTGCTCCTTGTACTTGTACTTGGCCCGTCGTCTGCATTTCCTTCCACACCTGACCAAAGAAGACCATCACCCGCATTCACAAATTCTTGAAGCTCATCTTCCGTTGGCATCGTCCACTCGTCGTTTTCCTCCACGTCTCTTAACAAAATGGGATCTAAAGATTTGTTTTTTAGAGATTCAAATCGCCTTTGTAATCTTGTGTTGTATTGGATGAATACAAGGTCATTAAGTTTTTGTTGCAAAAGACAGTTTCTTTTTTTGGAGTGTAACTGAAACAAAAGAATTAACATGTTACTTAAGGAACCAAATAAAATTTAGAATTTATAATAATACTTGTTAAAAATAACTTACATTGTCAAATGCACTCCAATTGCGTTCACATGGTGAAGCATTACAAGTTTGGCTAAGAACCATGATAGCAAACTTTTGCAGCAAAGGTGTGTCAATCCCATAAGAACACCACCATATATCTACATTTTATAAAAAAAATACCAAGCTAATAAATAAATTAAAAGAAAAAATTAAAAACATGTGATTATGTTAAAAAATTTAACTTACGTGGTGCATTTTTATATCTATTCCTTTTAGCAGATGAAGTTCCGAATTGGCCACCTGAATCAATATACTGATTCAATTCTTGTCTCAAAGTGTCATTGTCATCTTCATCGGGAACAAGACGATCAATCGCAAGATAAAGTCCCGTCATAATCTCTTTGTTGTTCTCAATTCCTTTTGAATTTTCTCCATGAAAAATGGCAGGGTTAAGGAAATACCCGTGACTGTCTTTGTCATCTTCTTCCTCATCATCAGAAAGATCTATAGAATTAGCGTTTGCTTGTCTAAGTATGTCTTCTGTTCTTCTTTTTTCTTTCTTTTTCTTGTCTTTTTCTTGCATTGATGTAAGCACTCTCTTTGTAATCTCTGTAGTCACCTTAGGGCAGCCAGCAACATCTTTTCCCGTATGAGTAAGGTGTTGTTTTAACCTTGTGATCCCTCCACATACTTTCTTGTCACACAACTTACACCAAATATTTGCTTTTTTCAAAGGATCTCTTTGAATCCCCCATTCCCAAGCCATATCTCTATTCAAGGAATTAGTACCGGCGGTGGCATCCGATGTATTAGTAGTATTGGTCGGATTTATGGAAGCGTGTGAAGAGCCTTGCGTAGCCATTGGTCAAAATTCCTTTTCAAGATTCAATTCACACAGTTAAGTAGTTAACAAGATTACAAGATAGCTTAATTGATTAATTCACAGTCACAGATTCAATTGAAGCATTCAAAACAAGATTACAAGATAGCTTAATTTACAGTCACAGATTCAACAGAAGCATTCAAAAAAATATTACAAGATAGCTTAAATTCACAGTCATAGATTCACAGATTCACAGATTCACAGATTCAACAGAAGCATTCAAAACAAGATTACAAGATAGCTTAATTCACAGTCACAGATTCAAGTATTCAACAGAAGCATTCAAAACCCAAACCAAATCAAGAGAAGCATTCAATTCACAGATTCAATATAAGTCAAGTAATTGGGAATCAAAGTCAAATTCAAGTCAAGAAGGTGACAAGCTTAACAGGAGCATTCAATTCCCAGGTTACGAGCTTAACAGGAGTATTTAATTGGGAATCGAAGTCAAATTCAAGTTATCCCAAGTCCCAATTGCCCAAGTCGAGCTTAACAGAAATCGAGCTTAGCAAAATGGAGTAGAATGGAGTATTGATCGAGCTTAGTAGAATGGAGAATGGCATATTGATTGAAGCAGTCGATTAACACTTAATAGTAGATTAAAGTCGATTAACAGTCAATTAACACTTAATAGTCGATTAAAGTAACATACCTGATGGAATCGAGCCAAGCACTGAAGTAATCGAACTTCGAAGTCGAGTCACCAGTGGCTCTATCGTGAGTCGTCGACAGTCGCCACAGTTCCAAGAGAGAAAAAACTAAGTTTCCTTTTAGGTCACAACATTAAAGCGTAGACATTGGACAAAAAAAATCGGATTTGGGCTAACTAAGTATTGGAATTGGGCTAAAAACATGGTTTTTAAAAAATAGATATAAGCTGGAGCCTAATTTTTTTCTAACCGCAATAGCGAGATTTTACCGGTATCTCGATGCTCATTATCGCGGTAAATAGCGGCGAATAGCGGCGATTTTAGCGGTACCGCGATTTTTCACCGGTAAACTGAACCGCGATAATGCTAACCACCGCGAACCGCGATACCGGCGCTATACCGGCGCTATTGACTGCACAGCCCAAGGCAGCCTGCGTGGAACTAGGCCCAAGATGATCCCTGGAATCACAGACGAGCAATACCAGCTCTTTGTTGAGCACTTCAAGAAAGGAACAAATGTATCAAAACAACTGATGGCGAACATGGCAGGTAGAAACGACAATTATGATGAATGGATTGTTGACTCGGGAGCCACCGAGAACATGACACACATAAGTGATTTTTTGATTAATGAAACCCACCACCCTAAAGACTCACCTGTTGTCATTCCTAATGGCGACAAGGTTCCAGTCATGGGGGAGGGTGAACACACTTTGCCAGGAGGTTTGAAAATAAAAGGGGTTTTATTTGTACCGAATTTCAATTATAATCTTCTCTCGGTTAGCAAACTCGCAGATGATCTAAACTGTATTGTTACCTTTTTCACTGGTTTCTTTGTAATGCAGGAGTTGGGGACGAAGCACTTGATTGGAGCGGGTAGTCGCCATGGAGGGTTGTATCGGATGGGGGGAATGAAGATGAAGACGAATGAAGCTCTAGTGTCAACTTTTGAGGTTTGGCATAAAAGGCTTGGCCACCCATCAATCAAGAAGATTTCAAATTTAGATTTTGTTAGTATTTCAAATAAAGAACAAGTTAATAAATGTGATGCTTGTCTTAAAGCAAAACATACTAGACTTCCTTTTCCTGTTAGCGAAATAAAAACCTCTTCTTGTTTTGAACTTATACATTGTGACGTATGGGGTAAATATAAAACTCCCTCTCTTAGCAATGCATCTTATTTTTTAACTATTGTCAATGACTTTAGTAGAGCCGTTTGGACCTTCTTGATGAAACATAAACATCAGGCTAGTACATGTCTCATAGACTTTCACAAGATGGTCCAAACCCAATTCGGAAAACAAATCAAGCGAATAAGATGCGACAATGGAGGTGAGTTCGTGTCCAATAAGATGCGCGAATTTTATGCACAAGAAGGGATCGTTTTGGAGACATCTTGCCCTCACACACCGCAACAGAATGGTGTGGTCGAACGCAAGCATAGACACTTGCTTGAAACAGCACGTGCTCTCCGCTTCCAGGCGAACCTACCAAAGGTTTTTTGGGGTGAATGCGTTTTGACAGCCACATATGTTATAAACCGAATGCTAACCAAAGTCTTACAAGGTATCACGCCATACGAGGTACTCTTTGGTCAAAAAATCACTTACGATCACATGCGAGTGTTTGGGTGCTTAGCTT
The DNA here is from genome assembly GCA_023525715.1 of Cichorium intybus. Classification (NCBI taxonomy): domain Eukaryota; kingdom Viridiplantae; phylum Streptophyta; class Magnoliopsida; order Asterales; family Asteraceae; genus Cichorium; species Cichorium intybus. Next base: position 49,304,820 of record CM042016.1, on the reverse strand, counting down.
ATTATCGAAGTACAGAGACGAGGGGTGACAAATTTGAGGCTCGAGGTCGACCTGGTTTGTTTGTTGGGTACCCCCAAGGCACAAAAGGATACCGAATATATGACTTAGAAAATAGAAAAATAATCACTTCTAGAGATGTTCGCTTTCTAGAAGATCGGTTTCCAATGGGCTCCGGTTTAATAAATGATAATGTGCATCATGAGGAACTCTTTGAAATTGATGATACTGTATGCGAGACTTATATGGCTCCGTGTGATGAAACTGTTTCACATCCTCTCAATGACACTATCGCTGACCAAGAAGCAACATCCACCTCCGATATGGATAGTAACGATGCACCTCCTGTGCACACCGACCTTGGTGACGAAAATTACCCTTCCATGCACACTGAATCAGCAGATACCCATGTCACCAGGGCTTCACGAGTCCGAACACAACCACTTTGGTTTAGTGATTATGATGTTGAATTACCCCCGTCGGTCAACCATCCGCTACTCGCCTCCGATCGATCTGCTTCTACGGTACACCCCCTCTCCTCTTATGTCTCTTATAAAAAATTTTCCAAGTCTCACAAGGCATTTCTAGCAGCCATAGTTACCCACTATGAGCCAAAGTGTTTTAAGCATGCAGCTCAAGATGAAAGATGGCGAGATGCAATGGTCAAAGAAATAAGTGCCTTGGCAAACAAGACTTGGACTCTCGTTGAACTACCACCGGGTAAACGCGCCATTGACTCTAAATGGGTATACAAGATCAAGTTTAAACCAGATGGGGAGATAGAGTGCTACAAAGCTTGGCTTGTCACAAAAGGATACACGCAAATGGAAGGTGTGGACTACCATGACACTTTTGCCCCCGTTGCCAAACTCGTCATTGTCTGAATTTTACTAACAATGGCGGTAAAAAATAACTGGATTGTACACCAGTTAGATGTAAACAACGCATTCTTACATGGTGACCTTGAGGAAGATGTGTACATGAAGATTCCTCAAGGTTTTAGCAAAGATGGTGACACGCGAGTTTGCAAGTTGACAGAATCTTTATATGGTTTAAAGCAGGCCAGCAGGAATTGGTATCACAAGTTCACCTCAGCGTTGTGAGAACTTGATTTCCATCCATCCCATGCAGATCACTCATTATTTATTCACCGAAATAAGGAAGTCTTCGTTGCAGCTTTGATATATGTTGATGATGTGATCATTTTCGGTAATGATTCTAAGAAAATTGAGAAAACCAAATCCAGTCTCCATGCTCGCTTCAGCATCAAGGACCTTGACTGTCTCACGTATTTCTTGGGAATCGAAGTGTCTCGCACACAAGAAGGCCTTGTACTTAGTCAACGAAAGTACACCATTGACATTCTTGATGATGTTGGTATGCTTGGGTGTCGTCCAAGCAAGTTCCCGATGGAACAAAATCTTAAACTAGACAAAGGCAAAAACGGAGAAACTGTTGATGTTAATTTATATCGGCGATTGATTGGAAGACTCCTTTATTTGCAAGCAGCTAGACCAGATATTACATACTCGGTTAACGTTCTCAGCCAATTTGTATCCGATCCTCGACTAAACCATTGGAACGCAGTTTTACGAGTTTTACGTTATCTTAAAAGCACTTTAGGCCAAGGCATTCTACTTCCAAAGGAAGGTCAGCCAGAACTACTTGCTTACAGCGACTCCGACTGGCTTGGCTGTCCTTTCTCCAGGCGTTCTAGAACTGGTTACCTCTTGCTGTTGGGTGGTGCACCGGTGTCGTGGAAATCTCGCATACAATCAGTCGTATCCCGCTCCTCTGCAGAAGTGGAGTACCGTGCCATGGCAAGTACGGTCAGCGAAGTATTATGGGTTCGGTGGTTACTTTCTGAACTTGGAGTTCATGCTGATAAGCCTGCACCTCTCCTGTGTGATAATGAGTCTGCTCGTCATATCGCTCATAACCCGGTCTTCCACGAACGCACTAAACACGTCGAAATGGATTGTTTCTTTGATCGGGAAAGAGTAGAATCCAAAGAAATAGCTCCTGTTCGTGTCACTACTCAATCTCAATTGGCGGATTTGTTTACCAAGCCACTTGGCTCCGACAGGTTACGGTCATTGCTTGCCAAGTTGAACATTCGAAATCTACATGTATCAACTTGAGGGGGAGTAAAGGATAAAAGATTTTGAAGCTTATCTGATCATTAGCTTATCTAGTTTATTCATCCGATCATTAGCTTATCTAGTTTATTCATTCTTATCTTTATTTAAGTTTAGATAGATTTCTTTTATCTCGTATTGTTAGTTAGTCTTGGAGCTATTTATTGGTCACGTTTTGTAACCTGGATGATTGAGAGAAATACAACTTGAATTCCGCTTACACTAAATTCTATAAAAGTTAGTTTCAAATTTGTTCTTTTAAGTTTCGAAATTGTTAAAGAGTTTTGATGTTCATTTCTACAAGATTAAGTTTGGAAAAGCATTATGCCTAAATATTGAGCAATTAAGTAAACAAACGTACGTGTATTGTCATTTTGTGACGAGTTGCGAGAATGTGAGAGTTGCAACATCATAAAGTGATATTTTTGTGATCGTCTTTACTATTATTGCTAGGAGTCCATTGTTCATAATAATAATAATAATAATAATAATAATAATATTATTATTATTATTATTATTATTATTATTATTATTCACAATAATTCTCTTTCTATTTCTCTTTTAAGAAACTCAAACCTCTAAATTTTTATTTCTGAACAATGTGGGATAGAATTTTCTTGTTTTACGCATTTATAGTTTGTCCCATTTATCTATCTAACTTTTTTGCTTCTTTTTATATAATATCACTCTATATATTTCTCACCCTCCATTTTTCATTACAATATGGTGGTCTAATACTATTGTTGGAAGCTAAATTTTATGGGGTAAATTTATCATTTTAGAACATTTAATACAGGAGGCGTGACAGTAAAAGTCTCTAGGAGCAAGCATGCAATTTTCATCAACCACGATAACCATCAATGTAAAAACTTCAAATCATGGACCTAAAGTGCATAAGTGTGCATACCATTGGGAGCAAAACTATAATTTAGCCTTCTTGTGAAAATATACGAACTTGGACAAAAAAAAGTGCTATTCAATGCGAACCATGGGGACTAATATTGTAATTTAGCATTAAAAACTTCAGGGACCAAAAGTGTAACACATTCATTCCTTAAATTAAAATTTGTAGGTACCAAGATTGTAATTAATACATAAAAACTACATGGATGTAATTCCGTCATTTCCTATATTATAAATTATATGGACCAAAATTGTGAATAATGCGAATTAAAAACTACATTGACCAAAAACGTAATTAAACGAGCGGAAGGGAGCCGCGCGTTGCTGCGGTTAAGGAAATCAACAAATTAAAACTACAGGGATCAAAACTGTAATAATGTTAAACTGGCAAACAAAACTATAGGGACCAAAATTGTAATTAATAAAAATTAAAACTATAAGGACTAAAACTATAATTATACAAATTAAAACTACAGGGGTAAAAATTGTAATAAAACTAAAGTGGTACTGTTCATTCAAGGCAACAATTGTATCTGTAATAATGTTAAACTGGCAAACAAAACTATAGGGACCAAAATTGTAATTAATAAAAATTAAAACTATAAGGACTAAAACTATAATTATACAAATTAAAACTACAGGGGTAAAAATTGTAATAAAACTAAAGTGATACTGTTCATTCAAGGCAACAATTGTATATATACGAGCGGAAGGGAGCCGCGCGTTGCTGCGGTTAAGGAAGTCAACAAATTAAAACTACAGGGGTCAAAACTGTAATAATGTTAAACTGGCAAACAAAACTATATGGACCAAAATTGTAATTAATAAAAATTAAAACTATAGGGACTAAAACTATAGTTATACAAATTAAAACTACAGGGGTAAAAATTGTAATAAACTAAAGTGGTAAAACTACAGGGGTAAAAATTGTAATAAACTAAAGTGGTACTGTTCATTGGAGGCAACAATTGTATATATATATATAATATAATTATAGGGACCAAAACTATTAGAGTAAATAACAGTTTTGGTCCATGTGGTTTACACCTTATATTTTTGGTCCTATTTTTAAAAATCTTGCACTGGTGGCCCCTGTGGTTTCCAAATCTTATACTTTTGGTCCCTGATCCATATAAAACGACTATATTACAATTTCTATTTTCTTTTTCTTTTTATTGATTTACATATTTTAATATTAAAGAAAAATAGCACTCTATAACCCGTCGTCCTCTCTCTCTCTCTCTCTATCTTTCTCTCTCTATCTCTCTCTCTCCTAGGTATAAGAACACATCTCTCTTTTTCTCTCCCTACTATCACCACCTTCACTAGAAAACCCTAGCCACCTCCACCTTCCTCTCCACTTAGTTCTTTATTATCGTCACTGCCTCCATCACCACCAATATTGCCTCCAATACCTCCCTCATCAGTCCCTGTGTATTTATCTTCTCTCTTTGCATTTGTTTCTCTTTTCATCGATCTGGTAGTACAAGTAACAAAGGTGGGGTGGTGGAGATGAACGGAAATGGGGCAGTAGAGATGGTGGCAATCCAATTGCATGAATGACAGGTATGGATGATGATGCACAGTTGTGGTGATGTTGGTTATTAGTTGTAGATAATCATGGGTCTCCTAGTCTGCTAGAACAGAGGTGGGGTGACGGAGTTGATGATGTGGATGATGGTGATTTGGATTGGGTTTAAGCATTAGATGTTAAGTTTTTGTGTTGATGGTTTTTTCTTAGTGTTTGTATTTATGTTTTTGAAGAACAAACCCTATTAATATGGAGTGAGTGTGTGCTCATGAGTATGTGTTCATGAGTCTAGGTGTTTAACTATGTGTGTGTGTTCTTGGGTGTGTTAGTAGTTATGACGAACAAAACCAAAAATATTGGTGGTAACTGTGAGAGAGAGAAAGAGAAGAGAGAGATAGAGAGAGAGAGGGTAGTGGGGTGGGGTGGATGAGGTGGCCTTTTCCTTTTTTTTAATTATTAGAATAAATAAAATGTTAAAAAAGAAAAAATATATTAAAAAGGTAAGATGGTTCTTTTTATATGACCAAAAGTGCAAGATTTGTAAACCAAATAGAACACTAATACAAATTTTTTCAAAAACTAGGATCAAAACTGTAATTTAGTATAAATCACAAAAACCAAAACTATAATTTACTAGAATTATAAAGAAGTATTTAAAACTATAGGAACCAAGCATTTGACCATACATTTCCTAATTAAAAACTAAAAAATATAATTCATGCAAATTAAAAAAATTACACGAACTCAAACTGTAATTTTCTTTAATTAAAAAGTATAGAGGCCAAAATATAATTCATATAAATTAAAAAACTACAATGACTAAAATTACAATTATTGTATTTTTGCAATTTAGGTGGGATGTATAGTGTATGTTTTATAAACAAACGTAACTACTTTTATGATCAACGACAAACGATGACTCCTATGAGATGAAGGATGTTCTACTACGAATGGTAACGGGTCTAGTACGGGTCAGACGAGGAAATTCAAACCCGACCTGATTAGTTTCAGGTTTCTCATTAGGACCTCCCATCGGGTTTGGATATCGTATCGGGTTTACCGAACTTTTTAGTATTTACTCACACACGAAATAACATAAGAAAATAAAATTAAATAACCGGCACTCTACATACATATCTATCTGTCGAAAACCAATTCCCGGTTTTTTTTTGTTTTAAGGTGGGCATATGCTATGCATGCTTTTTTTGCAAATTGCAACAAGTTAAAACATCATCAAAGCAACACAGGCAACTCTGTTCAAACTATTTCATTCAACCCTATTGAAGCATTCATTCATTACACAAACCCACAACAAATATACCCTCTCATACACAACACCACGGGGGCACGTTTTCACCAAGTGGGTGGGTCACTGGGCGGGTCGGGGGCCTCCAACTCATCACCTACCAAAAACAAAAACCCACATCAGAACCATCAACTATAAAAAATTAAAAATTAAAAAAAATTAAAAAACTCACCTTTTAACTACTGCCATGACGGGTGTTTATAGCTAATCCTATCTCCTCCACCATCCCAACCGCCATCTGGCTCTTTCCGCTTGCTACCAGCCGCCATCTGTTGAAATATCTTTATCTGCTCGTCCGCCACCTGTCTCAATCCGGACTTATCTTCACCGCCGCCGGGCCCCGCGTTTAAGTCCAGACCGCCACCCTGGCTTCCCCACTTTCCGACGTTACTCGATCCGCCAGGTAGACTCATGAAGTACGACGGCCTATACGGCATTGAAACTAACTGTCCTTGTGACGGGAAACAAACCGGGGCGGGGGCGTGCCCGGGCCCGCCAGCTGGCGCGTCCACGTAGGCGGTTGACACGGGTGGAAACGGGAAATTGGTTTCGAACGGGAACGGATATTGAAAGGGGACAACAGCGGGTGTTGATTGTAAAACAGGGGATGATAACATTCTTTGTGCAGGAACGTAACTTTGGTCTTGAATTGATGGGATTGTGAAGGTGTTGTTTGGTGGAAACCAAGATGACAGATTTACCCCTATGTCCATGTTGTTATTCAGTCTGACGTTAGGTACGGCGGAGAGAAACTGCATGCCCTTTTTCGGAAACTGTTGTACGGGTTCACCACCGGCGGATTCTTCCATGCCGGGTCCGTTCAGGTCGAACCCGCGTGAGGAATTTGAATTTGACGGAATTGCCCTTGGCGGGAACTGGACGACTTCGGGGCTCTCTTGGCTTGCGTTTAGATCAAGGTCGAGTCCGTTTCCAGGGGCGTTGTTTTGGCCGGAATCGTCGACTCCGATGTTGAGGTCGAAGTCGAGAAGCGGGCGGACCGGTTTGGTGGTCCGATTATCGGGAACCGCGGGCCGGAACGCGCTAGTGGCGGCTGACCCTTTCCAACCGAGCTCGGACTTTGTTCTTGATAGGTTTTCGGAAGGGTAGAACGGTCCTTTTGCAGGGACTGTAATCAAAGGAGACCGATTCCCGTTGTTTCCATTAACAGGTGAATTAGAAGAAGGTAATGCGTGATTCCCATCGTTCCCGTCATCGCTGGGAACGTCTTCATTCAGATCAAAATCCAACTTCACCGTCGTTCCTGTCCCCGTTCCCGTTTCCGTTTCCGTTTCACCCACCGTTAACTTAACTCCGGAATCAGGATCCTCGACATCGGCTTCACCTTTTCCGACGTTTTCACGCGAAACCGACGTCCCGGAATCCCTCACCTTCTTGTCATCAGCCTCTTCAAACTTCACTCCCAAATCAGCATCACCACAAGAAGTGGTAGCAGCTTGGGATTCTTCTAGAAGCTTTGACCGAATGTTGACCGGTTTCTTCTCATCCTCGTGCATATCCGAAGACGACCAAGAAGCCGACTCTTCATTAATCTGCGTTTCAACTTTTAAACTTTCCGGAAGAACCACATTGTTTTTCTTCACATCATCAACATTCTTCTCTTCCATCTTTACATCAGAAGCCATACCGGTCGGAATCGGAATCTGAACCGGAACCGGAATCGGAATCGCCGATTCCGACCGCACATTTCCCTCGCCAGGCTTCACCTCACACCCAAAAGACGCGTCTTTACTATCTCCATGGGTCCCTTCCCGCCTCAATTTAGCAACATTCGCAGAACAAGAATCTTCAGGTAAAGGCGGCGAACAAACAGGTGACACGTCAGATCTTGATATTTCACCAGCTGCCACGCTGGCAAGAAGATTCATTCCACCATCATCAGAAGGAGACACGCACACACTAGCTTCAGAAAACTTAGCACAGCTTTCCACCAACGCGTTTATTGAACTATAAGAAGCTTCATATAATTTCCCTTGTTTTGGAGTAACACCAGATGAAGAACCGCCATTTTCATCCAACGGTAACGCAACCGTCACATTTGCTGACTTGGCATCATCACAGCCATCCATTCCATCTTTCTCCTTCAAAGACTCGGTTTTTCCGATTACCTTTTCATCTTGCTTCTCGGAAGGTTCCGGAACATTCCGGTTGTTACTATTTCCATTATCTACAATAGACACATCAGATACATGTCTAGTTGGCGATGAATCTTTTTCCGTCTGGTTTTTTCCAAGATTACCCTTTTGCCCTCCGGGGGTTCCGAAGCCATTGCTCGAGTTTCTACTATTGTACACACCACTAGAAATTTTAGTCAAACTTGAGGACCCACCGGTCTTACCATGGTCACTCGAACACGATTGACTATTATTTGGAGATTGATTGGAACTACAACTCCTTCCCTCTTTAGTCCCGGAAGAAGGCATATCCGGCGACCCGCCGCCGCCCGTTGCCGCCATTTTCGAGGCGGGAGACGGCGGTGATTTGGCGGCGGGGTCGTTAACTTTCGGTTGTTGGGATTTTAAAGGAGAAGGTTGTGAGGTGGAAGTAGAACGTCTACTTGGCCAAGAACCACCTCGACTTGTACTAGATTTAGTTTCAATCATTGTCATTTCAGCTTCCACACGTCTCTTCCATGTGCTGACTAGACTTCTAGCTTTCTTCTGAATTTCTTGATTTTTATGGCTTCTTAAATGATTAACAGATTTCCCAACATTACAAGTCTGTAAAGCATGGAGATTTACCGGTAACCTATCGAGGGCACGAAGTAAAGAAAAAAGAAAATCTTCAACGGATTTATCGTTTTCTTTCGGACTCCCATCGCCGATTTTACCCTTGTGGATTTCTTGAAGCCATTCATCTAAAATAGATAAACCCCTCAATTGAACAAATCTACCCAAAAAGTCAAACTTTTCGGTGACTGATAACACATCAACGAGAAAAGTTCGGGAAGATAAGTCGAGTTTCTTGTCGGTGTTTTCGGGTCTCATGAGTTGTATAAGCTTTTCGACTCCTTGGTAATCCACCAATCCGCCTTTATCGGTAATCTTGGAGATTTCAGTCTTTATTATGTGTTCGGGTTTAGTTTGACCGGAATCGGCATCGTCTACTTTGGATTTGTGAACACCGTGGTCTCTCTTTTTACTTTTGGCATGTGATGAAATGGAAGATGAACTATTTTGTACATTATCTGAAGAGGGTTTGAGTTGTTGACCGGTCAAAGGCTTTGGAGAGCGACCTCCATACATTTCTACACGTGTCTTATCTAATAGCTTGTTGACTTCTTCTTGTCGTTTCTGTGTCAAATAAGACTACATAACATATTACATATCCAATCAAGATAATTTTCAAGAAAGATGAGATGAAGAAGGTAAAGTTAAAGTATGGTATTGTATAGTATACTCACGTTAATGTAATCTTGATCGGTTAACCACCATAAACAATTGCTCTCAATATCATACACTCGTCTGCATACAAATGAGGATAGCCCTGAAGGAAGTTCAACACCTTTACGAAGGAATGAGACTTTACACGGATGGAGTAATGATGCAGCAGGTATCTCATCCTTGTGAAAAGAGTAGAAGACTTCGTTTGGTGCTGCTTCAAAAGAAGCACCTTCTTTGAGCTTTATGTCTGCAGGGCGGTATAGCCAGTTGACACTTAAAGTTAGATTGTTGTCTTTTCCTACTTTTAACTTACGGATTAATCCTACAAAAGGAAGGGAATTGTGGGATGGTTTGAATAGAGCACAGTCACCAACATGAATCGTTCTACCATCCTGCAAGAAATGGAAGAGATTAAGCCTGTGGAAGTTATTGTCAAAAATAGCAAAAAGATCCAAGAAAAGATGTTAAACATGTAGATAGAAAGCAGCAATAAGATTTCAGTACCCAAGATATAAACTAATACAACCCAATGATAACCACAAACCCAAAAGGAAATTCTGTATTATGTATTGACGTAGCCTGTAGATTTGAGTTAAGAAGAGACGGGTTTATTTTTTAGATGATAATGAGGGGAATATAGATGCATAAGAAACCTACTGCAAGTACAACCCATGAATTCAACGAAATGATAGCATACAAATTATAAGCTAGCTTACAAGAGCGCTCTAACAGGTAAATTTAAAAAAAAATTATAAATATACATACAAGTAATGGATATGAAGATATATAACTGAAATAGAAATTATGTGTACTTTGGATAAAGAGTTAGAATCAATCAATACGAAGGAACTGGAGGGAGCAGCTACAGATGGCGTGGAGGAAGATGGGACCGGCCACATGTGCCACCGGTGGAACCACAGCTCACCTTCCCACCGCCCATACATAATAGCCTTCTTCCATCATCATAGTCAAGAATATCGCTTTTCTTTATAATCAAATCTTGTTCTTGGTAGCGCGCGACGAGAACCATCAATTACCGTGGCCAATTTTGTGATCCCCTTTTCTAATTTCTATTTCATCAGAAACCCTAGGTGGTTGAAATGATTGATCATGGGATATAGTAGGCACCTCAACACCTCCAGATCGGCTACCGAACAACGGAAACACCCAAGTACAAAAGCTGAAACGATCGATGGATAATCGACTGGTATGGATTTAAATTAGGGCTATATGAGTTTGAGGCGTAGCAAAACGATTTCGTCGACGAACAATTCGGATAATAGTATAGATCTATGTATGGGGTGCGAGTGAATTAGCGAAAGTGTGAGATTTCTGGACGGATTTCGAGCCGGCGGAGATTTAACGGGAGAGAAAAATGGAAGAGCGAGCGAGAAGGGGAAAGATGAAATCGAAAGAGAGAAAAAGAGACGGGTGTGGGTTGTGATGCTACGCGAAACGGCGAAGGCTGACAGGTGAGGTGTTGACCATTGTCAAGGCCTTTTTATATAAACGGTGTCGTTTAGTAATATAAAAGGTTCATTGAAGTAATATAATTTTAAATAAATAATTGTCATACTAATATATATTATTTTATAGGAATTAGTTCAAATGAGAACCATTAAAAAGTTAATAACTTTTAGGAACTAATCTAAACCTTTGGATATTTTTAAGTTTTGATCAATGGCCACAAATAACTAGGGGCATGGTGGTCATTTTGATAACACTAACATAAAAACAACCATTTTAGATCTGAAAATCAGATCTACTGACATTTTTGTTCAAACATTCTCACAAATCCTCCTAATTAGACTCAAATCCTAACAGCACCGCCGCCACCTGCCGCCGTCGCCACCTGCCGCTGCTGCCGCCACCACCGTCACCGGTGTCGGCCCTCTCACCGCTTCCTCGCCGCCTCTTCACCGTCTCTTACCAATAACCAAACCATCGCTTCCTCCTGGTTCCAGATCTGACTTTTGCTGCGATCTCAAGAGAGCTTTCATGCCTCCAATGACTAACGTCACACTAGCGCCACCAGCGCCGTCGTCACACCTGCGTGCACCACTACCGATGACACACATCCTCGTCACTTAGGTTCTTATGGATCCGGAGCCAATGAAGATTACACTCTCAGATCTTGTAAAATTTAATGTGTTTTATGTAATTTTAAGTATAGATCGGTGGCCAGTGGTGGTTCCACAACCGTATCAAACTTGTTCCACCACCTCCTTCTCCTCCTCTCATTGTTTTCTTTCTCTCTGAGTTGTTCTTTGATGGTAGTGTTTAGAGAAGAAGTTTTGAAAATCTGATGCACACAAGGTGTTTGATGAAATGCTTCAATGAAATTTTAAACTTTGAATGTTTTGTATTAAACTGTGAATGTATGGATTAAACTGTGAACGTTTGGTTATATTAAACTGTGAATGTGTGTTAAACTCACCCACCACTATCGGCGACGGTCCCACCGCCACTTCTTCCCCCTCCGGTCGTTACCTCATATTGCCAGCAAAAAATGACTACATATGTAATTGCCTAACTGTGAGTGTGTTTATTCAGCTATGAATGGTATATAAAAAATTGTATTAAGCTGTGAATTAATGTAGTTTTAACTGTATTAAGCTGTGAATTTAATACGAAACTGTGAATGTTGTCTTAAATTTAGTGTCAAAATGATGTTTTTGTCCTTTTCTTTTACCAAAATAAATAAATAAACGAGATTTTAACACATTCAATCTAATCCGTCCATTTTTTTAATGATAAGCTAAGATTAGTTCCTTTGGTTCTCAACCTTTTAATGGTTCATATTTGAACCCTTCCCTTACTTTATAATATACATGCTGATAAAATTGTCATTTTATATATATTAACCAAATTAATGTTTATTTATATGATGTGTTTGTTATATTTTTAAATACTTATTAACCTATTAAACAACATCTCTTTGAGAATGGGTATCCAAATTCTATAACATCATGTGATTTATAGTTTACAATGTTTATATTTTAATTTTACAATATTATAAATTGGATAATTCATAAATATCATTAAAAATGAAATATTAGTCCAAAATGATTAACTATTTTTAGAATTGAAAATTTGATTATTGAGTTATGAATAATGTACTTTAGACTTAATAAAATATATAATATGTATATTTTCCTCATTTATAATAAATGTACTTCAAAACACTCTCTTTACTAATTTACGAACTATTTATTTCAAATGGCTAATATCACCTGTTTTTTGACAAAATATAACATTTTGTATCATTCTTCTATCTTGTCTATCTTTCATCTGTTATGTTTCTTTATGTTCTGTAAAAGTAAATCACTTTCTCAAATTTCAAATTCGTTCGTTGAACTACGAACATGTTCTTAAGATTTCAAAATAGTTTTTCTTTTGTAAGTCTATCCTAAAATAACTTTTTTATAAAATGTAAATTTAGTGTGACATAAAAATTAGTTTAAAAGAAGTCTGCTATAGTTCATCCCAAACTTTATGGTCAGTTTTTCAAATATTGAAATAGTTGAGAATTTTATATTGATACTTCATTCTTAATATCCATCTTTTGTGAATATCCTTTGAAAAAAATTATGATTATAAAATTACGTATATATCCTTATAAAACTTGAAATTATGTATATATCCTTACAAACCCTAAAAACTCACATACATACCCAAACGATTAATATGATAATAAATAATATTTAAAAAATATAAAAAACACTTTTTAAATTAGATTCTACACACGTTATTAAAATACCCTTATGAAAATCCTTCCATAATCGACAACTTCTTCACGCTAAACAACTGATCACCTCATATTCGACTATGACCGTCCAAGCCGAACCCCAAATTTCCACTCGAACCTAACAAATCTGATCGAATTTGTGACCTCTACATGTACCTGTCGATTCGAGAACAAATTTGGCACAAATCCAATGAACGATTGATCGACGATTGCTGATGAGGTTTATTGAGCGAAACGACGATTGACTGTGTGGTGCATCGAGGGTAACGACTGATATGTTTAGAAATTTTGGGACAAATGGAGTATGTTAATGTCACAATTTAGTTAGTTTCTAAAACCATAAAAATAGAATAAAAAACTGTTTTTTAATTTTTTAAATAATTAATTATTATTAAATTACTTTTTGGGTCTATATGTGAGTTTTTAGGGTTTGTAAAGATATATACGTATTTCAAATTTTATAATGATATATACATAATTATAGAGGGTTTGTAAAGATATATACATAAGTAATTAAGTATAGTTAGATCAAGAATTCAATAAAGCAAGTAACACATAATTAATTATAGAACACAACAATGTAAATATTAACATATAAGCTCTTTGATTGATCAGTGAATCATATTACAAGAAGATCAATTAGCAGAAGTGTGAGACCCTGTAACCTAATCTTAAAGTCTAATACATACACACACATACACACACATATATATATATATATATATATATATATATATATATATATATATATATATATATATATATATATATATATATATATATATATATATATATATATATATATATATATATATATATCCACTTACAAAAGACGTTGTAGATACGACCAACCATAAAATTACACATGGACATACATGTGTGAAGGCATTAACAACCAACTCTTACTAGCCTAGGCATATAGATAAGAGCATAATAGTCCATGCATACAGTTCCTACTAAAGGATCATAATATTCTCTCAGAACTACTATGGAAAACAAAACGTCTTCGGTAAACTAGGTGCTTTGGAATCAGTAACTTCAAAACATATCACCTGCTTTAGACATTATCACAACAAAATCGTTCCCAACATTCTCCCCCTTTTTGACAAGTTAACAAACATCTGAAGTTAACTAGAAAAATATGCAACACTGAGTAGTGCCTTTAGAACAGCAATCCTATAACACGCGGTTTCTCTCACACAAATTACATCAAAGTTTTCAGCAAAAGATCATACATACAAAGGTGTAAAGAGTAAGTAAGCAACCACAGTAACATGTTGCTATCAAAAGGCATGGTACAAACTAAGTTATACCCAAACAACCGGGTTACAAAAACATCATCACAAAAAACAAGGTCTGGTCCTGATCCACAGCTATCCCTCGACTACCCTCTTCCCTCTGGCACTACTAGGACTCGCAATGACAACATAACAATCGTGAGCTACACAAGCTCATTGAGTAATAACACAATAATTGAAATAACTATCAATATTCATCAAATGTTATAATATGTATATATAAACTCATTTCTCGCATTTGAACCGATTGTGGTATAAATCAACCACACATGAAGTCAACCATCGACTAGTGTGTTCTCGGCTACAGACTCACATTTCAACAGTATCTTCCTCCCATATGAAGTCAATGCTCACTTGCAACATCAGCCATTTCACATTTCATTCATAAAGAATTACTTACCTTGGCTTTGTTCAATATGTGATAACTCCGAGTTTCTAGTTCACGTGTCTCTCCTACGCGTATCAACTGTATTTTCGCATCATAGAGTTAGTCACAATCATCCTCACAATTTCCCAAAATCTTAGCTTACTAGGTTAAGCTATTTAAAAGATACAAAGTCTCTGTCCAGGAGAGATAGCGTCGCTATCTTATGATGATAGCGTCGCTATCATTAGTATGTTGAAGTCCTTCACGACTACATGCGATATAAAGACGATATCTCTATAGATAGCGACACTACCTACGCTGCACAACAAAAGTTCACCTCTTAACGGATTCAACTCTCAATACTTTAAACCAATACCTCCCTAACTTAATATTTATCTCATACTCAAGTTTTAACCATATAAAATTCGACGAAAACAACCGAACACACGAAATTTAGCATCTAGAGTTTCAAAACCCTATTTTTCCCCAAATTTAAATCCAACTTACCTTAGATTAAAGATTTTCAACATTCCTAAATGTTAATTGCAATTCTTCTAAGTTTCCCCCTTCGATTCTTCTTTCAATTTGGACAAAAACCCCTCGAATCGCACATATATGTGTGTTCTTTGGTGTTTGTTCCTTTTTCTCGATTTTACAAACAAAAGGGTATTTCTGACCTCTAAAGATAGTGTCACTATCTCTTAAGATAGCGTCGCTATCTACTCATTTTGTCATGTTCTGATTTCTACCTAATATAGCAACGTACTTCCACTTAGCGTCGCTATCAGGGCTGGATAGTGTCGCTACCTGTGCTGAAGGTGACCTCATGTCCAACTTTTCTTGTTAAACTCTCCCAAATATATATCAAACCACATTTCAACCTAGTATTCAGTTTCTACTCTATTTAACACTAATCTCGACTAACTTACATGTTCAATTAAATGACCAAAATACCCTTTTAAGGTCATTTAATCACATTAGTAATTTCAATCATATTAAGATTAAAATTTATGCACTTGATTTTACCGATAATTCATAAAGAAATCACTAGATAAAGAAATCACCAGATAATTCATAACTTTACACCAGATAATTACACCAACTGAATTTATAAAGAAATCACCAGATAATTCATAACTTTACACCAAGATTTATTCACAGCTAATTAACAATTGAAGATGATGATGTCTTTAAAACTATACAGTTACTCACCTCAGGTCCAAAATGATAAGAGCTTCAATAGATGTTGATATCTCTTTTTCTTGGTACCTCGACAACATAATTCAACAAATTAACCATAACTCAGATATAACATACCATCCCTTTTAAGCTACACGCTTGATTAAATCAACAAGTTCTAATCAGTGTATATAGCGCCGCTATCTTATTCAGATAGCGTAAATAACTATGAATCTCCAAGGTCTGGTTATGCTTAAATTGATCAAAACTCCCATTCATCCATCATTTATACAATCAACATACGAATTACATACATATAGCGCCTTATGCAGGTTCTAGCAATAATAATCACCATTACCAACTAACTCCTTAGCCTTAAAACACAATTCTAACATCAAATTATGCATAAGAAAAACAACGACCCTTAATACTATGCAATTATAAGCAAAAACCCATTGACACATTTATTTGGTATAAATTGACTCTCATTCTAGCTATAACCCTTTTCCCCTGTTTTCGGAGTTTTTATGTGATTTAGCCCTAATTGACCGACTAGTGGAATATATTGTCATTGACCTTAGCGCCACTAACATCTACACATCTACTTACACCTTAGTGTCGCTAACATTACACCATAACGTCGCAAACTCCACATTTTCATCAAGGCAGCCTACTTTAAGAAAAATGACATTGTATATCATCCTACTTTCATTTGCGTCGCTATACTCTAAGAGTTAGCGGCGCTAAATCGCCTGTTAGCACTTACTTTTCCTAACTCCTTGATTAACACCTATTTTGATCCAAATCCTTCACCAAGGCTCATATACTTCATAACCAACTAATTAATACAGTTTAGACCCAAAATTTATCCCTAAATCATCACCATTTCTAAAGGGGACAAATTATCACATACACCATACTTATATTTGCCTAATATCATATAAATTAAGGTATATGTTTTCCATACTATACAAGTTCGTTATACAACACATTTAAACACATATACGTACCAGGTTAGGTGGTCTTACAGATTGACTCCATCTCAGAGTGAAAGATCGAGATTGTCCCTAAGTAGGTGCAAAGAAGGTTCTTTCAATTTATTGCCTTTTCGACTCGGAAGTTGGTTCATCAGTATAGTTAAATAGTGCTCAAGACGACGGGCATACTATTGAAATATCACGATTAACAACAAAATCCCGGATCTTTAACAAACTCCCGGATATCTTGCCTCAAACCATCGACAAAATGCTCTACTTGATCATCTTCAAATGATAGAATTGTTAGGGAAACCGTGCCTTTAGGTTGAATTGAGTCTCATACTCAATTAAAAACATGTTCCCTTGATTGAGTTCCAATAATTCTTTCTCAAACCTCTGTAGTAGGTCAATAAGACAATATTTTTCATGGAGTCGTGTTTAAAATATTCCCAAGTTATGGTGTCCACTTCATTTTCATTTAGCGACTTAAAAGTAGCACCCGACCAAACACGAGAACGATCCGTGAACATCATAGTTATGTAATTCAATTTCTCATCTTTCAAGACTCGAGATTCAGTATTTTGTACGATCATATTTGGGTTTAGAAGTGTCACACGCATCCACACCTCTGTTTTTTATAATATCATATTTCTTTTGTTTAATGTTTTGTTGCACAAAAGTTGTGAGTCATTTCGTTAACCATTCACTAGAAAGAGATGGTGACATCTCTTCCTCATCCAAATACGAGTCGAGGTTGTTTTCTCCAATATCGGGGTTTGTCGTAGTGTGATTAGCATCATCGTCATCAACCATCTTTTCTAAAAGTGTACATGTGTAGTGAGTATTAAAACATATCCTATTCACAATCCCCTACCCAACCTGGATGTCTCCTAAAGGTCTGTATCCCATATAAACTATCACTTACTATATAACATCAACACCTAAATTTAAGTCAATATACCATAACTGATACCTAGTTAACTTAAACCACTGCTCAAATACTATATTACTAACACTGCAGTTACATGACAAACACTTACTGAACCATCATTTCAAAAACCTCAAGGTACAGGATAGTGATTTACAATCCAAAATACATAATTTAAGGCTTAATAATTACATAAAAACCAAAAACATAATCATTGGAGACATGTCTACCCGAAATGTATGAACTATATACAACCCAAAGTATAACACATAATTATACCAAAAGTAGTCTTCACATGTCCTTATATTTATCAGTTTACACTGAAAAGTTTAAACCACTAAAAGGTAAGCTATAAAGCTTAGTTATTGCATGTAGAAATATGCGGTTATAATGTAGTATATCAGCGTACATAATAGGAAACAAAAGAAGGACTCGAAATAAAGTTTGCATAACAACAAAACAACAACATGGTTTTACCACATGATGTCATATATAGAAAAATACTTTCAACGTGGGAATCATAAAGGAATTTCAACATAGAAAGCCATCAATACAGTCAACATCATACTCAAGATCATACAAGGTCATATTCTAAATAACTTCACACACAAACATGAGACTTGACACCAAATCCTCCATTCATCTCCCAGATTGTGCCAAAGTCTTATGCTCACCCCTGACTCCTATTTGGTAGTAAATATGACAGCCCCTCTGATTGTCTCACTGTACTACATGATATATCGACAATCGGCCCAAAAACGCACCATAAGACATTACAAGCAATAAGAAATTTTGAGAGGACAATCCATAACGAACATCAATCATGGATGAACAAGAAAGCACATAAAAATAATCACAAAGTACACACATATGTCTACGTAAACTCACAGTGTTGTTTAATCAATTTGGTTGATCAAACCGAAAGCCTCGATCCAACTCCGAGTTTTCAAAGTGTAAACACTTCTCACAAGCTCCCAATGTGATTTATATAATCCCTAGAGTACATATACCAAGTATCACAACAAAATATTACCATTTACACTATCTAAACACTTTTCAATTTAGAAGTTACACTTATACGATTTTTTCTACAATTTTATATGATTTTTTCTAAAACAGATTTGTATCATGACTTTCAAACTCGAAATAGCTATTTTTTCATAATTTCATGTTTAATCCCAAACCATTTTATACCAAATTCATATATTAGTGTTGCATTACCAAAATTTATACAAAATCATCATGAATCCACCATTATTTTACCAAACATCCATTTATTTCATCATCATATAACTAAGTGTTTCTTGGAATTTAATCGTGATTTCTACAAGATAATAAGTTATCCATCATCTATCCTATATAATATCTAGATTTCAACTTATAATCCTCAACATTGCAACCCTAATTTCTTGGTTTCTTGAACTCAAATTGAAACACATAGTCAATAATGGAAGTATACCTTTAAAAACTTCAATAATCTTGGAAAATTTCACCTAACTCTTGTAAAAACACCCAAGTTTGGTGCCCTTGAAGTCTCTAGAAGTTTAGAAACCAAATTGGGAAGAAAATAGGGTCAAATCCTTGTTTTTATGACTTATGGTCGCTAAAACCACCTGGTTAGGTACCTACTTTGACCACCAAACACTTAAACATTCATAACTTTTTGCTTGGACTTCTGTTTTTATGAGGTTTTCGTGTATACATTCCCGATCGAGTATATTTTCACCTCAAACTCTCATATTTCCAAAATTCATCATGGAAAACATGTATGTAAATTATTTCTTATTTAATAATTGTGTTTATACATCTATGCTCATAGAGTACTACACTTTTTGTTTTCTTGAACTTTACCAACTCTAACACCTTACATTAACTTATTCTAAGGTGTTCCAATATTTACTTCACAACTATATCCATTTAAACAAGTTTTGGCTCTTTTACCTCATAAAGCATGATACTTTAACTATGGTTTAAGCATTTAAACAGTACTAATGTTATGTTAGGAAGACTAGCTGTAAAGCTAGGTGATAGCTAAAAAGATACCTTTTAGATATAAAGTTAGCTGGTAGCTGATAAAAAATGACATTTGGTAAAAGCTAGCTGAATAATTTAAATTCCATAAAATGGTGCAAAAATTAGTGTTTTTAATACTTATTAAGGGTATATTTGAGAAATTTAAAAAAAGTCCAATAAACTCGTTGAAACATTAGTTTAAGTAGCCTTTTAAAAAGCTAGCTTATAAACATAACAACCAAGAAAAGCTCGAAAAATAAGCTAATTTATCAGCTAGTTGTGGCGCGCCAAACATAGCCTAAATATGTAACATATCATTTATGGTTATTTGACTTGATATAAAGATGTTTATGTTACAATTACCACCTCCTTTTGAAGATTTCGTCCTCGAAATTATTGTCGCTCAAAGAGTTTCTAATACTTAGCTTTCATTTCTTCCTTGCTCCCCCAAGTCCAGTTTGGACATTGGTGATGCTTCCATTTGATCAACACCAAGTCTACAATCTTGTTTTGAAGATTCATCGTTCTTTCATTCAAAGTACTTTTTGAAACAGCCATTTATATATTAGGAAGAAAAAGAAAACCAAAGCCTATCAAGGAGCTTGGCAAACAACAACGAAAGAATTGCTGAGAATTTAGCGGATATTGCATCCAAAGTGTTCAAGGTGACAAAACACTTTATATTACTATCACAATACCACAAAAAGTAAAGCTCTCTCATGCCATCGAAAATACAGTCATTTCTCAAAATTTTCACCCCAAATATTTGATCATTTCAGAAACGTCAAATAAACCAAATCGTTGTGAAAATAACCATATAGTTGCTAGATTCACTTCCTTCTTGCACTTGAAATTATCCAGCCATATAAAGATCTCCATTACCGATTGGAAAGTAATCGGATACACGTCGAACCATCTAAAAATAACACATGCGTCGTCTATCCTCATCACTACCCCAAAAGACTCTTGACCGGATAGATTCAAACAGTTTTGCCACAGTGACCGGCATTAAGAAAATATATGTTTATGTTACCATATAATTTAAAGTAGTTATAATATATTGTATCAAATTAATTAAGATTTTTATAGTTAACTAGTGGGTAACCCGTGCATATGCATGGGTCGGGGTGAAAACTTGCATTTTTCAAACTGGTTATATTATAACATAGTACTTTTAATTTTATTCAATTATAGCATTGTACTTCGTGCATCGAATCAGAATTTTAACAACATACTTTCATACATTTGTTTAGTATAGCATCCTACTTTCATTAGTTTCTATTAAAACATTGTACGTTGTTATAATAAACAAACTAATGAAGGTAGGTTGCTGTTTTTTGTAATATTCTTAAGATGAATGGGCTTGTGGCTGGAGTTGGGGAACTTCCACTGAAAGAAATAGCAATGTACTTTCGTTAATTTGTTTCGTACGGGCTAAATGCAAGAAATAGTAACGCACTTATGAATGTAATGATATTGAAATGCAATTGGAAAACAGTGTACACGTACAAATCTCCGAAAGAACCGCTTCTTTTTCCAAATACGCTGGATTCACAGGAGTTCGTTTAGGCTGGACCGTAGTCCCAAAAGAACTCAAATACTCAGACGGTTTTCCTGTTGCAAAAGACTTCAACCGCATTGTCTGTACCGGCTTCAACGGTGCATCAAACATCGCACAAGCTGGTGGCCTTGCCTGCCTTTCTCCTGAAAGCCTTGCGGTTAGTTTCCAACAGAATTAGTTGAGAAGGAATCTTCCGGATGCCACATCAGCAAACTGACCTTTTATTACAAGGAGTTTGTTGTAACTACTTTTGATTTGTGCAGGCCATGCATGAAGTGGTGGGATTCTACAAAGAGAATACACAGATCATAGTGGATACGTTTACTTCACTTGGGTTTAAGGTGTATGGAGGAAAAGATGCCCCGTATGTGTGGGTCCACTTTCCGGGTCAAAGCTCGTGGGATGTTTTCAGTGAGATTCTTGAGAAGACTCATGTGGTGACGACACCTGGCAGTAGGTTTGGGCCTGCTGGTGAAGGGTTTGTTAGGGTTAGTGCGTTTGGGCATAGGAACAATGTGTTGGAAGCTTGTAGGAGGTTCAAGGAGCTCTATAAGTGAATAAAAGTCAGATGAACTTCCAGTTCCAGGTTTTGTAGTTCTAAACCTTTTCAATAATTGCTTTCTTGAATCTTGATTGATGATTGGTCCTTTTTATTGTATCAAAGTAACCTTTTGGAATTTTGAAAAAATGATTCTTATGTGTATTTCAAGATTACTGTGGTTTTATCGTTTATGGATATTTAAATTGTTTTTCAAATTGCAAGTAGACTTGCAACGCCTCAATAAGAATTAAAAATGAAGGTGCAATCTTGTAATAGAAAGTAGTATGTTATAATAAACAAAAGTATGTTGCTATTTTTTGCATTTGGTAGGTATTTTTAAAGGGTTTAATGTAAGAAATAGCAATGTACTTTCATTTATTTGTTTATTATAGCATCCTATTTTCATTTCTTGGTATTACTGCATTGCACTTTGAAAAATCTACCAATTATATCATTGAACCAGACCATGAACCCTACAAGTTAGACATTAATTTAGCATTTGGTCCCCATTCTTAAAATTTTAGCTCCAAAAAAGAAGTTAAATGGTGAAATGTTTGTAAGATAAAGGAGTACCTCGCTTCCAGAAATTGCTTTCTCCATGGCTTCATGTAAAGCAATTATTTCCTAACTACAACATAAAAAAATTGGGACAAAATTCATATAAGTGTTATGATGATATAAAGAAACAGAGGTACCTGAAAAGGCCATCCATCCACCACAAATACATCTATCAATTGTACCTGGTGATACTCAACTTATATTAAAAAAATTCGTGAAACAAAACCGTATGTCTCATTGAGACATTTCATCGAACATGTTAGGTACAAGTATAAAAAGAATGAACTACTTATGAAAAACATACCTTCATTGACTGTGACGGTTTTGCAAAAACAATATGAATTGTAGTTGTGCGTAATTGTGTGGCGAGATGTGATTTCTTGTACCAGAGATGATTTTGCAAGCAATTCTTGCTTCCTGCTCCACCTCATCGTGACTGTCTGATGATGATTTTGAAGTTGAGCAGACTTCTCCTTTGAACTTTCGTTCTAAATATCCACAGAAAACATAATTGGTTAATTACTTCAAAACTCAATTGAACTTCAACATGTTGAAATTGATTTGATGACGAAATCTAGGAAGCGAACATGAGTAAGAGTCGTGAAATGTGTGAGAGAGATAGAGGATGATACCGATGGAGATTGCGCTTTGAATTTCAGCACATTTAAACACAATTTGATCAGAATCGACACCAATTTCCTGGTCATCTTCTTCAATCAACGGGTTCTGTGACTTTCACTCTCTATTACTCCAATTGAGACCTTCACCTTTGAGACCAGAAGCCATTGAATCAAAGCAAACCCGATTCCGATCAATGCAGACAGTGGAATCAGAACATGGGCTACACCCTCAGTAATGGAAACTATTCTTCCTCTTCTTCTAATGGAGTTGATTCAAGAACATAGAGAGGTTTGTTATATGTATTGTTTGAAAATTGGAGCAAAGCGAATGTGGGATTACACGAAGTTGCGTGGTAATTGCTGTTTGATATGATGCAGTTTATGGCGGTGGGAGAAATCGAGGAGTGAAGCGGTGGAATGAAGCGGTGGGAGGAAAGGAAGACATATGTAATCTGGAAGGGAAAAAAAGAAGCGTGACAAAAAAAACGTTACACTCGATTCCAAAAATCACGCTATTTATATATATATATATATATATATATATATATATATATATATATATATATATATATATATATATATATATATATATATATATATATATATATATATATATATATATATATATATATATATAACAATAAATAAAAAGTTTTAACGTATGAATATTCGTCCTGGGTAAACATATTGCAAGCATGTAACACGTTTGTGTCATCAAAATTTGCTTGATTTGGCTTTGAAATGAGTCGGGCTCAAGCCCCTTGTTTAGGAAATGCTTACACATACCCCATTCCTAACCCCACATGTTTTTGTCCTTTCGTTCATGAATATAATTTTCCTCTCATTTTTTATTGTAATGAGTTTACAAATTATCAATAGTTTTTTAATTTACAACTCGTTTGGTAATTGTTTTATATCAACGATTCGAGGATAATATATAATCAGTTATAGAAGTACGTAAAAGGAATTTTAAATTTTGTATTCAACTATCAAAACACCAAAAAAGAGCACATACTTTTCAATAGTTTAATATTAGTGTCAATCATACTAAAATGATAAAAAAAAAAAATGAAACACGTATCTTTTATTTAAAATCGTTTAGTCAAAACATAATAACATAAATGTTGATGGTCGTAACAATAAAACAGGAAATTGTGTAAAGAAACTTGTGTTGTACAAGTTGAAGAATATAGTTCTTTTACATGAGTTTCAAACTTCAAATTATATATAACGGCAATTAGGGTTTTTAATATTAAAAAGTTATCTTTAAATAATACTTGAATTTAAATCCAAAACAAATGGTATGGTAGTTAATTTATGTAGATATTGGTATTATAGCTGTAAACTAATAGAGGAATACCGCTAGAGTTTATTATTGAATGGAAAAGTGCATAAAAAAGGAAAATACAACTATAAATAATAAAACAACTTATGGTTAATCTGGTTAAAATACTAAATAAAAGCTCAATAATTTATTATGCTAACATTCCCCTTCAAACTCCCAACGTGATATCAATAAACATTTAGAGTTTCTCTGATAAAAAACAAAACTAAGACATTGATGAGCCTTCGTGAAAATATCAACAATATGTAAGCTTAATGGAACATGGAGATGAGACGGAGCTGTATATGGTGGCGAGTGAAATCACAATCAATGTCTATATGCTTCGTATGCTCATGAGAAACATAATTCTTCGCAATCATCATCACACTCTTGTTATCATAATGTAAGGGTGTATGTTGAAAAATATCAACACATGTATCTGCAAGAAGCCAATGTAACCAAACAATCTCATAAGTAGTCACACTCATAGCTCGATACTCACACATTATAGAAGACTGAGAGACAACATCTTGTTTCTTACTTTTCCACCAGATCAAAGAATCTCCAAGAAAAATACAGAAACCAGTGGTAGACTTGCAATCATTAGGATCACTATCGCAATCAACATCACTAAAAACGCACAGCTCTAGAGAAGACATCGAAGGGAACAAGAGACTCTAAAGCTGGGTGCCATGAAGATATCTCAAAGTACGAAGAACAACTCCCCTAAAGCAGTCAGAAACTGGCTAAGCACATGAATTGCATAACCTATGTCCCGATGAGTGATCGTAAGATAAACCAAACTGCCCATTATAGTATGATATAGACTTGGATTTTATAAAGGAACACCATCAGTCGAAGAATATCGAGCATTGGTTTCCAGAGGCGTATCAAAAGTCCTATTTTCAGAGAGTCGGACATGTTCAAACAAATCATATATGTATTTGGTTTGAGATAGAAGATAACCTTTTTTAGATTGAGCAACTTTAATACATGAAATGTAATAGAACAACCCTAAGTCTTTCATAGCAAACCGGTGAGCCAAATCACACTTCAAATACTCAATTCCATCATAGTCATCACCGGAAATAATGGTTACTAGGAAGAAAACCATGAGAAGTAATCACTATAAAAACTTTCTCAAACTAAGCACGAGGGGCTTGTTTGAGACTGTATAGAGCTTTCTGAAACCGAAAAACTTCACCCGATTGGTGAACAATACATAGGGAGGTGTCATGTAGACCTCCTCATAAAGGTCACCATTCAAGAATACATTCTTGACATATATTAGGAAAATATTCCAGCAACGAATAGATGCAACTGCTTGGCCATGTATAGTTCAACTGATTCATCACACTTGGTTTTGATCTTATATGCCCAACGACAACTGATTGTATGCTTTTGGGTGGGAGCGAAACCAAATCCTATGTATGAGTCTGGTAAAGTGTCATAAGTTCCTCAGTCATAGCATCCTGCCAAAGGGGATAAAAAACAACCTCTTTATAGGACTCGAGTTTTGACAGTTGACATATGTTTGCAATAAAAGAAGCAAATTGAGCTGAATAAGAAGAATACGAAAAATCCAAAAGTTTGGTAGTCTTAAGAACACGTGTAGACTTAAAAAGTGCCAGAGGATCCATATTCACAGCAGGTAAGGGAGCAGTCGTATGCATAAGCGGAGTAGATGGGTATCTGATGCTTTCGATGCATAATTATCTGGATATCATATATGTTGTGATCAATGTCAAAAGGATCAATAGCCCAAAGATCTGACTGTGTCATGTCATTTGACTAAGCAGGAATGGAGAATAACAAAATATGCTCTAGAAAAGTCGCATGTCGTGAGACATACAATTTTTGGCTTACCAGGTCAAAATAATGATATACTTTCTAACCAATACCACATCACAAAAACACACATAAGGTCGATCGAGAAGATAACTTATTTCTCATAACATGAGGACGGAGGACAAAGTACCTACACCCAAACACTCGGAATGAGGAATAATTAGGTAAGTGACCATATAGCTTATGTAAAGGAGATACTATGTGAAGTAGGAATTCAATTGATCACATAGACAATTATTATGAATGTTTCTCCCCAAAAAAACACTAGGAACCTCAGAGGAAAGTAATAATGAATGAGCAGTTTTGACAAGATGTCAATGCTTTCATTTTGAAACATCACTTTGTTGGGGAGTGTGATACAATATGATTGGTGTATGGTACCATCAAATGTAAGTAGTTGTGTGAAGTGACGAAGTCATTAGAGGTATATTTCTCTCCTAGATCATACCGAAAACACTTTGTGACAACCGAGTGTTGTGTTTTAATGAGAGCTCTGAAATTTCTATAGATTGCCAATAAATCAGATTTGCCTATGAGATAAACCCAAGTATAATGAGTATAGTCATCTATAAATGAGACATAATGTGCAGAGCCTCCATTTTTTAACACACATGGGATGAACCCCGTACATCAGAATACACAAGATCAAAAGGAGCAATCGAGGAATATACACTTTTATTAAACACTAAAGTATATAATTTAGCCAGTTTATAACCACTACAATAAAAATATCACAAATGTTCAAATGAACTAAAACACCTGTAGAGGCTAAAAACTGTAAACGTGACACTGACACATGTCCTAAACGAGAATGCAAAAGATTTAAAAATCGAAAACGAATGACTCAAACGAAAGGATGATAAATCAACATTTGAGGCAGCAATATCAGATACTCCGAGTTCATCTAAACATAGAGTTGCTCTATCCTACTACCGATCCCAATCACTCTCTGATACAAAGGATCTTGTACACAACAAAAGGAATAAAAAAGAAGACCCAATAACCTGATTTACATAAGTAACTAATTGAAGCAAGGTTTAACGCAAGTTTGAGAATATAATAGACATCAATGAGAGAGATATGATGGGTACCAACATAAGCAACACCTTCTAGTGGCATCCATGTAGCGCTAACAAACATAACATGAATGGGTGAACTAGGAGACAAAGAGGAAAATGATGACCAATAAGGTGACGACATGATAAGATGCACCCGAATCCAAGATCCATAAGGATGAAGGAATGCTTGAAGTACTAGACAAAAAAGGACCTGAACAAGACATAGATGCTGGCATGACAATAGGATTAGAGGCCATAAACTGTTTGAACAGCTCAAAAACCCCATGATCCAAACTAGATAGTAGTGTGGTAAATTAGGATCAATACTATAAAAGCTACAACAACAGTAGAAGTAAACTATGAGACATCCATGAGGTAGAATTGGAAGGGTGAGATCGGAAAGATCGAGATGATTTGTTTTGTTGGGATGTCGTTGTTTTGCTCTGCTAAGTAACAATGAACAATGGCATTTTTGGTGATTCTTTGGTTTGTAGAAGGCGCATTCATCAAAAGCAACTTTAGAGTCTGGTTAAGACTATGAGGTTGTTATGGAACCGGAAAAACAAGTGGAAGCTATAGACCCCTGAGACGAGTCTCCTCTGTAATAGATCCATGAACAAACAATTCAATAGTAGGAAGCGGTGTACGATGAAGGATGGTTCCTCATAATCCTTCAAAATAAGATCGTAACGCTATAAGAAACTGAACCTGACACTGCTATTTTCTTCTAGCAATGTGCGTTTCGAATGACTTTAACTCAGCAAATTATGTAAGGGCTAATTGATTCTATAAATCAGACATAACATCATAAAAAGTCTTGAAAATTCATAGTATTATGTTAAGGTGCCAGAATATTTGCTTCCAATTAGTACTGCATAGGAAAATTAGACTGAGTGTATAGCCTATCCAAGTGATCCCAAATCTTATTAGCCTTATCATTCTTTGTCAACTAGGTGTCATATATTGAGTTACAGAATTGTTACTCCAAGTTATAATCTTGGAATTATTTGGCTCCCATGTATCAAGCAAAGTGTCATAGTTGGCAGCCTTTTCCATCTGTTGGTTCACCTAATGTGCCAGTAACATAACCCCGCATATGTTCCCATGTAGAAAATTCTTCATCAAATAACTCCAAGATACATAATATTTGCCATCAAGTTGAGTATATATAAACCGAAGAAAATCATATTTATGAGCCATATTAACATAATTTAAAACAAATTAATACTAAGTAGTAGATACCAACAAATACCAGTAACAATCAAAGCAAACAAATACCAAAAGGAAGTCAACAACGACGACAATCAAATACTAACGCAAACGAGAAACATATGCAGCAAATATGAGAACGAAACCAGCAAATGCGATGAACGGTACCATAATCAAATCAAATGACATTGATCAAATAGAGCTCTGATATCATGTAAACTCTTAGATAAATACAGCTAGGGTTTATTATTGAATGGAAAAATACATAAAAAAAGAGAAAAGAAAACTATAAATAAGAAGCCAATCAACAGTTAACCTATATAAAAGGCTAAACAAAAGTCTAATACAAAATTAGTCTAAACTTAGGCCTTCCGGTGTGCAGTGCGAGGGGGAGCCCGAGCAGGTGCGAGCTCGCGGTGAACACCGCCCCCTATGCGGTGTCGTCGCAGTATTGGGCTCGTGCGGCTTGTGGGCGTCGTGCGACTTCTTCCTCTTTTTGACCGTTGCCACTTCAACGGCTATATAGCCGTTTCAATTTAAAAAAAAAACTTTTTATTTTACCTATATATATACACATATCTCACTCATTTTACAACTACACAACACATACACAACACACTACAACAAAAAAAATGGATCCAAGATTCGAGGTACTTTTCGATTCGTCGTCTTCGTTGGAAGACGAGAGTTGGTTGCTTGAAGCTACCGTTCAAGCGGCATCATTGCTTCGACAAGCTGCGCATATAACCGCCGACGTCGCAGAAAGTTCACAAAATCAACATACATTATCAAGACGAGCAACAATAAACAGAGATCGTGAAGCTGCGCACGATCTCCTTGTCCGCGACTATTTAGCGGAACACTGTTTGTACTCGACGTACCCGTTTCGGCGTCGGTTTCGGATGAACAAGGGACTATTTTTGCGTATAGTTCGTGATGTGAGCGAAGCCAATCCCGTATTGCGATTGCAATACGATGGTAGGAACAAAAGGGGTTTCACGGCGGGACAAAAATGTACCGCTGCAATTCGTCAAATTGCAACCGGCACGACATTTGATTTATGGGACGAGTATTTGAAGATATCAGAGCGCACGGTTCGGGAAAGTGTATACGAGTTCGCGGCCACTATCATCCATGTTTACGGCAAATGTTATTTGCGAAAACCAACGCTGAACGACATTCAAACGTTGTACACCGCGTATGAAAGCAAACATGGTTTTCCCGGCATGCTTGGGAGCGTTGACTGTATGCATTGGGAGTGGGCCGCTTGCCCCAATGCATGGCGTGGCCAATTCACACGAGGCGATCATCGGCACCCTTCATCATCCTCGAGGCAGTGGCGTCCCACGATTTATGGATTTGGCATGCGTTTTTTGGTGTTTCGGGTGCAAACAACGACCTCAACGTGCTCGACCAATCGTCGATTTTTAACGACATTTATAGAGGCGTTACACCTTTTTGTCCGTTTCAGGTCAACGGAGCGTACTACAAACACATGTATTATCTAGCCGATGGTATATATCGGGATTATGCCGTGTTTGTGAAGTCATTCACATGTCCAATGGATCCAAAGCGTAAAATGTTTAAGGTCGCACAAGAAGCGGCTAGGAAGGATGTGGAGCGAGCGTTTGGAGTTCTTCGACAACGCTTTCACATGATCAAATACCCGTCACGGGCTTGGGATCCGAGGCATATACGAAACCTTATGTACGCATGCATCATATTACATAATATGATTTTGGAAGACGAGGGGAAAGCGATGTGTACGTATGATCTAGACGAAGTTATGCCAACATACGAGCCGCTACCGATTGGATCGACGACATATCTAGAAAACAGAAACGAGGTCCAAAGCAAAGAAATCCATAACAACCTTCGTGCGGATTTGGTCGAGCATATCTATCGGGCTAGAGTTGAGCCGGGGCCGGTGCCCGATATCGAGTAAAAAGAATGGGAGTGACGATCCTAGTTTTTTTTAAAATATGTAGTTGTTTTTTTTTAATTTTAAGTTTAATGTGTTTTTTAAATTTTTAGGTTTTATTTTTAATGTAATTTTCGTATTTAATTTTTATATTTTAATAAATTATCTTATTTAGAAATTATTAGTTTTATTTTAATTTAAATTTAGTTTTTAAATTAAAAAGTGAGAGGTAGTGAGAGATGAGCATTTCCGGAGGTAAAGCGAGGAGAGAGAAATGTTGATCGGATGCTGAGGTGTCAGGCAAAAAGTGAGAGGAGGTGAGAGGGCACACCTAAAGGCCTTATGACGGAAACAATAACAAAATTGGTTTATTTAATTTTTAAAGTGCTTACTATTTGAAGTCGGATTCACTTCTCAATTTTAAAAGATGAGGTTGCAATCTAAAAAGGGATAAGACTCATTTTGTTAATTGACGTGTATGCTTATAACATATACTCATATAGTTATAAACATGGTGAAAATAAATTTGACTAAAAGTAAAATGAATTTTAATATAAAACGACAATTAAAATCAAATAAAATTGTCCCAAAAAAAAAAGTAAATGCCCACATCACACATTTAATGCAAATAGAATCCAATTGCAATGTAAAGTGTCCACTCTTAGATTTTACTGGCCAGAGCCTACAAGACATATAAACATTCTTCTCCCAAAAGATGCTTTCATCTGTTCCATAAAGTAGTAAAGGAACGACATTGATGCCTAGGCAGCCACTTAAGATTTTGTTTGGACATTTCATCAAACAGATTCTCCTGACGTTTGGTTCAATAATCCCATATAACACAACTTCAAACTTGTGATGAATCAAATTGATGTTAAAAGAAAATAAAGAAATATAGCAGAATTAGTTAGATCACCCAAGTGGATGATATATATTAAGACATGTTGATGTTGATGAGGATGAGAATGAAAGCGAGAAATATAGGTACGGGAAATACAACCAATTTCTTTTATCCATAACTAATTTTGTTCAAATTTAATCTAATTTTATAAAAATACACCTAAAACGATTTATATGTTCATCTAGATACAATTTTGGTGACTTCTTATCAAACGCGAACCCATTTGACCTTGTTTTATATTAGTTATTATTAATTTTAGCGAAAAACACAAAAATGCTTATTTTTTTGAACATTTTCAATAAAAAAGTAAAAATTCTAGATTACCAATTTAGCCATGAATTTCGTAGATGATATCTATGAAATATGCATGCCATCTACGAAAATTTCAGTTTGCTTATGAGATTCGTAGATGCATCTGCGAAAATCTCAGTTTCCATCTGCGAAAACTTGATATTTTTAAAAATGCATCTGCGAGATGGAATCTAGGTTTTTCTACGGTCAGTCGTTCTGCAAGATATGATATTCGTACAACAATATCCAGCATTCTTATTGCGAAATTTGACATCTGTACTGCAAAATCTAATATCCATGCTTTGGAATCTGACATTTGTACAAAAAAAAAAAATAATGCCTTTATATAAGTTCCACCTTTCCATAATAAAAAATTCAAAATAATATTGTGTAATCATATCTTTTAGAAAAATATGTGATTTCATTTCCCCTAAAAAAGAACGACTTCAAATTCTGCAGAACAAATTTTGTTGTTGCGTGTATCAATGCTTCATGGTAGTTAGTAAATGGTGAAAGTCAGTATGCTTGAAATTTGTTAAAAATTACGGTGTAGATTTCCTTAAAATATAAATTTCTTTGATTTATTACATTTGGTCAAGATAAAGACATGTTTGGAAAATAGACCTAACGTCTGTTTGTCTCTCCAACACCCAACATTGAAGTATGTTATATAGATAGTCGATAAGAGTTATGTGAAACACTTAAAGAGGTTATTAAAAAAGTCTCAACAGTTGTACATATGTACCTAGTGGACAGTGATTCGATTGAAGACACTTCAACTATACAACACAATGTAGTTAATAGATCCATTATTGACATAAACCGATCTAGTGAAAAACGGTTTGGTGATATACGATCTAGTGGTAGGGGAAAAGGCAATGGAAAGAACAGATTTAGGGGAAGAGGTATCAACAAGCAAACATACATTATAATCACTCAATGTGTTCCTTAATATGATCCTCAATATCCTCATGGATATGTTGCATATGAAACACCCGTTTTACTTTAGTTTCATTATGGCAATCGTTATAGCTACAAAATCTTGAACCAATTCATTATGTTGATCCAAAAACTTATAAGTACACTCTTGATGATGATGTTGCTACATGTCATAATGATGATACACATGATGGTAAGGACGATGATACAGATTACTGAGAAGTGCCTATGTTGGTCGATGATGCCAATTTACTTCCTTATGGGGAGCTAGTAATTTTTAGGCATATCTGACCTTTCAAAAAGTGATATTGACAATGAATGGTTGAATGTCAAAGACACATACACACAAACCCCATTTTATGGTGTGCTGCTACACCACAGGGTCCCGACCCGATAAACACCGACTCAATCACACAGCCTAAACCTAAGCTAAAGGATTAAAACCTTACAAACATTCAAAGATAAAGCCTTTTTTCAACTAGCACTGGGTATGAAGAGTGTTAATTAAGGTTTTCAAAACAAATCTGTTTGATATACTAAACAAAGGTTTCAAGCATCGTATACCACAAAAATTATACTTGGCGTACATTGGCCATGAGATTGGAGAATACTGGCATGTTCCAAGTTAGAAAAGTTGTGAAGGAACTTAAGTGCTCTTCACCCCAATAGAACCCATACCATTGCCAAATAAACAAAAAGTATTATGTCATTTTATTGTCGAGGTATTGAGTATTGATCATAGAAGAGTCTACTGTGGAACTGGCATCCAACGAGACTTCAGTTCGTAGTAAAAATTAATATAACATATAAACATGCCCGACATACAAAAGACTGTATTTAAACATCTCTAGGGGACCAAGATGATTCATTTTGTAAACTCCTTTTATATTATTATAACATGGAGAAGCATAATACTATAATAGTGGCATACATTTAAATTAATGATCGAGAACGATTTAAGTTCTTCTTTCTTTCGATTGGTTGAATGGTAATATTATTTATTTATGATTTCATATGTTCATATAGCATGGGCTAAAACTTATGATTATTTTATAGCTACGAGCCTTCTTCAATTGTTGTAGGCATACCCTTATCATAGACGCAACCCACTTAAGGGTGACTTTAAGGGAATCAAAATATTTTGCGATGGACGGGAGCAACCCAATTTTTCTTGTTGTGTATAGAATATGCAAGAGTGAGTGCACAAAGAGTCAAATATGTAGTCATGGTTCCTAAAAAAACTACACGACCACATTGGTAACTTGGATCATTTAACAATCATTTATGATAGGGCGGCATCGGTTGTTGTATCTATTTAAAATATTTTCCCAAATCTGCATCATGGTGTTTGTTGTCATCATCTTATATCAAAATTACAATCTATGTTTAAGAAAAGTAAGAAGATAGAAAATTTGTTCTGAATGGTGGCCAAAGCATGAAAAGGCATACTTTGACTATTATTTTGAAATGATACATAATACAACACACAAAGAATATGAATAGTTAAAGGGTGCATATCCCTAGTTTTCTTATGGAACACGTCTGACACTAATTTCGAGGTCTGACAAAGGCAATATGGTGATGAGTCCAATATGGTGTTCTGAGCGATATGGTCACATGACCAGTCACATTAGTATGGGATGACACATTCACCCCTATACTTATTAGATTGTCCTATTCTATAAATACATATTCATGGTTAACAAATGTCATGTCATGTGAGTGACCCGTAAATATTAGAGTACAATATATACTAGTTTTGTATAGAATTCAACATCAATAAAATCACTCTGGTTCTTTAGTGGACATAGCTTGATTCAAGATAAAGTGAACCACTTATATCCTCGAGTTCTTGTTTGTTCTTCTTGCCGTTTCAAAGCCTAAATAATTGTGTGTTTGTGCATTTGTAAAAGTGCTTAGTCCTAGCAGTTACACCCATTTTATGTACTCACCTTTTCCCTAATCAATAGATAAGGTTGAAGGTCATTTTAATTTTACAAAGAATTTCAAAGAGTTTTGAAGACATTTATGACTTACGATGCGGAATAAATGTTTTTTTTATGTGAAACGTTGAGATTCCACACATATTTATACTAAAATTGTTGTCATAGTACTGGGGAAGTTTACCACAATACTATGAAAATCTCACACAACCAACACAATAATTATTGGTTGACAAAACATAAAGCAAATATTTTACTACTAAGAAAAACTATGACATAGCACTAAAATATAAAAGGACATTACATAATAATAATATATTAAAAGACATTACAATATCATAACAAAACTAAACACACATTGCTACTCATCATCTAGAATATGGAATACTGGAAATTCATACATGGATTATTTCCGCTTGTTAAACATTCTTGTTGTAGCCAATGGCCTCTTGGCCAAGTGGTAAAGGTGTCGCCCTCGAACATTAAGGTTGAGGGTTCAGTACTCACTAAGGGAATAAGTGGTTATTTAGGAGTAGTTTAGGGTTTCCGTTATAAAAATATGTTTCAATGTCCTATATCCAATGTTAAGTTTTCAAGATTTCCTCTCGTAGGTCTTTTATCCATTTCTCCCTTTCCTCGATTTAAGAGTATAAATAACTCACCCATCCATCATTATGTGAACATTATAAGCATGTTTACCAACTTCTATTTTCCTTTAGCCATTATAGCCTCCTTCATCTCATATGGCACCCTCCGGGCTTTAAGTTGTCATGAGAGGTAGGAGTGACAGGGCGGATAAATTGTTGGGCGATTTTAGAAAAATCTCTTTTTAGTGAAGAGGAATACATTCTTGCATAATAGTTTTGCATTTTTGTTATGAGTTAATAATATGTTTACACTCTTTATATAGAAGTTTAAATTTGTGGGAGGTTGAGTGATATGTGGTCATTAAGTGAGATGGTAGGTGCATTGTGAATGGGCAGTTGTGTATTAAATATATTACTAATAAAACCATTAATAAATAAAACATAGTATGCAAAACACAACATACTAGAATATATCATACTAAAATATATCAAACTATTCATTACCCTTAACCTCTTATTTAGGAAAGTCTAATGAAATATTTTATTTCTCTTTCTACCCATGCTTGTTTCTCATTCATCTCCTTCACCCCAGACATTACCTCACACTTAAGCCATACAAGGGATTTTTGGGTTTACTTTATCTATTGTTGGATTTTGTTGATTTTTAGTAATGTGTATTTTATCCATTTATGCTTTTCTCCATTTAAACTCCTTTCTTAGACCACATTCCTCGTTATGTGAATATTGAAAATGTACTGCTCAATTTTATTTTCTTTGACTGATACCTCTTTCTTCAACTCATCATCCAATGTCTGAATTTATCAATAGAGGTTGACAGGAAGTCAAATTTCTAGGCAAGTTCCGACCGGTCCCTTCGTGGAAAAGAACATGAAAATATTTTTGGTAAATAATAAATCTTAAAGGAGTTAGAAAGTATTATATGATATTGTTATGTATTTACTCTCTTTAGATAGAGGTGAGATTTTTTGGTAAGTAGGTATTATGACACTATATTTGATAAAAAAACTAGCAACTCGAACAAACAACCTGCATTTTTCATGAAATATTAATTCATATTTTTATATATACAATATATAATTGCTACCCTATATTTTATTATAAACTAACAACTCAAACAAAAAATCTGCATTATTCATATAAATATAATTTCACATATTTACATATACATGCTATAATTTATACAAAACGTATATAGGAATAGATATTATTTCTTTTCCGCCAAAAACTCATGTAAAAGATTAGTTTCCAACACACTTCCACTCGAGTTGTTAGAAAACTAAGAAATACTTAGTTACTCCAATATACATACACCAGGTACATATTAATTCTTAGTTCTAACTATCTATTCCCAGAGCATTGATGATAAAAGTTGAAAGAGCATGTTTGCTTCATATTTGTTGAAGGATTCCTATAAATGGATACCGCGACATCAACATTGGAACTACCGTAGGTTTCTAGTCTGTCTCCACTTAAACACCCTATGAGTTTTGTGACACGTTCTGAAACATAAAAACAAAGTTTCTATAGTTGAATATGGTCCCAAAATTTCGTAGGTAGAATCTACACATTGTGCTGGCCATCTGTATAAGTCATCAAACACCCCATATGCTTGATGGGACGTCCAGATATGTAGTTTTATTAGTTTGCGAACAACAAAAATGTTCTAAAACCTGCAACAAAACATTATTTTTACCAACTCTGTAGACAAATTTACAAAATAATATTTTTCCTAGGAAAAAGAAATTTTCGCATGTCCTCATATGCAAAAATGATGTTTCTCAGCTAACAAAAGCACATTTTGACATATGCCATATGCGAAAAATGTCTTATTCAAACTGAGAAACAATATTTTCGTAGATTTGGTGTCTAAAGAAAAATTTGGTTGGAAATGATATTTACTACTTATATAAGCAAAACATTCAAAGAATGGTATTTATACCTTAACAAACGAGATTTGAAATGAGATATGTGTTTAGAGTAACATTGATAAGTAAATGTTTGAGATTGTGTTTATGGGTGGTTTCAACATTCATTTTTGTGAAAAAGGAATAAAAATAATGAGAAAAACAAAGTTTTTATACATAGAAAACATGGGGTCCCCATATTTTTCAAATCGCCTGCAAATTTCACATTTGACATCTGTGGAATTCATGGCTATATTAGTGATCTGGGTTTTTTAACTATTCTTTGGAGAGTAGTCAAGAATATTAGCCATTTTTGTCGTTTTGTGTTTAACCAAAACCATAATACTATTTCTTATATCTAAATTTCATATCTTATATTTGGTTGTCAGAAAGTGCCACATCAATCATCCTAATCAATCTTTCATTCCTTATTTCAATGTCTGTTAAAATTGGACAATATTGCTTCAAGATGATCTCAAGACGAGAGGAGGTGTGACTGTTGTGGTTGTTGGAGATAGAAATGCTCTAAAATGATGAGTGATACCTAGGTTAGAATATCCCATTTGTACTAGGGATATTCATTTATATCCTGTGTAAAGAGAGGGAATTGGTCATTCATAGGTGTGCGCCCATTATGTAGCCATTCATAGTTTAGAGAGAGCGTGCTACCTTGGCACAACAGTTCTTCATGTATTATGTTTTACTCTTTATATATATATATATATATATATATATATATATATATATATATATATATATATATATATATATATATATATATATATATATATATATATATATATATATCAGGTTACATTCTTCATATTTAATCAGTGTTTTATATCGCTAATCTTTGAGATACTTTATATTCTGCACCTAGCGTAATAGGTTCATACTATTGGTATTTGAACTACATTCATTCATATCCAAGGAATGATCCCGAGTAGCTTTCTATCTTAAAGATTTTCAATTTCTACTAAGATTCTCAGTTTTGAAATTGAAAACTTTTTGTGATGTGTTTGTCCTAATATTTATGTTTATTTGATTGATCTGAATAAAGTTGTTGATGATGTTCGTTTACTTTATGCTGTTATCTCAAGCTCTTCAAAGAATTATGCTGAAAGGAGAAGAAGAAGATGATGTTCTTGTCTCTAGTATTTTCTGATATATTTTTATCCATATATATTTGATGTTATGGATAAGAAAAAAACATTTGAGTAGAGAGGAGACTTTCTTTTTTAATAATGATATCGGTTAAGATTTTTGAAAACCTATTTTATGCAAAAAAAAAAAAAAAACTTTAAAAATATGACTCTTTAGACGTTACTGTATCTTTGATATTATTTTTGAAATGAAAGAAGTTTGTAGTTGCTAAGATTGAAATATGAGTTGTACTTGAGAGCACAACTTGCATAACCTAGGTGTACAAGACCTTAAAGCATTGGTGGAATTTGTTTCTTTATTGGAAAATTCTCTTGCCCACTCTCACTTGGTGAGCTTGTTATGTACACACCCTTAGGGCCTATTTGGTATGACGAAATAGAAGCATTAAGGAATAGAATAGACAACATAATGGAATGAGCAAGGTAATTGAATGGATCATTATATTCCATTGTCATATTTGGTTGACTCGAAGGAATGAATTGAGTCATTCAAATATATTATTTGTTATTAGTATATAAAAAACCAAATAAAGTAAATTTTATAAAAAAAGAAAAGAATGGTTTTTTATTTTTGTTAAATAAAGATATATCGTTATATAAATCACATATAAACATATTTTATTTTGTTTAGAATACATATTATATGCTCTGCAAATAGTTGAAAAAATTATCTATAATTTTTAAGAGTTATAAGTAAAAAAGAACTACTATAAAATCTCAAAATATAAATATGAAAAGAAATTATTTATTTATTAAAAATAAAAAATGTTATTTAAATATAGTTTTAAAAAATTTAAATAGGTTAATATTTATTGAAGATTTAAGAATAAAAGTAATTAAGTTTTATTATATATCATTCAATTCCTTGAGGGAATGAAAAGACACCCCCTCCCCCATTGAATGAAATCCAGCCTAAAAGAAGGAATCACGTTCGATGAGGAATGCTCTATTCCATTCCTTCGAGCAACCAAATATGATCTTTTTCATTCCATAGTAATTCTTCATTCCATTCCTTATTTGATCACTGCATACCAAACACTACCTTAGGATGCTAGACGTGCATGACGTGTGTGGCACACTCTCTTTTGGCATGCACTTTCTCTCTCTGTTGTTGGTTTCTCTCTTTTGGAAACCCCTTTCATCCGACAACCATATACTATCTCTTACATATTGATGCATGCAAACCAATCCCTGGAAAATGTCAAAGGCTTGATTTGTAAAATCTCGTTTTAAATTTATAAAAATGATCTTATCTAACTTAAGGACTATTGCATACTAGGCAATGTACCTAATAGTACAGTAGTATAGCGTTTGTACGAAAGAGTTGTCGAACTCTAGGGGAATGAGAGTGAAACAGATTAGATTATTTGATTATTAATTAAATTGAAAATAGAAAGTAAAAAAGAGGAATTTAATATAATTGCATAACTTAGAAGAGAACAAACAAAAAAGACACTGATTGGTCCTCTAGACTATAGTAACTCAACAAAAGAGCAACAAAGATACAAACATTAACATATAAGGATCATAGATTAAATAAACATGTTAAATAAAACAACTCTTAATATCCAAATATTAATCGGTTCATAGAATTAGAGTTCATCTACTCTAAACAAGAGCAATGTGTATTTACCTAAATCTAGAACAAAAGCTTAAAAAGAAATCATAAAGTGTGCTAAATATAGAAAATAAAGAAAACCAAACAATAAGTTAATGATTCTGCTTATGATCCTTTAGATTCCTGCTCCATTTTAGCCTTCCGGCCTTCCGTTCGCCTTCTGGACTCTCATAACGACGAATTTTATGTTCCTCTTTGGTCCAAGTCTGCCTAGGTTGAAATTCAGGTTGTATTCAAATATTTTCCGCCGACCTTAGAATGCTTTGTGTATGACATGATTATGCACGTAATTCAAATTATTTGTGATAACTATGATCCTGCTACGCGCTTTGTACCTTATTTGGATGGGTCACGTGGCACATGCAGTTTCACTACTTTCAACGTCTTTTATCCAGCATACCTCTTTAACTATATTTAGCTTCTTTTGTTTCCTTCTTTTCCGCAACATCAATATTTCCCTGAAAAAATACAACTTCCAAGCATTTGATATATATATATATATATATATATATATATATATATATATATATATATATATGTGTGTGTGTGTGTGTGTGTGCATATGTATAAATAGTGCATTATCAAAATACCTCACACTTGGACTCTGCTTGTGCTCAAGCAAACTAGAGTTTATTCATGCCAACAAAACAGTTACTTCAACACCTCCATTTGCAAGTAAATACTAGCAGTAATTACCGATGTCAAAATAATGATTCAAAACAAATGCAAGTATTATACTTAGAATCATACACATAACTATGTTCAGGACTTCGGGTCCCTTTTAACTTTTCATTCCCCACCATAAGCAACGAGTCTTTAATGTGCTACACACTCATTACAAAAACACTTTTTGTTTTATTATTTTTTGTGTTCAGTATTGTTTTTCACTTTATTGTCATTTCTAATTATTTTCATTTCACTTCAACAGCTTATGCATTTCTTAAAAAAAATGTATGCTAGAATTTAGAAGACCTATGTTGTACTGCTTATTACACATATATTTAGCAATTTCCCAATACCTTTGAAACCCGTGACTTTCTATGGAACTCTTGACAACAGATTTGCAACTCAACTATTTCCAGAGTCTACAAATTCAAATTCCAAAGGCTATTAAGGGAATTTCATGACTTTATTGAAAACTTGTGTAACAAACATTCGAAAACATTGATTTGAAGCCAGTTAGCTTTAGGTGATTAAGTATAAACACCCTTTACAAGTCTCTAGATCGAGTTTTAAAGTCGACAAATTGAATTTCCATCCCGAGCTTCATTTATTTGGTACCACTTTTCTATTATTTGATATTTCTTTTAAACATTTATTAACTTTTAACTTTATGATAATTTTTCATGTTTCAACTCATATTCATTTTTTAAGAGGCTTTCCTCCTTTCAACACTGCATAAAACTCGTACAGTTGAAACTTGAAAATTCAAGTCAGTCTATTTTGGTAGGACATAACTATTGTTTACAACTAAAACGGTGCTTTTGAGAGTACCTATGAGCTAATAAAAATTTAAGGGGTTTATTTCATCAATTATGCAAAACTTTTTGTAACTAACACACTAAGTATCGGCCAACTTACAAGTCAAAGATTTACTTGAAACGGTAAAAAGCCACATATACTATATATGACTGCTAAATATAACCATAGAACTTGTTTTTAAAGCATTATTTTGACACATTAATGTTAAACTTTCAATTTTGGAACGATGTTAAAGACAATTTAAATTCGACCCAAATAAAACTAGCTGCTTATTTTACCTTTTCCACCCCTACCACATACTTAAATCATACAATGACATCATTGTATTCATTTATAGAAACACAATAAGGGAGAAAAAAGAACACACTCCCCTGGGGTAGATGTTATGAGATTGAATTCTAAATTTTAGGGCGATGTTGTTGATCTTCCAGAATTTCTAAAAGACTGGCTTTTGAAGTTAATTCCCAACAGGTAAATACATGCTTGACAATTCAGACATATTTTGGTTCTAAAGTAGGCATGTCGTGTAACGTGACATTTTCTTCAATAAAATACAATGGGCAAGTGAATATAAACAATATGCGACGTGTCAAAGGAATAGACATGTCATGTTCTTCGATCAGAGTTCATATCGCGATGCAAAGGATTTACGCAGTGCATACGGGCCATGTACGTGATGCGCACAATGTTTAATGTAATTTTCTTCTTGCCGAGTGTTTAGACTTAACTTGTGTTAGCCAAACACTCGTCTCGTCTCTTACCTTGAGAGCTCTCCATTCTTGATTGGTTTTGGCTTCTAAATGCATTACTCCTGCTCCTTGTGGGAATTCACCCCTACTTGTATAATGCCAACTCCTCTCCAAGCACAAACTTCTAGATGCTCCAAACAATTATGAATTCTTTGCATGTGTCCTACTCGCTGAACTCAGTGCCCTATTGCAACTAAGGCTAAAATTCTACAAAATTCTAGACAACAAAAGAAACATCACTAAGAATACAAATTTTTTAAGCAGACATAATAAACCAAATTAAACTTCAAAATACAATGTCTAAACGAGAACTACTAAACAAACACAAAGGATAAAACATATCACTCCTCTTCCAAGTCCTGTTGTTGCATTCCGGTGGCCCGAATCCCAATGATTTCTTCTAGCCATATACCTGAAACAAACAGGGGAACAGAGAAAACTAAACAAAAATAATCTGAATTTAGATAAAAAAACACCAAAAATATGGTCTTCTGGTTTCAGTACATGACGCGTAATGTTGTGCTACGTGGCACGTAGACCACCTCAGTCAATTTCATGGATATAACAATTTTGCTCTTCTCGGGATGCCACTACGCTCTTAAGATATGTCACATCCTGCACAGCAACACCAATAATACTCTTCCAAGAAGTGACATGTTCTCAAATGAAGAAAAATATAAAATAAGAAAACAATGAAAAGAATAACTTTCTTTATGAAGTTCCCACAAAAAGGGCCGATTAACCAATAACCAAATAAACTAAACTATTTTAAACCATTCTCCGGCAATGACGCCAAAAACTTGATACATGCAAATAAATAGCTGAAAAATGTCCAAAGTTTGATGTGTAAGATCTTGCTTTAAATTTATAAAGTGATCTTATCTAAACTATGGACTATTGCATATTGGGCACTAATCGTATAGTAGTATAACTTTGCTAAGAACGAGTTGTCGAACTCTATTGGACGGGAGTGAATTAGATTAGATTATTTGATTATTAATTAAACTAAAAATAGAAAGTAATAAAGGGGAATTTAATATAAGTTTCATAACTCACAAGATATACAAATAAAATCAAACAAAAGGCACACTGATCATGGAAAACTAACTTGGAAACAGATCTAAATGTACACTTACTTAGACTTGATTACATCCTTCAATTATGATTTGTTTTTATTAAGTGCAGTGGATATTAATATGATGTTTACTGATTCATAAGCTGATTAGTTTCCTTGGTACTTTCAATAATCTTCTGATTCTAAGGACTCTAATCATAATGGTCATGTAAAGCAGTTATCCATATTATCAATATTTAAGTTCATATCATGCAGATTTAACCAGGTAAGTAGTTTCAATAGTCATGAGAAATGATTGGTGCACAGAATGGTCATCTAATGCAAAGCTTACACATTAAAGTTCACTTATTTGTAACCTAACCCTATAATTGGTCAATATCTAGTCATACCTATCTAATGGTAATAGTACAATTATGTTTAAGTCAGAAGATCAGATTGATCCTCTAGTCTATAGTAACTCAACAAAAGAGCAAAAAAGATACAAACTTTAACACATAAAGATCATAGATTAAACAAACATGATAAATAAAACAACTCTTAATATCCAAATATCAATCAATTCATAAAATCAGGGTTCATCTACATTAAATAAGAGCAATGGGTATTAACCCAAATTTGGAACAAGAATTCAAAAGAAATCATAAAATATGCTAAATATAAACAGTAAATCAAACCAAACAATAACATAATGATTATGCTCCCGTTCCTTTAGATTCGTACTCCAACCTTTTGGCTTCCCGTTCACCTTTTGGTCTCTCAAAACAACGGATTTTATGTTCCTCGTCGGTCCAAATCTGCTCTAGGTCCAAATTAAGGTTGTATTTGTATTTTTACTGCCGACCTTAGAACGCGTCACATAGGACATGATTATGCATCAGGTAATTCAAATTATTTGCGATGACTAAGAGACTGCTACACGTCACATAGCTTCTCTGGACGTGTCATGTGGCACATGCATTTTCACTAATTTCAACATCTTTTGTGTCAGCATCTCTGGAAAAACAAATTACAAGCATTATAAGCTCCTTTTATCTTAATATGCATCAAAACACAACTTAAAAGCACTTGAAATTGTACAAGATATATGTATAAATAATGCAATATCGCATATCCTCTCCTTCGTCTTTTGCTTTTCCAGTCGCCTCACAAAACCCTATTCCTTATATTTTTGCTTCCCAAG
The DNA here is from genome assembly GCA_023525715.1 of Cichorium intybus. Lineage (NCBI taxonomy): Eukaryota > Viridiplantae > Streptophyta > Magnoliopsida > Asterales > Asteraceae > Cichorium > Cichorium intybus. Next base: position 49,260,541 of record CM042016.1, on the reverse strand, counting down.
TCAAATCCTAGAACACTTTACTACCCTTATCTCCCTTACATCCTCCCCAACTCCTACAACCCTTGTACTTGCCATCTAACCAACCTAAACCCCCACTAGTGACTCACACACCGCCTTCGCCCACTACACCCCATATGAGTCGATCATGATTTTACCCTCCCTCAAAAGTTAAACTCTTAAACATACTCCACACCTTATATCCAAAACCGTCCGGATCCACCATCCGGATCAAACTTAACCCATCTAACAATCCACTACTTCGCCTATGCTCCGGTTCCACCTATCCTATCCGTAATGGTTTTTCACTACGCAACAAACTAGGAGCCCAAACCGAAACACCAATGGATTATACCAACATCACCATCCGGATTCAACTATCCATTCGCATACTCACAATTCGTATGTAGCACTTCATCGGATACCCCATCTTTATTTTTATTTTATTTTTCCTTACACTTTAACCCTCATCTTCTTTTTAATTACCTTTTTAACCCCATACCACTTTCTTTCAACTGAAACTTTTTCCTTCTTTGTAAAAACTTTTTTAAAACCCAATTTCGTATATTTAAAACCAATTAATTTTAACACCAATTATTCCTATTTTATTTTAATACAATTTTTTAAGAACTAATTTTCTTCTCCTTCCAAAGCCATCAACACCCATACCTCCCGATGTCATCAGTAGCCAGCCCTCTTGATGCTATTAGTAACCATCCATCCTTACCCATCAGAAGCCAACTCTCCTAAAAAATTTCTTTTACCCACTCATTGTTTTTCAATACCAATTTCATATTTTTAATTTTAACCAATTATTTTTAACACCAATTTTTAGCCATTCATCTAAAGCAACTTTTTGAAGAAATACTTTTCATAGTTATGTATTATTTTCTAAAAAACATGGGCATTCAAGATTAAGTTTGAAGAACTTCATGGCATATATTTTACTTTAGATTCACATGCTTTAGATCTTAATTTTTATGGCTAATCATGTGAATGTTATTCCACTCCTTGTTGTTAACCACTTTATCATGAGTTGATTGACCATCTTCGAACCAACGATCTACAGATCAGTGGTCTAGGTTCAGCAAATATGAACTGGATATTTTGTATTTGATGTCCTTCGACCAACAAATTCTGATATGATATATTTAGGTTCATAGCAGTGATGTGCTAGCGTGCTTTTCCAACTTCGATTGATCACTATCGCATCGCTCGAGAGCGTTGCCTCAGCAGATGAGGATCCACAATTAGTCGTTTAATCATTCTTCAGTGAAGCAGATATTATTTCAACAGATATTATTTATTATCATTTATCAATGTTTGTTCAACAAAGCAGCATAATCAACCGATTATGATGACCATATTTTTATTGACACCCTACATACATCTTGGGACGTGGGGGAGCATGCAAAGCTCCTATTATCCGAGATTCTCTTGTCCTGATTATTTATTTCTGATCTTATTGCATTGATGATAACAAATAAAGGGAGAATATTATGAGCATTCAAACAATATGTTGTGGTTTCACGAATTTGGATTCTTGAATCATCCAAAGATGAATATTTATTTAACGTTACAATGTGGCACTGATTTTTGATCATCACTAACCAAATATTTGGCAATGCTAGATTATCTCCAGATCCAGATTATTTATTATTTAGACTCTAGTTCATGATGCTTATTACTTTTCAGCACATTATTCTTCTGATGATTATTGGTGCTTTATGACATATTAAAGTGATTTGAAGAACAATAGATGATTCAGACTTTTGAAAATGGCATATGATTTAATTTTGAGATCTTCAGTTTAGGAGTTGACTCACTCCTCCAAATTTGATCTGAGTGATGTCATTGTGAGTAGTAGGATCTTCAGTTTGGGAACTTCATATTAGGATCTCATTTTTTTTGTCTTGGGGATCTTAAGTCTCCAAAGCCAAAGACCTTTTGAATATATATATATATATATATATATATATATATATATATATATATATATATATATATATATATATATATATATATATATATATATATATATATATATATATATATATATATATATATATATATATATGTTGGATTAGGTGTCTAAGCCATGACTTATAATTGTATTTATCTTATGAATAAAAGCAATGTCCATTTGGGTTGCCCTCATAGATGGAGGATAGATATATAGTTCAGTAGAGAGAATAGTTGATTTATTAATTGTATAATAAATCAATAGAAAATATATATATGGTTTATTAATATATTTAAGTGTTAATATATTAATTAGAAACTATATTAATTAATTAAGATTTAATCTAGAATTAATTGGATTTAATTTGGAGATTAAATTAATTAATTAAAAGGTGCAGGGACTGGTTTGGTATTTATTCAATAGTTGAATAACTGGCCAGATAAAACCAGGGACCAAAAGTGGCGCCACCCTGGAGGCTCCTCCAGGGTTTGGCGAAACCCTGATTAGGGTTTTGGTAAGCCTGGTCCAAGTGGTCAAAAACCTTGTCCAGTTGGAGGCTCCTTAGGGTTTCAGGTGTAACCCTAGGAGGCTATAAAAGGAACCCCCTGACACCTCATATTCACGCCATCTCTCTCTCTGTGTTACTCTGCTGGACTGACTCTTCCATCACTTGGGTGTGACTTGCATTTGAGGCAGGATACTTTTGTTGCTGCTTGAAGGATCATAAGATCAAAGGTTGTTTTTCTTAATTCATCTTTAGAATTGAATTGTTTCCTTTAGGTTATTAGTTCTAATCTTCATAGAAGAAAACATAGATCAATATTAGGGTTGCATGTGAACAATAGGAATTTTTGTGTTCATTGATTGCATAGAAACCCTTCAGTGGTATCAGAGCTAGCTTGTTTTCTTGTGATTTGATTATGAACTGCTTGCATGATCCTTGGCCTTGGTGTGTTTTGCGAAAAATCACCCCTTGGAGGCCTTGAATTCGACGGCTTGGCTAGGGTTTCCTAACCCTATGTCACACCCCGATCCTTGGCGGAATCGATCAAGGCGTGATATATTGTTCAAAGTCTCATGACAACTAGGTTATAATATGATTAGATTCAATTAAGTACTAAGTATGCAAACAAGATCCCCAGCATACACATACAAATCCAAATACAACAACATTTATTACATCAAATTTAAATAGTCTTGTGGGTTTCTAAGGTACACCCTACTTTTCATCAACTTCATTCTTCAAATCTGCATCATGGGTAAAAACAGGTCAACTACGAGAGTTGGTGACTAATCTAGTTTTATTAAAGAAAATTGTGAGTTTGAAATATTTATAATTTGAAACTTGTTTTCTTTGGAAGTCGACAAGCAAGTATTATTGAGATAACGGTTTATAAATCAAAAATTGATTAACAAATGATAACAACAACAATAAGTCCTCACCCTATATATACATATATATGTATATATATAGGATGGAGCATCTAATCATCATACACACTCAACCACGTGCAATCAATCACCTTAGCGTCCCAAGGCGGGGTGGTCAACCCAATAGCGCTATTATTGTCCATAACGTACCTCAAGAATACGGGCATAGTCATGGAGATTAGACTAAAAATGGTAATGCACTACAAGTACATGTAGCGTAAACAAACAATAAATATACAAATAATGATTCATGTATAAATGTCCCAACAATGTCTCAATTGTGTTAAAATAATAAAATAAAGTTGGAACATATTAAAACCACATGATACACCCCAAAAGTATTGAAAATTGTAACATATGGGGTAGATTACTCACATTAGTCCAATAAGGAATGCGCGTGTTGTACGATAGACGGCTCGAGTCAAAATGTCGTAGAACCTAATATAATTAATAGTTTTGGCTTAGGAATCGATAAACGGAAATATAGTATTAATAAAAATAATTAGACACATATTTTTATATTAGATGAATTAACAATAATCCAAATTTTGTTTTGAATATTAATGTATTCATATGTTAAATGAATTTTAAATTGAATTAATTACTTTGCTTAATTAATTTATATCTTCACTTTAGGCAAGATTTTAATAATTTCTTATTAAAATAATAACTAGTCAAATTATAAGTATTTACAGATTTTATATATTATAAACAATTATTTATATGAAATAATAATTAAAAATACATTTTTACATGCTTAGATATTTAGGAAAATGGTTTTAAATACTAAACAGTAATGAAACATTCTGAAATTATCAGAAAATCATTATGTCATAAAATAGTAATTACTGTAAAATTTTCATATTTTTCTTAACTGCTTTAGTATTTATTTAGTATTTTAATAATTAAACCACAACAAATTTCGGGAAAAATAATAAATGATTCCCAAAAATTCTGGAAAATTAACCATAGTTTTCTAACATTATATTGAGCCTACTGTAAATATGTTGGATATTTTAGACTATGGGAAGTATTTCTTATGTTTTTCATTATTAACTAATCAATAAAATCATAAATAATAGGAAAATATTAAGAGAAATTCATTAGACTTTTTATTTATGATTAAAATGTTATATATGATATTCAGATAAGGTTTTATAATTTTTTGGACATGTGTAGCTATTTATTATCAATTTAAACCATTAAATAATCATTAAATCAGGAAAAATAAGCAAACATTCTTAAAAAAATCTGTAAATTGTGTCATGGAGTCTTTAAAATGTTAATAAGGTGTGAAAAATATAAAATCTAGTTATTAACACACATAACTATATTTTGCAATTTATTTATCTACACAAAATAAAATACAAAATACGCGTCAAACAGTAATATAAATGCATGAAGCTTTATAAATCCACTTTACTCAATATATGGGTTGTTCCAAAAATTTCCCAGAATTTATTGACTGAAAAAATTATTTTATGTGAATTATTGCCCTATTATATTGCAATAATTATAGTAATTCAATAAAAATAAGTTATTTTCTGAACATTTCCAGAACTTCTTATTTTATTGATGAGATTCTGAGAAAAATCAGGTTTATACATAAAATGAGTTTTAGATATTTTGGTGGATTTAATTTGTTCCATTCATGAATTTGAATCTTTTAACAACATACCTTGATGAATGCTTCAAGAGGGATGGAGATTTGAGTATGAGAGATTGTTCTTGGCTGGAAAATTGATATTTCTTGGAAGAATTTCGAGATTGAGAGTGAGAGAAAGAATAGAGAGGGTTTGAGTGGTGATGAGAATAATGTGTTGGGAGAAAAATGAAAGGAAAGATGATGGGAGGTGTGAGTGGGAGACCATGGGAATAACTTTTGGCTTTTGGTGGTCTTCATAATTTCCCACTAGCACAAGCATCTCTATGTAATACACTAACTAATATAAAAATTTTATAAAATTTAATGTAGAGTTTATAAAAATAGAGTTTTAAAAAAAATAGGTTATTATTTGATTATAACAATCTACTTTGATTTGAAGTTTAATTATAGCATTCAAGTTTGATTCTTTTAATTTAATTAGACCATCATACTTTGATTTGATTTTAATATGGTATCATAATTTAATTTGATTATAGTTATAACGTTATACTATGCTATATTGCTATTAACGTCAATTTATATCGTATTGTATGAGTTTTGATCCTATTAGCGTCAAGTAAGCTCGAGTAGGGTTTATTAAATTTCCAATTGGGTTGGGTTGACCCGAATCCATTTTAGGCGGATGTCACAGTCTCCCCTACTTTAGAAAATTTCGTCCCGAAATTTAAGAAGAGAGTACCTTAAGAGAAAAGCTGCGGGTATTTGGTACGCATATGATCCTCACGCTCCCATGTATACTCGGGTCCACGTGCCGACTGCCACCTGACCTTGACAAGGGGAATGCGACTTCTTTTAAGTTGCATTTCCTTCCGGTCGGCAATTTCCAAGGGTTTCTCGATAAATTGCATTGTCTCGTCGATTTCGATATCCTCAAGAGGAACATGAAGGTTCTCGTCTGCTAAACACTTCTTGAGGTTGGCTATATGAAATAATGGGTGAACTTTCTTAAGCTCTGTTGGTAGATCCAACTCGTAGGCCACTGGTCTGATCCTTTTCAGGATCTTAAACAGGCCTACGTAGCGTGGTGCCAATTTACCCTTGCGTCCAAATCGAACCACACCTTTCCATGGGGACACTTTTAACATGACCATGTCACCCACGGTAAATTCAAGCGGTTTGCGTCGCTTGTCGGCATAACTCTTTTGTCGGCTACGAGCTGTGAGAAGGTTATTGCGAATCAGTGTGATTTTGTCGGTTGTTTCCTGGATAAGCTTAGGACCAACGATTGGAGAATCCACTGTTGCGCGAATTACATGGGACTCGCAAATTTCATGCCAGCAAATAGGAGATCGGCATTTACGGCCATATAATGCCTCAAATGGTGGCATCCCGATGCTAGAATGATAACTGTTATTATAGGAGAATTCCACCAACGGTAAATGAGAGTCCCAGTTTCCTCCGAAATCTAAGACACACGCCCTCAACATATCTACGAGTGTTTGAATTGTCCTCTCAGATTGACCATCGGTCTGAGGATGATAGGCGGTACTGAGATCGAGGCGGGTTCCCATGGCTTCTTGAAGTGATTGCCAGAACCGAGAGAGAAATCTCCCATCACGATCTGAAATGATGCTGAGAGGGATGCCATGCCAACTAACTATCTCGTCGATGTAAATCCGAACAAGTTGTTCGACCTTGAAATGTTCACAGATGGGAAGGAAATGAGCGGATTTGGTCAAATGGTCAATGATTACCCAAATGCTGTCATGTCCCTTGGTGGTACGGGGAAGTTTGGTTACGAAATCCATGGCGATCGCTTCCCATTTCCACTCGGGGATTACCGGTTGGACCAATAGTCCAGAGGGTCGTTGATGTTCTGCTTTGACCCTGGAACATGTAAGACATTTGGCCACGAATAAAGCAATATCCTTTTTCATTCGCGACCACCAATAATTGGTTCTCAGACCATGATACATCTTGTCAGCGCCAGGATGAATGGAATATCGAGTTTTATGGATTTCTTCCATCAGGAAGGTACGAAGATTGTCGCGATCTGGGATCCAGATGCGATCTTGATAATAGAAAATGCCATCAGATTTACTTTCCAACTCCCCATCAATTCCCGTGGGCATGTCATTTTCGGTAATTACCGAGTGTTGGGCTCCTCAAATTCGGTCACTGAGATTGGACAAGATAGGAGAACATATTAGATGAAATGCTTTGGCATGTTCTTTTCGACTTAACGCGTCGGCTACCACGTTTGCCTTGACCGGATGATAGCGTATTTCACACTCGTAATCATTTAGGAGTTCGACCCATCGTGTTTGTCTCATATTGAGTTCCTTTTGATTAAGAATATGTTGCAAGCTCTTGTGGTCGGTGAAAATTACGCATTTAGTGCCGTAAAGGTAATGCCTCCAAATTTTAAGAGCGAAAACCACGGCACCGAGCTCTAAATCATGAGTCGTATAATTCCTTTCATGGATTTTGATTTGTCGTGATGTGTAAGCTATAACCTTTCCCCTTTGCATCAAAACACAACCTAGACCGAGATTGGAGGCATCGCAGTATACCACAAAATCTTCGGATCCTTCAGGGAGTGTAAGAATCAGAGCGTCACACAATCTTTGTTTAAGGGTTTGGAAAGCGTCTTCCTGCTTGGGTCCCCAATCAAATGGCATACCCTTGCAAGTGAGAAAAGTAAGCGTTAAAGCGATCTTTGAGAAATTTGAAATGAAACGCCGGTAATAGCCGGCTAAACCGAGGAATGACCGAATTTCCTTGGGAGTACGTGGGGCTTTCCAATTCTTAACTGCTTCAACTTTTGCGGGATCGACTAAAATACCCTTGTCACTTACAATATGACCGAGGAATTGTACCTCATTTAACCAAAACTCGCATTTCAAAAATTTGGCATAGAGTTGATTTCCTTGCAATGTTTGGAGAGTTGGACGAAGGTGTGTTTCATGGTCTGCCTTTGTCTTGGAGTAAATGAGGATGTCATCAATAAAGACGATAACAAAATGGTCGAGATAAGGTTTAAATACCCGATTCATCAAGTCCATGAATGTGGCAGGGGCATTCGTTAGGCCAAAAGGCATAACGGTGAACTCGTAATGACCATAGCGGGTTCGGAAAGCGGTTTTGGGGATGTCTTCTTCCCGTACTCGAAGTTTGTGATAACCCGAGCAGAGGTCGATTTTTGAGAAGCATGAAGCTCCTTGAAGCTGATCAAAAAGGTCGTCGATTCGAGGTAACGGATATCGGTTCTTGATGGTCAATTTATCTAACTCCCGATAATCGATACACATACGAAACGAACCATCTTTCTTTTTGATGAAGAGAACCGGGGCTCCCCAGGGTGAAGTACTAGGGCGGATAAATCCCTTATCGGTCAATTCTTGGAGCTGACTTGCCAATTCTTGCATTTTGGTTGGAGCCAACCGATATGGAGACTTGGCTATGGGAGCAGCCTCAGGAACGAGATCGATGCGGAACTCTAGCTCACGTACCGGAGGGAGTCCAGATACGTCATCGGGAAAGATGTCGGGAAAGTCTCGTACAATCGGAATATCTTCGATCTTCTTTTCTTTGACCTTTGTTTCCACCACATGGGCTAAGAAAGCCATGTATTCTTTACGTAGATATGATCGAGCTTGAGTACATGACATAAGACTAAGCTTTTTTTGAACGAGTCTCACCATAAATACGAAGACTTTGACCGTCGGCAAGAGGAATACGAATAAACTTCTCGTAAGATACTATTTCAGCATGGTTTTGGGATAGCCAATCCATTCCCACGATGATGTCGAAGCTTCCAAGTTCCATAGGAACTAAATTGACGGAAAATTTATGACCGCAAAAATCGAAAGTGCAATCTTGGATGACTGCATTGAGTGAAATGTATTTTCCATTGGCGACCTCTACGGTAAAGTGTTCATCAAGAATCGTGCGAGGTGTGTGAAGTATGGGTTCAAATTCCAAAGACACAAAACTTTTATCGGCACCTGAATCAAAAAGTACTGACGCGTAGCAGTCATTTATGAGAAATGTACAATTTACGACCTTGTTATCGGTCTGTGCTTGGGTTGCGGTAATGACAAATGCTCGGCCTTTGGGAGCTGGAACCTGCATTGTTGGATTTGCCTGGGCTTGAGTGTTAATGATATTGACAAGCCTAGGACACGTGTTTCTGAAATGGGTGGGGTCACCACAGTTGAAGCATGTTCCAGTTGGATACCGGGTTTGTGTTTGCTGATTTGAGGGTAGAGCGAATGGTCGCTGAGTTTTTTGGTGCACGACATGTGTCCGCCAAGTGGCCATAGCAACCATAAGTCGTACAAAGGCGACACGGGCTGGTGGACATATGGTGATAGTTACAATGGTTACAGAGAGGGTCGTAATGCCATCTATGAGAAACACGCATATGGACTTGTGAGTTATTTGTAAATTAAGTTTGTAGACATTGTTGGGTAAAATGATTGTAAAACACTTGTTGGGCCATGGTTAGGAGTGTTGGGCACCTTTTGGGCTTTCCATGGGTACTAAATATGAAGCATGTAGTAATTGCGTGGGCCCCCACAATACTAAGTTTTCACATGTTTTTCCCACTTCAAGGCCCATTAGGGAACTTAATAGTCCAATAAGTTGGCCATTTTGGAGTGTATCCTTTCGGATACGTTTGATAAGGTCGGGTAGTTTGATGGCTCAAAAGTAATGTGAATAATGCGCTTTGGCATATAGGTTTGGGAACTCTCGCCTTTGGTCCCCAGGTAAGCAAACTGGTCCCTCGGTTGATTGGGATGTATACGACTGCTTACCTAGTCAGGACTTTCAGGCTACCGGCACCTCCCCCTTCCAGTTATTACGCGTCCATTACTTTGATCCTACCCAACTAGAGTGGATGACTTTTAATTTCCTATGAGCTCTAAGGAATATATATGTATATAAATTTTTATTTTGAAACCATTTGAGTATGTGTGTGATTTTAAGAGAAAGCGGAGAAAATTCACAAGTGTATGCACACATATAAGTGTCGGGAATAATACGTAAGCACATAAGGGAGCAATTAGCACACAAAGGTATTCCTAGGATTTTCTAAGTGCGAATTGCATGCAGTTGTGTGTGCATTTTATAAACTAGCATACGAGAGGACCCTAGAGGCTATAGACTAGGTCAAGGCAATTAACCTAATTCCCTATAGTCAAGGGCTCTGATACCAATCTGTCACACCCCGATCCTTGGCGGAATCGATCAAGGCGTGATATATTGTTCAAAGTCTCATGACAACTATGTTATAATATGATTAGATTCAATTAAGTACTAAGTATGCAAACAAGATCCACAACATACAAATACAAATCCAAATAAAACAACATTTATTACATCAAATTTAAATAGTCTTGTGGGTTTCTAAGGTATACCCTACTTTTCATCAACTTCATTCTTCAAATCTGCATCATGGGTAAAAACAGGTCAACTACGAGAGTTGGTGACTAATCTAGTTTTATTAAAGAAAATTGTGAGTTTGAAATATTTATAATTTGAAACTTGTTTTCTTTGGAAGTCGACAAGCAAGTATTATTGAGATAACGGTTTATAAATCAAAAATTGATTAACAAATGATAACAACAACAATAAGTCCTCACCCTATATATACATATATATGTATATATATAGGATGGAGCATCTCATCATACACACTCAACCACGTGCAATCAATCACCTTAGCGTCCCAAGGCGGGGTGGTCAACCCAATAGCGCTATTATTGTCCATAACGTACCTCAAGAATACGGGCATAGTCATGGAGATTAGACTAAAAATGGTAATGCACTACAAGTACATGTAGCGTAAACAAACAATAATTATACAAATAATGATTCATGTATAAATGTCCCAACAATGTCTCAATTGTGTTAAAATAATAAAATAAAGTTGGAACATATTAAAACCACATGATACACCCCAAAAGTATTGAAAATTGTAACATATGGGGTAGATTACTCACATTAGTCCAATAAGGAATGCGCGTGTTGTACGATAGACGGCTCGAGTCAAAATGTCGTAGAACCTAATATAATTAATAGTTTTGGCTTAGGAATCGATAAACGGAAATATAGTATTAATAAAAATAATTAGACACATATTCTTATATTAGATGAATTAACAATAATCCAAATTTTGTTTTGAATATTAATGTATTCATATGTTAAATGAATTTTAAATTGAATTAATTACTTTGCTTAATTAATTTATATTTTCACTTTAGGCAAGATTTTAATAATTTCTTATTAAAATAATAACTAGTCAAATTATAAGTATTTACAGATTTTATATATTATAAACAATTATTTATATGAAATAATCATTAAAAATACATTTTTACATGCTTAGATATTTAGGAAAATGGTTTTAAATACTAAACAGTAATGAAACATTCTGAAATTATCAGAAAATCATTATGTCATAAAATAGTAATTACTGTAAAATTTTCATATTTTTCTTAACTGCTTTAGTATTTATTTAGTATTTTAATAATTAAACCACAACAAATTTCGGGAAAAATAATAAATGATTCCCAAAAATTCTGGAAAATTAACCATAGTTTTCTAACATTATATTGAGCCTACTGTAAATATGTTGGATATTTTAGACTATGAGAAGTATTTCTTATGTTTTTCATTATTAACTAATCAATAAAATCATAAATAATCGGAAAATATTAAGAGAAATTCATTAGACTTTTTATTTATGATTAACATGTTATATATGATATTCGGATAAGGTTTTATAATTTTTTGGACATGTGTAGCTATTTATTATCAATTTAAACCATTAAATAATCATTAAATCAGGCAAAATAAGCAAACATTCTTAAAAAACTCTGTAAATTGTGTCATGGAGTCTTTAAAATGTTAATAAGGTGCGAAAAATATAAAATCTAGTTTTTAACACACATAACTATATTTTGTAATTTATTTATCTACAACAAAATAAAATACAAAATAAGCATCAAACAGTAATATAAATGCATGAAGCTTTATAAATCCACTTTACTCAATATATGGGTTGTTCCGAAAATTTCCCAGAATTTATTGACTGCAAAAAGTATTTTATGTGAATTATTGCCTTATTATATTGCAATAATTATAGTAATTCAATAAAAATAAGTTATTTTCTGAACATTTCCAGAACTTCTTATTTTATTGATGAGATTCTGAGAAAAATCAGGTTTATACATAAAATGAGTTTTAGATATTTTGGTGGATTTAATTTGTTCCATTCATGAATTTGAATCTTTTAACAACATACCTTGATGAATGCTTCAAGAGGGATGGAGATTTGAGTATGAGAGATTGTTCTTGGCTGGAAAATTGATATTTCTTGGAAGAATTTCGAGATTGAGAGTGAGAGAAAGAATAGAGAGGGTTTGAGTGGTGATGAGAATAATGTGTAGGGAGAAAAATGAAAGGAAAGATGATGGGAGGTGTGAGTGGGAGACCATGGGAATAACTTTTGGTTTTTGGTGGTCTTCATAATTTCCCACTAGCATAAGCATCTCTATGTAATACACTAACTAATATAAAAATTTTATAAAATTTAATGTAGAGTTTATAAAAATAGAGTTTTAAAAAAAATAGGTTATTATTTGATTATAACAATCTACTTTGATTTGAAGTTTAATTATAGCATTCAAGTTTGATTCTTTTAATTTAATTAGACCATCATACTTTGATTTGATTTTAATATGGTATCATAATTTAATTTGATTATAGTTATAACGTTATACTATGCTATATTGCTATTAACGTCAATTTATATCGTATTGTATGGGTTTTGATCCTATTAGCGTCAAGTAAGCTCGAGTAGGGTTTATTAAATTTCCAATTGGGTTGGGTTGACCCGAATACATTTTAGGTGGATGTCACACCCTAGCCGCCAAGCCCTATTGGTCCCCCTTGATTGCTTGATTTGCTTGCCTTAATTATGTGTTGTTATTTTTGGTAACAAGATCAATTAAAATAACTTGAACCCTAATTGTTGGCCTTTAAATTTCGAGAATCACAAGGACCAATACAGATAAATTAATTTGATTAATTTGGTAATCTGTAACCTAGATTTAATTAGTTTAATTAATTGATTAATTAAAAGACCAATTAAATCAGTTTAAAGAATTAATTAAAATTTTCAAAAAATTAGTGATAATTTGCGAAAATTAAGATAAAATTAATTCTAAAATATTTTAATGAGATTAAAATATATCTTATATATATTTATGATTAAAAGTTAATTTAATATATATAAGAAAATTGGTTAGTCTACCGCTAGTAAGTCTCATTCACAAAACTGACCTATAAAGAGGGTATAAGGCGACTGACTATAAAATGTTAGTCTAATGGGTATCTACTCTTACCCACCGCTCTCCTGGTCAGTCGAGTGTCGTTAGCCGAACGGGTATGATAGAACCGCTAAGCCTCTTAAAAGTATAATGCTATAATTGAAAGTACTAGAACCCTGAAACAAATCCCAATCTAGTTACTTTAGGTTAAAAATGTGAATTGGTGCTAATCCATGAAATTGCACATTGCACTTTGTGGAACGTTGGTGGAGCGTGTGTGGTTTACCGGCACGCCAACTGGGGTCCGCAAAGAGTCGCAATGGGTTTCTTGATTTTGTCATTATTAACGGAGCGTGTGTGGCTTACCGGCACGTTAATTAGAGATGACAATTGACTTCAAGAGTACCAAGCAATTTGCATGGTTATTCACACCCAGTTTGTGATCCTCGGTATCCCAGTCACAAACAGCGGGGCATTCCCGAGATTAAAACATGCTATCGAACAGTTCGGTAAATCTCAAAGAAACTAGGAATTCCATTATAATATGATTATGTTTCCGCGGTCGAATTGGCTGAATCGTCATTCGCCTACCTTGTAAAATTTGCAATATTGATTACGGCATCCCTTTTCGGTATTGTAGATTGTTATTGTAGGATCCTAGCCTTATATTTGTTCTTGGGTGAATATAAGGATTATTATTATTATTCTATCTAATTAAAACTACCTTCTTCTTGTTCAGATGTCTTCTGACCAATCCGTTCCCCACTCAAATCCCGGTAGTGTCACCTCAATTCTGTCGTTATGCTCAAAGGTGACGTTGGACGGCACTAACTATAATGACTAGATCTGCAACATCAAAATGGCTCTAAGGTTTGAACATAAAGAGTATGTTCTAGAAACCGAGCTTGTTGATATGGACACTGAAACCGCTACTCCCGAGGAAATCGCTGCGTACACAAAACACTCTGATGATGCAACCAAAGTGGCTTGCATCATGATCGCTACTATGAACCCTGAACTGCAGCGTATCTATGAGGACTATTGGCCTTACGAGATGCACAAAGAGCTCGCAGAAAGGTTCCGCAAGCAAGAGCGCATCGAAAGGCGTGAGGTTGTAAAAGCTTTCACTAACAGCAAGCCCAAGGAGGGCGAGTCCATCTGTGCACATGTGCAGAGGATGCATGGTTACGTGGAAAGGTTTAGAAAGCTGGAAATGCCGGTTCATGAGGATTTAGCAGTTGACATAGTGCTCACACTGGCGTATCATTTGAACAACAACCAGGCAAACCTAGCTGAGTTACACCGCATGCTTCGTACGGCTGAGGACGGGATGAAGGGAAAAGTTGTGCTCCCTGTCAACCCGCCTGTCCTGGCTATTGGCTCCGGAAAGGGAAAGAAACAGAAAGTCCCTCCTAAGCAGAACTGGAGGGAAAAGACTCATGTCGGGTCATCTAGTGGTGCCCCGAAAGGTAAGTCGTCCGGAATTCCACATGTTCGGAACCCCAAAGAGGCCGACTGCTTTTACTGCAAACAGAAGGGACATTGGAAGAGGAGCTGCCCAACGTATCTGCAGGATGTCAAGGACGGTAAAGTGAAACCGTCACAGGCAGGTACGTATTCTATATCTAATAACTCATCTTTTTCCCGTTCATGGGTCCTTGATACAGGATGTGGTTTTCATATCTGTTCTGATTTGCAGGGCCTAGAGGAAAGTAGGGAACTGGAGCATGGCAGACTGAACCTGGTCATGGGCAATAGGCGAACGTCACCTGTTACCAAGATCGGTGTTTATGGACTGATGCTGAGTAATGGAGTTAGATTAGATTTAAATAATTGTTGCTATGCGCCTGATATGGCAAAGAACATAATTTCATTTCATGCATTGTTCAGACAAGGTTTTTACTATAAGTTTAATAAATTGAATGGTTCAATTTCAGTTTTCAAAAATGATGTTTTTATATTTAATGCTATGCCTTGTGATGGAGTGTATGAATCTATTATGTGTGTTGACAATTATGGTAAAAATATTTTAACTATTGATGCTTCAAGCAGTGTAGAAAAGGCATGTCTGTGGCATTGTCGCCTTGGCCATATAAACAAGAAACGCATCGCCCAACTCCAAAAGGATGGAGTGTTGGAATCATTCGACCTCGGGTCGGATGATGTATGCGAATCTTGCTTACTTGGCAAGATGACAAAATCACCATTCAAAGGTTCCTTTGAAAGAGGTGAAGGTCTGTTGGATATCATACACACAGATGTGTGTGGTCCCTTCAGAACAACCACTAAAGATGGCACGCGGTTCTATGTGACCTTTACCGACGATTTTAGTAGATATGGATATGTCTACTTAATCAAGAATAAGTCGGATACCTTTGAAAA
Organism: Cichorium intybus; assembly: GCA_023525715.1. Taxonomy (NCBI): domain Eukaryota; kingdom Viridiplantae; phylum Streptophyta; class Magnoliopsida; order Asterales; family Asteraceae; genus Cichorium; species Cichorium intybus. Next base: position 49,244,823 of record CM042016.1, on the reverse strand, counting down.
GTTCAAAGAGTTTAAGAATGAAGCGGAAAATCAATTGGGCAGAAAGATAAAGATGCTTAGATCCGACAGAGGCGGTGAGTATCTTAGTATCGAGTTTCTCGATTACCTCAAGGAATGTGGAATTGTTTCACAGTTGTCGCCTCCAAGAACAGCTCAGCTGAATGGTGTTGTAGAGAGACGAAACCGAACATTGTTGGACATGGTTCGTTCCATGATGAGTCGAGCCTCACTTCCAATCCATTTTTGGGGGTATACCTTAGAGACTGCCGCCCATATCCTAAATCTTGTCCCAACCAAGAAGGTTGCGAAAACACCGCACGAGATGTGGACGGGGAAAGTTCCCTCGTTGGCACACATCAAAGTCTGGGGCTGTGAAGCATTCGTGAGACGAGATACTTCAGATAAGCTTGCCGAAAGAAGTGAGAGGTGTTACTTCATCGGATACCCGAAACAGTATTTTGGATACTTGTTCTACAGACCAAGCGAGGACGTGGTCTTTATAGCAAGACGGGGGTTCTTTCGAGAAAGAGAACTCATATCCAAAGAGGACAGTGGGAGTACGATCGATCTCGAAGAAATTCAGGAGACGCCCGATGAAACAACCTTGGAAGAAACTAGCAACCAACATGAGGAAGAAGTTCCTGTTGGACCCACCGACATTTCGTTGCCCTTAGGTGTTCAGGTAGAGTTAGCATGCTGCCCGAGTTCTATGGTTTCCATATTACTTCGGACGGAGACACGTTAGTCAGTGATCGTACATTGACTAATTTGGATGGGCCAGCTAACTACCGTGAAGCAGTGGCAATGGACAGAGGCAATGGACAGCGAGATAAAGTCCATGTATGACAATCAAGTTTGGAATTTGGTTGACAATGTACCGGGTCGAAAGACAGTCGGATGCAAGTGGATCTTCAAAAAGAAGACCGACATGGACGGAAAAGTGCATACTTATAAAGCTCGGCTGGTTGCGAAGGGATTCACTCAAACCTCGGGAGTTATGATGAAACCTTCTCACCAGTAGCCAAGATTAAGTCAATCAGGATAATGCTTGCCATAGCTGCGTTTCATGATTATGAAATCTGGCAGATGGATGTCAAAACCGCTTTCCTTAACGGGAAACTGACTGAAGATGTTTACATGAGTCAGCCAGAAGGTTTTGTAGACACTAAGCACCCTGATAAAGTATGTAAGCTTGAAATATCAATCTACGGGTTGAAGCAAGCATCTCGCAGTTGGAATCTTTGCTTCCATGAGAAGGTCAAAGAGTTTGGCTTCTCTAGGAGTGAAGATGAGTCATGTGTATATGTCAAGGCTAGTGGGAGTATAGTCACTTTCATGGTGCTGTATGTTGATGACATACTGCTCATGGGAAACGACATTCCGACCTTGCAGAATGTTAAGGCTTGGCTCGGGAAGTGTTTCGCCATGAAAGACCTAGGGGAAGCTGCTTATATTCTCGGGATAAGAATACTTAGAGATAGAAAGAGAAAATTGATAGATCTAAGCCAGTGTACATATTTGGAAAAGGTGTTAAAGAGGTTTAACATGGAAAGTTCCAAAAGGGGAGAGTTACCAATCCTAAGTGGTGTTAAATTGAGTAAGACTCAAAGTCCGAGTACCGATCAGGAAATAGCTGAAATGAGTCGAGTACCTTATGCTTCGGCAGTAGGGTCGATCATGTATCCTATTGAAGGGTTTCTATGCAATCAATGAACACAAAATAACCTAAGGTTCACATGCAACCCTAATATTGATCTATGTTTTCTTCTATGAAGATTAGAACTAAGAACCTAAAGGATACAATTCAATTCTAAAGAAGAATCAAGAAAAACCAACCTTAGATCTTATGATCCTTTTAAGCAGCAGCAAAATTATCCTGCCTCAGATGAAAGTCACACCCAGGGGATGGAAGAATCAGTCCAGCAGAGTAAATCCAGAGAGAGGTGGCGTGAAGAATGAGGTGCCAGGGGGTTCCTTTTATAGCCTCCTAGGGTTACACCTGAAACCCTAAGGAGCCTCCAATTGGACAAGGCTTTTGACCACTTGGACCAGGCTTACCAAACCCTAATTAGGGTTTCGCCAAACCCTTGGAGGAGCCTCCAAGTTGGCGCCACTTTTGGTCCCTGGTTTTCCTGGCCAGTTATTCAACTATTGAATAAATGCCATACCAGTCCCTGCACCTTTTTAATTAATTAATTTAATCTCCAAATTAAATCCAATTAATTCTAGATTAAATCTCAATTAATTAATATAGTTTCTAATTAATATATTAGCACTTAAATATATTAATAAACCATATATATATTTTCTATTGATTTATTATACAATTAATAAATCAACTATTCTCTCTACTGAACTATCTTTCCTCCACCCATGAGGGCAACCCAAATGGACTTTGCTTTTAACCATAAGATAAAAGTTCAATTACAAGTCATGGCTTAGACACCTAATCCAACAGTCTCCCACTTGGATAAGTCTATGACTTTAATTGTCTGAACTCTGACCCAGTCAGTTCTGTCCAAAGATAAGTGATCAGATGATCCTCCGTCCAACAAGATATTTTCAGACTCAAGACATGGATAAAATCAATTTGGTCTGATTCACTGTTCCTCGATTTCCGATTTGCATATGACTCTTAGACTACCAATTTAGTCCCGGTTGGCCAACCATTTTAGTCAACTTCAAAATCATCGAGAGGCCTACAGATATCTGTTTCCCGTTAGGGTCAAGGGACGAATAAACTTCGACTCATATACTTATGTCTTTTACCAGACAAATCACTCACAACAATACGTTTTATAACATCGAGTTACCGATGCGTTTTCATATTATCAATGAACAACCGTCTAATAAATCATAACTCATATGTCTTAGCTTAAAGATCAAAAGATATTATCGTCTCAACATTGCTCGTGATGTAATCCATGAAGCAATCCATTGAGCGCGGGTTTATCCAATACTCAAATCTCCATTTCCAAGTACTCACGAATGGTTCAGCAATCCAATTGCAATGTCTAACTCCTTAGACAATCTATTACCAATTCATGACAGTCTTACTTCACACTTACTCCCTTAAAGTGTAATCGACTGTGGATATTTGAATAATCCAATTATTCAGGAAGTAAAACATGCAAAATGAAACACAATGATAAAGTACTGACAAGAGTAGTAAACCATAATAAATCTCTATTATTAAATCACAAGAGTCAAATACAATACATTGTTACAAGTTTCGAACCTATCTAATTACTAAAACTTATATCATCTCTTAATCCAATGCTCCTAGCATGCTGATTATGCTTAATCCTACTCAGAGCCTTTGTCAAGGGATCTGCAGGATTATCTTCCGATGATACCCTCTTTACAAGGAGGTGACCTTCTTCTACCCTATGCCTGATGTAGTGGTACTTTCTGTCGATATGTCTGGACTTTCCATGATCTCGCGGTTCCTTTGTCAAGGCGGCCGCACCTTCATTATCGCAGAACAGTTCCAAGGGCTCCTGAATACTCGGGACTACTCCAAGGTCACCGATAAAGTTCTTCAGCCAAGCCGCTTCCTTTGACGCTTCACTTGCTGCTATGTACTCTGATTCGCACGTAGAATCAGCCACTGTTTCTTGCTTGGAACTTTTCCAAGTCACTGCTCCACCGTTCAAAAGGAATACCCAGCCCGACTGAGACCGACCACTGTCTCTATCCGTCTGAAAGCTGGCATCTGTATATCCTTCAACTCTCAAGGTATCACTGCCACCGAGGATTAACACCATGTTCTTTGTCCTTCGCAGATACTTGAGTATATTTTTCACAGCTATCCAATGCGCCCTTCCAGGGTTACCCTGGTACCGACTGACCATGCTTAAGGCGAAAGCCACGTCAGGGCGAGTACACGTCATAGCGTACATGATCGATCCCACAGCCGAAGCGTATGGTACTCGACTCATCTCAGCTATTTCCTTGTCTGTACTCGGACTTTGAGTCTTACTCAGCTTCGCATTACTTTGGATAGGCAGCTCTCCCTTCTTGGAATTTTCCATACTAAACCTCTTTAGTACCTTATCCAAGTATGTACCCTGACTGAGTCCAATCAGTCTCTTCTTCCTATCTCTCAATATTCTAATCCCAAGAATATAGGCAGCCTCTCCTAGGTCCTTCATGGCGAAACATTTCCCAAGCCAAGCCTTAACATCTTGCAAGGTTGGAATATCGTTTCCCATGAGCAGTATGTCATCGACATACAGCACCAGAAAGGTGACTATACTCCCACTAGCCTTGACATATACGCAGGACTCATCCTCGCTCCTAGAGAAGCCAAACTCTTTGACTTTCTCATGGAAACAAAGATTCCAGCTGCGAGAAGCTTGCTTCAATCCGTAGATTGATCTCTCAAGCTTACACACCTTATTAGGATACTTTGCATCGACAAAACCCTCTGGCTGATTCATGTAAACATCCTCAGTCAGCTTCCCATTAAGGAAAGCGGTTTTGACGTCCATCTGCCAAATTTCATAGTCATGAAATGCAGCTATGGCCAGCATGATCCTAATAGACTTTATCTTAGCTACTGGTGAGAAGGTCTCGTCATAATCAACCCCTGGGGTTTGAGTAAAACCCTTCGCAACCAGTCTTGCCTTGAAAGTGTGTACCTTTCCGTCCATGTCTGTCTTCTTCTTGAAGATCCATTTGCACCCGACTGTCTTTCGACCCGGTACATTGTCAACCAAGTTCCAAACTTGATTGTCATACATGGACTTGATCTCGCTATCCATGGCCTCTTTCCACTTGGCAGACTCAGGGCCCGCCACTGCTTCCTGGTAGTTAGCTGGTTCATCCAAATTTATCAGTGTCCTATCACTGACAAAAGTGTCCCCATCCGAAGTTATATGGAACCCATAAAACTCGGGTGGCATGCTAACCCTACTAGAACGCCTAAGAGGTAAGGATACATCTGTCGGGCCAACAGGAACTTCTTCCTCATGTTGGTTGCTAGTTTCTCCTAAGGTTGCGTCATCTGATGACTCTTGAATTTCCTCCAGATCAATGGTACTCCCACTGTCCTCTTTGAATACGAGCTCTCTCTCTCGAAAGACTGCTCGTCTAGCTACAAAGACCACGTCCTCGCTCGGTCTGTAGAATAGATATCCAAAGGACTGTTTGGGATAACCAATGAAGAAACACCTTTCGCTTCTGTCTGCGAGTTTGTCTTGAGTCTCTCGTCTAACGAAAGCCTCACAACCCCAGACCTTGATATGTGCCAACGAGGGAGCTTTCCCCGTCCACATCTCATGAGGTGTTTTCGCAACCTTCTTAGTTGGGACAAGATTGAGGATATGGGCGGCAGTCTCTAAGGCATACCCCCAGAAGTGAATGGGAAGTGAAGCTCGACTCATCATGGAACGAACCATGTCCAACAGGGTTCGGTTGCGCCTCTCTGCAACACCGTTCAACTGTGGTGTCCTGGGAGGTGTCAACTGCGAAACTATTCCGCATTCCTTTAGATAGTCCAGGAACTCGATACTTAGATACTCTCCGCCTCTGTCGGATCTGAGCATCTTTATCTTCCTGCCTAATTGATTCTCTACTTCGTTCTTAAACTCTTTGAACTTTTCAAAGGTGTCCGACTTGTGCTTGATCAAGTAGATGTAACCGTATCTACTAAAATCGTCGGTAAAAGTCACGTAGAACCGCGTGCCATCCTTTGTGGTTGATCTGAATGGACCACACACATCCGTGTGAATAATGTCCAATAGACCCTCACCTCTTTCAAAAGACCCTTTGAAAGGTGATTTAGTCATCTTGCCCAACAGACAAGATTCGCATACATCATCCGACTTGAGGTCGAATGATTCCAACACTCCATCCTTTTGGAGTTGGGCGATGCGTTTCTTGCTGATGTGGCCGAGCCGACTATGCCACAGACATGCCTTTTCCACGTCACTAGTAGAATCAATATAATTTACACTTTGTCCTAGATTGTCAACACATTTCACAGTTTCATACACACCATTACAAGGATAAGCAGTAAAATTCAAAATACCATTTTTGAAAACAGAAATAGATCCAATATTATTATCAAAAGAAAAATGAAATCCTTGTCTGAATAATGCGTGAAATGAAATAATATTTCTTGCCATTTCTGGCGAATAGCAACAATCTAATAAATCTAAACAAACTTCACTACTAAGCACTAAACTATAAACTCCAATCTTGGTAACAGGGGACGATCTCCTATTGCCCATGATCAAGTTCAGTCTACCGTGCTCCACCTCCCTGCTTTCCTTTAGGCCCTGCATATCAGAACAAATGTGAAAACCACATCCTGTATCAAGGACCCAAGAATTAGAAGATGGTGAGTTTTTAGAGATAGTGTATATACCTGCTGTCGATGGCTTTACTTTCCCATCCTTGACATCCTGCAAGTATTTGGGGCAGCTTCTCTTCCAATGACCCTTTTCTTTGCAGTAGAAACAGTTTGCTTCATCGGGGTTGGCCACACAAGGAATTTGGGAAGTCTTGGTTCTCGAGCCATTACTGGATGACCCGGCCTGAACCTTTTCCCTCCAATTTTGCTTAGGAGGGCCCTTCCTTTTCTTTCCTTTGCCACTTCCAATGGCTAGAACGGGCTGATTAACCGAGGGTACACTTTTACCCTTCATCCCGTCTTCAGCTACTCGAAGCATGCGATGCAACTCAGTCATATTAGCCTGATTGTTGTTCAAATGATAAGCCAGCCTGAACTGGTCATAAGAACTCGGCAACGAGTTAAGCACTATGTCAACGGCCAACTGTTCCGGTACAGGCATCGCAAGCTTTCTAAGCCGCTCCACGTAACCTTGCATTCTTTGCACATGAGCGCAGATGGACTCTCCATCTTTGGGTTTGCTGTTCGTGAAGTCCTTGACCACTTCGCACCTTTCGATGCGCTCTTGCTTGCGGAACTTTTCCGCTAGCTCCTTGTGCATCTCATAGGGCCAGTAGTCTTCGTATATTCTCTGCAATTCGGGGTTCATTGTGGCGATCATGATGCAGGCCACTTTGGTTGCATCATCAGTATGTTTTTGGTACGAGGCAATTTCCTCGGGAGTAGCAGTTTCTGGGTCGACATCGACAAGCTCGGTCTCGAGAACATACTCTTTGTTCTCATACCTCAGAGCCATCTTGATGTTTCTAATCCAGTCATTATAGTTTGTCCCGTTCAATTGAACCTTGGAACATAGTGAGAGGATTGAGGGAACACTGGAGTTTGATTGGGGAGCGGATTGATCAGCAGAAGACATCTATAAAAGAAGGTAAGTTTAATTAGATACTTGTCGGTCCTTATATTAACCCAATATAAAATAAGGCTAGGATCCAACTATAACAATTTGCAACATAGAAGAGGGATGCCGTAATCTATAAGCAAATTTTATAAAGGTAGGCGAATGACGATTCAGCCGATTCCACCGCGGAAAAATAATCTTATTATAAATGGAATTCCTAGTTTCTTATGAGATTTATTGAACTGTTCAATAGCATGTTTAATCTCGGATATGCCCCACCGTTTGTGACTGGGATGCCGAGGATCACAAACCGGGTGTGAATAACCATGCAAATTAGCTTGGTGCTCTCGGGATCCATTATCATCTCAAATTGATGTGCCGGTAAACCACACACGCTCCATCAACAATGATAACACCCGAGACACCCATTGCCACTCTTTATGAACCCCTATTGGTGTGCCGGTAAACCACACACGCTCCACCAACGTTTCATAAAGTGCAATGTGCAATTTCATGGGGTAGCATCAAATTCACATTTTCCTAAAGTAACTAGATTGGGATTTGTTTTAGGGTTCTAGTACTTTCAATTACAGCATTATACTTTTAAGAGGCTTAGCGGTTCTATCATACCCGTTCAGCTAACGACACTCGACTGACCAGGAGAGCGGTGGGTAAGAGTAGATACCCATTAGACTAACATTTTATAGTCAGTCGCCTTATACCCTCTTTATAGGACAGTTTTGTGAATGAGGCTTACTAGCGGTAGACTAACCAATTTTCTTATATGTATTAAATTAACTTTTAATCATAAATACATATAAGATATATTTTAATCTTATTAAAATATTTTAGAATTAATTAAGTTCTAATTTTCTAAAATTATTACTAATTTTTGAAAATATTAATTAATTCTTTAATCCGATTTAATTGGTCCTTTAATTAATCAATTAATTAAACTAATTAAATCTAGGTTACAGATTACCAAATTAATCAAATTAATTAATCTGTATTGGCCCTTAGATTTTCGAAATTCACATGCCAAATAAAAGGGTTCAAGTTATTTTAATTGATTTAGTTACCAAAAATAACAACACACAAATAAGGCAAGCAAATCAAGCAATCAAGGAAGGGACCAAGGAGGGTGGCGGCTAGGGTTCGGAAACCCTAGCCTTGGGATCGAATTTAGCCTCCTCCCAAGGGTTTATTTTCGCAAAAACCCTAAGGCACAAAACAGTTTATGCAGTTCATAATCAATCACAAGAAAACAAGCTAGCTCTGATACCACTGAAGGGTTTCTATGCAATCAATGAACACAAAATAACCTAAGGTTCACATGCAACCCTAATATTGATCTATGTTTTCTTCTATGAAGATTAGAACTAAGAACCTAAAGGATACAATTCAATTCTAAAGAAGAATCAAGAAAAACCAACCTTAGATCTTATGATCCTTTTAAGCAGCAGCAAAATTATCCTGCCTCAGATGAAAGTCACACCCAGGGGATGGAAGAATCAGTCCAGCAGAGTAAATCCAGAGAGAGGTGGCGTGAAGAATGAGGTGCCAGGGGGTTCCTTTTATAGCCTCCTAGGGTTACACCTGAAACCCTAAGGAGCCTCCAATTGGACAAGGCTTTTGACCACTTGGACCAGGCTTACCAAACCCTAATTAGGGTTTCGCCAAACCCTTGGAGGAGCCTCCAAGTTGGCGCCACTTTTGGTCCCTGGTTTTCCTGGCCAGTTATTCAACTATTGAATAAATGCCATACCAGTCCCTGCACCTTTTTAATTAATTAATTTAATCTCCAAATTAAATCCAATTAATTCTAGATTAAATCTCAATTAATTAATATAGTTTCTAATTAATATATTAGCACTTAAATATATTAATAAACCATATATATATTTTCTATTGATTTATTATACAATTAATAAATCAACTATTCTCTCTACTGAACTATCTTTCCTCCACCCATGAGGGCAACCCAAATGGACTTTGCTTTTAACCATAAGATAAAAGTTCAATTACAAGTCATGGCTTAGACACCTAATCCAACACCTATGACATGTACTCGTCCCGATGTATCCTATGCACTGAGCATGGTTAGTCGGTTCTAAGGTAATCCTGGAAAAGCACATTGGATTGCAGTCAAGAACATACTCAAGTATCTGCGGAGGACAAAGAATATGGTATTAGTCCTTGGTGGCAGTGATTAGTTAAAAGTGAGTGGATATACAGATGCCATTTTCCAGACAGATAGGGACAGTGGACGGTCCCAGTCGGGCTGGGTATTTCTTTTGAACGGTGGAGCGGTCACTTGGAAAAGTTCCAAGCAAGAAACGGTGGCTGATTCAACGTGCGAATCAGAGTACATCGCAGCGAGTGAAGCGTTTAAGGAGGCGGCTTGGCTGAAGAATTTCATCAGGGACCTTGGAGTTGTCCCGAGCATTCAGGAGCCGGTGGAACTTTTCTGCGATAATAAAGGAGCGGTCGCCTTGGCAAAGGAACCGCGAGACCATGGAAAGTCCAGGCATATCGAAAGAAAGTACCACTACATTTGACATCAAGTAGAAGAAGGGCACTTACTGGTTAAGCGAGTATCATCCGAGGACAATCCTGCAGATCCTTTGACTAAGGCTTTGAATAGGATCAAGCACAATCAGCATGCTCGTAGCATTGGATTGAAGGATGATATTAGTTTTAGTAATTAGATAGATTAGAAACTTGTAACAGTATAAATGTAATTGACTCGGTGATTTTATAATAGAGATTTATAAATGAGTATTGTTACTGCATTTGTCAATTGTTTATTTCTGTGTTTCTATATTTGCATGTTTAACTTCCTTAATAATTAGATTATTTAAAACTCCACAGTCGATCATATTGTTAGGAAGTAAGTATGAACTAAGACTGTCATGAATTGGTTGCAGACTGTCTAAAGAGTTAGACATTGCAGTAAGACTGCTGCAACGTTCATGAGTACTTAGAAATAGAGATTTGAGTATTGGATAAACCCGCGCTTAACAGATTGCTTCATGGATTATATCACGAGCAATGTTAAGACGATAATATCCGGTGATCTTTAAGTGGAGAGATATGATCTGTTATTTGCAATACAAGTGCTTATTGACAATACGAAATCATGCCAGTAACTCGGTGCTATAAAACACATTGTTGTACGTATTTAGACCCACAAAAGTTATGGACATATGAGTCGAAACTTATCCGTCCCATGACCCGATGGGAAACAGATATCTGTAGGCCTCTCGATGATTTAGAAGTTGACTGAAAGTGTTGGCCAACCGGGACTTGATTGATGTGTTCAATTAGTAGTCTCTAAAGTCATATGAAAATCAGAAATCGAGAAACAGAGTGTCAGACCAAGATTGATGTTAGTCCATGTCTTGAGTCTGAAAATATCCTGTTGGACGGAGGATCATCAGATCACTTATCTTTGGACAGAACTGACTGGGTCAGAGTTCAGAAAATTTAAGTCATAGACTTATCCAAGTGGGAGACTGTTGGATTAGGTGTCTAAGCCATGACTTATAATTGTATTTATCTTATGAATAAAAACAAAGTCCATTTGGGTTGCCCTCATAGATGGAGGATATATATATAGTTCAGTAGAGAGAATAGTTGATTTATTAATTGTATAATAAATCAATAGAAAATATATATATGGTTTATTAATATATTTAAGTGTTAATATATTAATTAGAAACTATATTAATTAATTGAGATTTAATCTAGAATTAATTGGATTTAATTTAGAGATTAAATTAATTAATTAAAAGGTGCAGGGACTGGTTTGGTATTTATTCAATAGTTGAATAACTGGCCAGGTAAAACCAGGGACCAAAAGTGGCGCCACCCTGGAGGCTCCTCCAGGGTTTGGCGAAACCCTGATTAGGGTTTTGGTAAGCCTGGTCCAAGTGGTCAAAAGCCTTGTCCAGTTGGAGGCTCCTTAGGGTTTTAGGTGTAACCCTAGGAGGCTATAAAAGGAACCCCCTGGCACCTCATATTCACGCCATCTCTCTCTCTCTCTGTGTTACTCTGCTGGACTGACTCTTCCATCACTTGGGTGTGACTTGCATTTGAGGCAGGATACTTTTGCTGCTGCTTGAAGGATCATAAGATCAAAGGTTGGTTTTTCTTAATTCATCTTTAGAATTGAATTGTTTCCTTTAGGTTCTTAGTTCTAATCTTCATAGAAGAAAACATAGATCAATATTAAGGTTGCATGTGAACCATAGGAATTTTTGTGTTCATTGATTGCATAGAAACCCTTCAATATATACATGGAAAAAGTGAATATGTTGCTGTTATACACCTAAGCTTAGGTGTAGAACCATCAAAATTTATTAGTTTTCTTATGAAAAACATGAATTTTTTATTTTCTTTAATATACGTAATCCATGTGATTGATTATAAAAGGATGAAAAATTATGGTATGAGTCATACAATATAGTGATTAAAAGTATTACACATGCATGTAGCGATGACATAAAAGTTGGTGGTAAGAAACATCACTAAAATAGCACGTAAACAAGTTGAATTGAATGAAACAACAAATTGTGTACAACGATTTAGAAGAAATCAAGTTGCTTGGGCTTTTATTTTTGTTAAAAATGGGTTGTTGAGTGGTTCTACACCTAAGCTTAGGCATATAACAGCCACATATTTACTATCCCCTATATATATATATATATATATATATATATATATATATATATATATATATATATATATATATATATATATATATATATATATATATATATATATATATATATATATATATATATATATATATATATATATATTACAGTTTTGGTCCCTGTGGTTTGCCACTACTTTCAGACATAGTCCAACTTTTGAAATTTCACTTTCATGGTCCTCAATGTTTCATTTAGCTTGCAGAAACAAGCCATTGGCCAGGTTAAAAGACTAAAATACCCTTTATATTTTCTTTTTCATTTTTCTTTAATTGTATTATTTATTTGGTAATTAAAAAAAAAGAAAAATGACACGCTACCCCCATCCCCACACCTACTGACAACGCCTAGTGATATTACATATTTTAGTCGTTGTTGAGTCCTATTCTTAGTGAAATTATATCATATATATCGTGGTATTCTCACTTTTCGTGCCGGTACTTGTTTGGAAGAAAATAATGAAAACAGGGACCAAAAGCATACAAATTGGAGAAAGTTTGGAGAAGATGGAAAAATCAGGAAAATACGTACGCGCACCGCGGGAATCAAGAAGGCGCGACGCGGATACAAGTTGGTGGAAGAAATTCAATGTCCGAAGAAACGGGGATAAAACCCTACGCGCGCCGCGGAAACCATATATGCGCAGCGCGGTTGCGTAAATTTTGTAACTATAAATAGAGGTGTTTTCAGCTGAAAACCCGAGCAAAACCCTTGTGAAAAATCGACCGTAGAGGCTCTTTGACTCCAAGAACTCGTTTCCAGCAACTACCTTTTGGTATTTCAGGTTTTTATGTTTAATTTCTTTTTAGTTTAATAGTTAGCATTAGTGGCTAGGGTTTGTGGGAGTGACAACCACTGACCTTGAGCATTTCATTTGCTGTTTTTTAGTTCTTGTTACTGTATTGGATGATTGGAACCTGTTTTGGGTTTATAATAATCATTTGGTTACAAGTAATCTTGGTTTTTCGCTGTTTGATGCTTGATATTGGATTGTGTGTGTTTGTTTGATGTTTGGATGTGTTTATGACCTTGTTGGGACTGTTTTCCTTTGCTGCTTTCAGTAGCCAACTAGGTTAGCCTTTAGGTTTGGACTCTAGCCAGTGACTGTCATTTGAACTTTTAGTTATTGGTTCAGTTCATGCCTTGTGATTGGTTGGTTTCTTTGTTTGCCTTTATTGCTTCTGATGCAGAGATGTACTTATGATTTCAGAAAGTAACTAGGTGTGAGTTGAAGCTTAGCTTAGTCTATGCTTGTTTGATATTGTTTGGTTTATGTTTTCAGATATCAGTAGTCAAAAGTGTAGGAACTAAGTCCTCTGACTATAGCGGGACACTATAGTTGGTAATCTATCACCTGACTTGACCATGTAACTCCTGCGGATCGACCCTAACTTCCATTGTGCTAAGTGTGTGTGTTAGGTTTTCTTATTTTTGACCACATGACGACCGCTGCGATGTCACCTACCTCTCTCTCTCTCTCTCTCTCTCTCTCCGTGATTCGATTCTTCCTCTTCGATCCTCCAAATTGAAATCGGTAACCCAAATGTTTACACCGCCCTCACCACCGTTGGAGTCCGCCGCTGCTTTTTTCGCCAGAAAAGCACCACAGCAGCGATTTCTCCCGCTGCCTCCTACTGTAGTGATTTCTCCCTTTGTTCTAGATTATCATTAAAATTGCATAAATCATTCCCATTAGAATGAACCTGTGACAGACGGTGACCCACGTAGAAATTTTCCATTGCCAGGGGTAAATTTGGAAATTTACACTTGGTTTCCTCTTCTTTTCTCTTGTCATCTTCAAGAACACACATTTCACCAGGCGTGTTGTTAGTATCCCAAAGAAGTACACCTCGATTAACACCTCCTGGATCTCCTCCAAGCTTATCAGCATCTGGATCTCCAACAAGAAGGCACTTTATTTCTTTTTCAACCATAAGAAGCATATCTGATGATCGATATTCTCTTTTCTCATCTACAACCTCGAGCCCATACAGCTCCATGTCAAAACCCATTTTGAACAATTAGATTTGGTTGTACCCGATTAATAAACAAATTAGATTTGAATCAATTATTTACAACAAGGATCGCCATCGTGAACAAAAATCGACCCATCTTCCACTGCTCCACCACCAACATTAGAAACAATCATCTAAACATTTGAGGAAACCGATCGTGGTCCATCAGTAACGACCACGAACCCATCTATGTTCCCAGATTCTTGATTATCGATGACTAAATTAGCAATAACATCGTGACCACATGGAACCAATCTGTTGACTTGCTTTTTCTCTCCAATGTAATCTTTTTTCTGATGTAATCACAGTAGCGAGAATTGATCTTTTTTGATGTGGACGATATCAACAGTTTTAGATAGAGAAAACTTATATCCTCCTAATTTTTCCTCATACTCATCCTCCTAACCATTTGAAATGATGACAAGTGTCATATTAAATAAAATTAATAATATTTTAATCCACATGTCACTATTTCACATGGTTAGGAGGAAAAATTAGGAGGATATAAGATTTCTCTTTTAGATAAGATTGAAACTTTATCAGGAGTTTGTTTGAAGATCCATTTTCGCTTATCGCGTTTCTTCTCCTTCAGTTCTCTTCCGTTGTTACGAGTCAAAGGAGGGAGGGGGTGGGTGTGGGTATTTTTCTTTTTTTATTATTTAAATTACCTAATTAAACATTATATTATAAGAAAAAGAAAAAAAAATTAAAAAGAGTATTTTAGTCTTTTTACTTGACCAGGGACTACTTCTTCAAGCTAAATGAAACCTTGAGGACCATGAAAGTGAAATTTCAAAAGTTGGACTAAACTGAAAGTAATGGCAAACCAAAGGGACCAAAGCTATAATTTACTATATATATATATATATATATATATATATATATATATATATATATATATATATATATATATATATATATATATATATATATATATATATACATATATATATATATATATATATATATATATATATATATATATATATATATATATATATATATATATATATATATATATATATATATATATATATATATATATATATATATATATATATATATATATATATATATATATATATATGTAGATGTAGGTTCATATATGGAGGCTAAATATTGTGTGAGTGTATGAGTGATTCTGGGCCAATCAAGATAAAAGGGTAATTCAGGAACTTTATATATAATAATTATAATTTATATTAATTAATTAATTGAGTTACCCAAATTAAAAGGCTACAATTAAGGAATGAAACCTATAAATTCCTATTAATACGTATTGTGGTTCACCGGAGATGAATTACGATCACAGACACACTCATCGTCTTCAACCTCATCACTGATCTCACAATCGCCAAAGCAGTCACCATCTTCAACCTCATCCCTGATCTCACCCCTCATCGTCTTCAACCTCATTGTCTTCAACCAGATCCAAATATTGTTCTAACCCTACACCAGCCGTCATCACCATCGTCTACACAAACCGTTGGCTTCAACCCAGGTTACTCCATTCACCGATTCTCTCTTTCTACTCCATTCTCCGATTCTCTCTTTCTCTATCTCAAAGACCTGGATTGACCCCTGGATGCTCGACCCCCTGATCGTCCTTCTGAGCTTGTGCCGCCTCCGGTTGCGTATTTGTCTCCTCAACCCCTTAGTTTATGACGATAAGAACCAGGGAAAACAAAGAAGCCTTAAACCGATGATGAAAAAACGTAATCAACACAAACAGGTGTTATCAGGTAGGGATGGGTATGATGATTTTCTTCTACGATTTCTCTACTTGACCCTCATGACTTTGTTGATTTCTTTTTTTTTTCGTTGATTCTTTTTTGGCAAATTAATCGTATTTATCTGTTTTGTTGAATTGCTTCACCGGAGGAAGAAGTCACTCCATTAAAAAAGAAACTGAATGAATTTGGTGAAGTTCTAGACATTTATTGATTCTTTTTTTTTTTGTGTATTGGTTTGTAGGATGGATATGTTGTAATTGCCTCAGATGGTCCTGGTGAGTATCCCATAAATTGGCTTTACTATTGACTAATTTTTATAACATTATGTGTTTACAAATCTGTGACAGTTATGTTTTGTACTATATGGTTTGTATTATCGAATCTATCTTTCAAGCTCTGCTCTCGACTCTTGATCCATGTTCTGTATTTTCAAAATGTGAATATTGTACATCATGCACATCAGGTGTTTGTAAAAATGCTTGTGAGGCATTTCCATTTCTAGGTTCAAAGTTTATCAAACTCTCGCTTTTTGATTATATTTTCTACTGCTTCTTGAGCTTCAAATTCCATGGTATCAAACTCATAATCTTCATTCACGTTTGGTTTCGTGTTTTCAGGTTTGGGAGTCCTTACTTAAGGACCGAATAATGTTTATTGTTCGTTGGTAGATTCTTTAAGAATGAATGACTGAAACTAGAGCATCCTTCAAAAGTGCTTATATTCTTTGAGAATGACAGGACCAAACTGGAGAATTCTCCAAGAATGGTTATATTCTTTGAGAATGGTAGTTTTATTATGTCAGATGAAGTGTATCCATTTAACAATTAAGTGTATTATTAAAGAATTTGCGAATGTATATTTCTATTCTTTTAGAATGTAGTTGTCAAATGAATGTATATTTCTATTCTTTCAGAATGTAGTTGTCAAATGAATGTATATTTCTATTATTTCAGAATGTAGTTGTCATTATGTTTTATACATTTGATATAAAAATACTCATATTCTTTAAGAATGACAGTCTAATTCTTCGAGAATGAAAATGGTAATAATAGAACTTGAATTATATCCATGAAAATAGTTCAAATTAATCTCCAGGAAATCAAAATCAAATTTGAATTTTCAAAAATGTAAATTTTAAATTTTGATATGGAAATTTCCTTGAAATATTGTTTATATATATCCTAGAATCCGAAATTTCCTTATATATTTTTTCAACAAAATGTCCAATTTACCCTTTTTGATTTTATTTAATTAAAAATAATTATTATTTTTTCAATTAATTACGATCATACCATCATCATCTTAACCATTCATTATTTTCATCTAATGGCTGATATTGTCTCACACGATCACACAATATTTGTGTTCCACATTTGATACTAACTATATATATATATATATATATATATATATATATATATATATATATATATATATATATATATATATATATATATATATATATATATATATATATATATATATATATATATATATATATATAGAGAGAGAGAGAGAGAGAGAAAGACACACACACACACACACACATAGAGTATAAGATGCAATGAAAATGGTATAAGTCTTCATCGTTTGGGGGATGCAATGGTAGGGACAACCATCTCGATTTAGGGCCTTTTTGTTTGGTATTGAGGCAATGAGACGGTGTCCCTGCCAGTACCTCTCCATCCGAAGCCTCCCCCTACTTTGTTCAGATACAACTCCATCCCCTCTTATAGTTATTTTAATCTTCCATCAATTTTATTTTTTTAATATAAATAATAATTATTAACTAAACATTAACTTAATAAATTAAACAAATATAAATACCAGAGAATCTCATATGTAATAATTTCACTCAAGATTTTCACCGACTTTTATTGATAAAATTTTTTGTAATAATTTCACTCAAATGGTTAAGTTTTTAAAAAGTTTTTTTCCTAGATTAACTAATTGATTTTTATATTTCTCATATGTTACATAAAGTACTCTCATATGTTTTTTTTTTCAAATTTAAGTCTTTGTCATATTTTTGAAAAATAGTGTTAGTTGATATAATACTATAATAAATAAAATTGATCCATTAGTATCTTATGATAAATTTTTTAATCTTTTGTATGTGTATCAGTTTAAACTTTTAACAATTATTTTATATGATATAAATTTCGATAAAATATATTCATATTTATTTTGAATATTTAATTAAATAGATTAACTAATAAAAAATTAATATCTAAATATAATTAGGGTGTAAAATAGATTTGTATGAAATAAAAGGCTAAAATGGAAAAACATATAAGATGATTAAAAAGTTATAAATTACTAACTTACTGAAGCGATCTATTTAAAAGGCTCGATACTCCAATGGTAAAATGCTTTTTAAAATATTAATTGTTAGAAATGGGGATGAACAATGGCTTGGATATCTGAAAATCGTGTAAGAATCACTTTCAAATCAAAGTATTTTGATGGTACAATCAAATCTTTGATTGGATAAGATTCAGAGTGAATTCTAGACCAGAGAATGAGAGAAAGATAATGTTTTCGTCCCTAGAAAAATGACCAAAACGGCTATAAAACCTGTCAAAAACTGTCACTGGGCGCGTTACACGGCCCGTGTAATCTTGACACGGGTCGTGTAATGCCTTACACGGCCCGTGTAATTCTGACACGGGTCGTGTAATGCCTCAAACTTGCTTCTGTCAAAATGCAGATACTTACACGGGTCGTGTAATCCTGACACGGGTCGTGTAATGCCTCAAACTTGCTTCTATCAAAATGCAGAAATTTACACGGGTCGTGTAAAATAAACACGGGTCGTGTCAGACTAATTTTTGGAAAATTGAATTTCTAACTGACAGTTTACTTTGTACTCCACACCTTCCTTACTTGTTCAATGTTTGTCAAGATCATATTCGGTCAACAAAATTAATCCATTACACTTAAATACATATTGGTAATTTTACAAATCACCAACAAACCTCCCCCATTTAAGTGTAATCTTGATTAACTTAAACAAAACATGACTATACAAAACTGATGCATAAATGAAATATCGTGACGATTGAATTTCACATTAGTGTATTACACATTCCAAATATTCGAATATCAGGGTGTCTCTAAGGATTGAACCCTTTCTATTCATAGTGAATACATGAAGATAATAACACACACCAGTTTACATTCTCATAAGTTCTAACTTGACACTATATTTTACTAGCTTGTGTCCTATCCTTCAATAAGCATAACAAAGCTAAGTCCCAAGCTTCTTGAAGCAGCTAAACTTCATGCTTATATAGGTAGTTCTTTTATTCTTGCACCTGCATATGCAATTTTTCAAAGAACTATTAAGAAAATAAATTTCAACCTCCTTCACTTACAGTACTGAACACATACCTTGGGATGATATAAACAATAATGTGTTCCAATCTTCAAATATTAAGCTTTCCACATTGAATTCAGCATCTAATGTTCAATTAGATGAGAATTGGGTATCTCAATATCAAAGATTTTTAGGTGGACTTCAAACCCATCCCTACAGCCGCCTTGTGCACAAGATCTCTCGCTAACCCTTTGGTTAGATGATCGGCTAAATTTAACCGAGTCCTTACAAACTCCACAAATATCACACCATTCGTTATGAGTTCACGAATCATACTATGTCTAACATCTAAATGTCTAGACTTCCCATTATACACTTGACTATAAACCTTAGCCAAAGTTGCAGCACTATCACACCTGATAGAAATGGTAGATATCGGTTTAGGCCATAATGGAATTTCATAAATTAAATTCCTGAGCCACTCTGCTTCTTTGCCAGCAGCAGCCAATGCTATGAATTCAGATTCCATGGTTGAACTTGTAATACAAGTCTGTTTCTTGGATGCCCAAGAAATAGCACCTCCTCCTAGAAGGAATACCCAACCACTTGTGGAGGAGTGATCCTCCAAATTGTTAATCCAACTAGCATCTGAATAACCTTCTAACACCGAAGGGTATCCACTGTATGTCAAACCATAATCCATGGTTCCTTTCAAATACTTGAATACTCTATTTATGGCTTGCCAATGATGTGAACTAGGATTGCTAGTATACCTACTGAGCTTTCCTACAGCATAAGAAATATCAGGCCTAGTGCTAATCATGGCGTACATAAGACAACCAATAGCCCTTGAGTATTCTAGTTGAGACACAGGAGATCCTTTATTAGGTAGAAGCTTAAGACTAGGATCTATAGGAGTACTAACAGGAGAACAATTCTCAAAGTTGAACTTTTTCAATATCTTCTCAATATAATGAGATTGAGTAATTGAAATACCATTGTTTCCACGCTTGATTCTTATACCAAGAATCACATCCGCCTCCCCCATGTCTTTCATGTCAAAACTAGATGATAAGAATTTCTTGGTTTTGTCAACTTCATCTGGACTAGTACCAAAAATCAACATATCATCTACATATAGACAAATTATAACTCCTTTTCCAGAAGTATCAAATTTGCTATATACACACTTGTTAGCTTGGTTTAATGAAAAACCATTAGACAAGATCACATCATCAAATTTTTGATGCCATTGTTTTGGTGCTTGTTTCAAACCATATAATGATTTCTTTAACTTGCAAACCTTGTTTTCATGTCCAGGCATCACAAACCCTTCAGGTTGTTTCATGTAAATCTCCTCATCTAATTCACCATTCAAGAATGCAGTTTTCACATCCATTTGATGAATTACAAGATTATGTATTGCTGCAAGAGCCAACAATAATCTAATAGTAGATATTCTAGCCACAGGAGCATAAGTATCAAAGAAGTCAATACCTTCTTTTTGCCTAAAGCCTTGGATAACCAATCTGGCTTTATACTTATCTATTGTGCCATCCACTTTCATTTTCCTTTTGAGGATCCATTTACATCCTAATGCCTTGCATCCAGGAGGTAAATCAGCCAATACCCAAGTATTGTTATGCATGATAGAATCTATTTCATCCTGAATAGCTTCTTTCCAGAAATGAACATCTCTTGAAGCCATAGCTTCACTAAAAGTCTTTGGATCATCCTCAATAATATAACAATATTGATGTTCAGAGATGGTCTCATCTCTCGTTCCTTCAACTAAATAAAGTTGAAAATCAAATCCAAAAGACTTAGCTTTTCTTGTCCTAGTACTCCTCCTAGGTTCAGGTATAGAACTTGTACCAGCAGAGACATTTTCTCCTTGAGTTGTGTTCTTGCTAGAAGATTGTTGAATCAAGTCCCTTGGTCTAGGTATAGAAGTAAATCTCTCTTCATCAAAGATAGCATCTCTTGACTCTATAACAGTGTTCACAGACACCGAGTCATTAGATTCTATAACATAGAATCTATATGCCTTGGAATGCTCAGCATACCCAATGAAGATACAATCTATACCCTTTTCTCCCAAGTTTTTCCTTTTTGGTTCAGTGAGTCTTACAACAGCTCTACAACCCCAAACCTTGAGATAACTCAAATTTGGCACCTTTTTATGCCAAAGTTCATAAGGACTAGCCTTACTCTTTTTGTTTGGAGTTCGGTTCAAAATATAACAGGCTGTTAACATAGCCTCACCCCAAAATCCTTCACTAAGACCAGAATAGGACAACATGGAATTAACCATTTCCTTCAAGGTCCTATTCTTCCTTTCAGCTACATCATTTTGTTGTGGTGTATAAGGAGCAGTGGTTTGGTGTATTATTCCGGTAGATTCAAAATAAATCGGATCATAATATTCACCACCCCTATCCGTACGCAAAACCTTTATTAACTCATTCTTATGTAGCTCTACTTGTTGTTTATAAATTTTAAATTTATCAAGAGCTTCATCTTTAGAATGCAACAAATAGACATAACAATATCTAGATGCATCATCAATAAAAGTAACAACATACTTTTTGTTTCCTAGGGAAGGTGTTGCATGGAAATCACACAAGTCACTATGTATGAGTTCCAACACCTTGCTTTCCCTAACAACATCTTTGAAATGTTGTCTAGTGATTTTAGTCAACATACAAGTTTTACATTTTTCAATATTCATATCAAAAGCAGGAATCATACTCATTTTAGACATGTCTTTTAATCTCTTGTAATGAATATGTCCTAGTCTAGCATGCCATAATTGTGATTTATTCAAACTATTGCTAGTACTAGTTGAAGCCATACAAATCAAATTATCATAAGAAGGATAATTAAGATTAAGCCTAATCATACCATTACATACATATCCAAATCCAACAAAAGTACCATGTCTTGACAAAATATACTTGTCACTTTCTAGTACTTGTTTATAACCACACTTACTTAATACAATTTCAGATAAGAGGTTCTTTCGAATCCCCGGTACATACAATACATTGTCTAAAGATAAACATTTTCCAGAAGTAAAGTTGAGTAAAACAGATCCTAGTCCCTTGATTGGTTCGGTAGCAACATTTCCCATCTTTACAACAGGTCCATCTTCAATTGGTTGATAGTCTTTAAACCAACGAAGATCCTTGCAAACATGACTTGTTGCACCCGAATCAACCCACCATGCAACATCATCATCCTGCACATAGAATGCTTCAGAAATCACAGAAACATAATTCTGCACATATTTAAGATTTTGAATAAAATCAGATTTCTGACCTTGTTGCTTGTCCGGATCCTTAGATCCACTTGGACCCACATCCTTGTCCTTGTTCACCTTACGGAGGCGACAATCTTTCTTGAGATGACCCGGTTTGTTGCAACCCCAACAAACCAACTTAGCCTTCTTGTTTGAAGACTTGTCATCTTTCCCTTTAAACTTCCTTTTACCTTTAAACTTATTGGAATTCTTAGATCCCTCTCCTTCCACCATATTCACAGAAGAAGAACCAATTTGATTCTTGCCTTTAGGATTGTTATCGAGTTCTTGAGTCTTTAAAGACTCCTCAATCCGTAAATGGCTTCCAAGTTGAACCAGAGTCAACTCTTCCTTCTTATGTTTTAAAGTGTGTTTAAAATCTTTCCAGGATGGGGGCAATTTGTCAATGATGACAGCCACAGAAATGGCTTCATCCATCTTCAAATTGTGTTGAGCAAATTGTCCCAAAATCCTTAACATTTCATGGTATTGTTCCATCACAGGCCTGGAATCAATCATTTTGTATCCCATGAAATTGCTTACAAGAAACTTTTTACTAGAAGCATCTTCAGCCATGTACTTGGATTCCAATGAATCCCATAGTTCTTTTGCAGATTCAACATTTTGATAAACATCAAATAGAGAATCAGACATACCATTGAGAATGTGACCACGACAGATGTAATCATCGTTCTCCCACTTTGATCTCCTTCTTGTTGCCTCCAGGGGTTCATCTTCAACAACTTCAGGCATGGGAGTACTTAGAACATACACCACTTTGAGGGTTGTGAGAAGAAAGTGCATCTTCTTTTGCCATCTCCTGAAATCTTGGCCTTCAAACTTGGTTAACTTGTCAAATTTGCTTGTCATATCTTTCACAGAAGTTTCATTTGCCATTGTTGCAGAAAATACTTTGATTTTTGTTAGAAATGGGGATGAACAATGGCTTGGATCTCTGAAAATCGTGTAAGAATCACTTTCAAATCAAAGTATTTTGATGGTACAATCAAATCTTTGATTGGATAAGATTCAGAGTGAATTCTAGACCAGAGAATGAGAGAAAGATAATGTTTTCGTCCCCAGAAAAATGACCAAAACGGCTATAAAACCTGTCAAAAACTGTCACTGGGCGCGTTACACGGCCCGTGTAATCTTGACACGGGTCGTGTAATGCCTTACACGGCCCGTGTAATTCTGACACGGGTCGTGTAATGCCTCAAACTTGCTTCTGTCAAAATGCAGATACTTACACGGGTCGTGTAATCCTGACACGGGTCGTGTAATGCCTCAAACTTGCTTCTGTCAAAATGCAGAAATTTACACGGGTCGTGTAAAATAAACACGGGTCGTGTCAGACTAATTTTTGGAAAATTGAATTTCTAACTGACAGTTTATTTTGTAACTTGATCAAATTCAAACAAGTGTGTACTCCACACCTTCCTTACTTGTTTAATGTTTGTCAAGATCACATTCGGTCAACAAAATTAATCCATTACACTTAAATACATATTTGTAATTTTACAAATCACCAACATTAATAAGCTTATGAAAAAGCTACCACCGGAGATGCTCTAAGATTAATAATAATAAAAAATTTCATTAATTTAAACCAAAAAATTCAAAATTGTACCTAAATTCTTTTTACGTGATTTTCAATTGATATGCATAAACCTAAATGACTATAAAAATACAAATATCTAATCCTTGTCCTCGTCGTTGCCGGAAAGCTTATTTATATTAACATGTTCCACCAAATACGAGAAAAGTTTATTTTGTGTTTCTCGGCTACATATTTCCCAAAGGTTAGTTTAGTATTGTTGGGCATCGATTTCTTCATATTTTAAGACTGTTGAATATAAGTTTCATTATAGCTACAAATCACATGTGTTTGTATTATAAAACCATATTATGTAATATGATACATTTACATATTTTATTTCTTATTTTTTTGCTAGACCATGTCCCTGCCTGGGTTTTCACTATAGGCCAACGTTGCTCAGGACACCAAATGCTAGTTACACATCCCTTTATTGTTGCTTCTTATGTTGCCTTAAAGTTTCTCCGTTTTTCACCCTATAAAAATGTGAATGACTGACAAATGTAACTCAGCCAGGTTATATTTTATCATTAAGATAATAAATATACTTGTACCGTAATCTATTCACTTTAAATAGACACTCATGTGGTATTCCATTGAAGATGTTGAATAGCGACAATTGATAAAGAACGTTGATGTCATTGTTGAAACCGTCAAACTGACAACACTAAAGAATGCTTGTCAAATCCATAGATCATGTGAGACCACTGCATCAAGCATTATCATCGGGTATTCATGATCACCTTGCATGTATTGACATCGCCATGCATTATGCGAATTTTTCTACAAATAATACAATCAATGTTTATTAGCATTCCGAGAATGTCATATTTGGGTTCATGTGTCTCATACAATTATTGAATGTCATTCCACGTAGGTATACTGAAATATTGTTTATCATAAAGCTAATGACACCTTTACAAAATTTATATATACTTACCCGTGAAGTTTTCTCGAATTCTTTAAATACTAATCTCATAAGGCAGCGACAGTGATGTATTTGACGAAGTGCATATGTTCACTTTTGTAATGGAGTACAACTCCTTCTACCCCCTATATCTCACTCAATGTAAAAAATTGAATCTCTCTCCAAATTATGAACTATCCGCAAAAATAGTTGTCTGCTCATTTGGAACCGTCATCTAAACATGTTAGCATAATATATGAAATTCTCAACATATTAGTTTTGTACGAGACTATCATATGCAACTTCACGATCTCTTTTAAAACAACTCTTCTCATTCTTGGACACGAATTTTGCTTTATCAACCAAAATGGGGGTTGCTGTTATTGTTGTGAAAAATTACGCTCCCTCGACCAATTAATGGTCCAATCAATGATGATGAAAGATGATTTCATTTTTCAATGTTTACACTTATATAGACAAATTTTTAGAAATAGAGAGTAAAATTATGTTTGGTGTAAAATATTTGGAGAGGTAATGTATGTTTACGATATTTAAAAAAGAGGTAAACAAACTTTAATTGATGCCCATAACACCTGAGCTAACGTCAAATACACATGTTTACAATATCATTTAGGCTGGGGGGAGCAGCTCATCAAACCCCCTCGCCAAATCTCGCCAACCTCCTCGCCAAAGCTCGCCAACTCCACCGCCTGCGATCGTCGTTGCCTTCGCCGAAGGTCCCTCGCCAACATTTAGGCGAGCTCGCCACAGCCTCCAACGGCTCCTTTCCAACGGCTAGCCTCCAACCCCCAAATTTAAATCCCATTTTCAATCAATTTTTTAACCTCAACCAAAACCTCTATAAAATTCAATTTTTTTTATAAAAAAACTAGCCGTTAACTAGCCGTTTTTTTAATAAAAAACTAGGCGTTACATCCTCCCCTATATAAACACTACCATTCTACTCTTTCATTCACACAATCATCTTCTCTCTTCTTTCAAAAACACTCTCAATCTTCATTCATCATGTCTTCAAACCAAAGAAAAGCTATCAAACCAACCAAAACAACCAAAGCTACCAAAAAGAAATCCGCCACTACATCGATTGCAACCCCTCCGGCCGGTTGTTATGTTCCTAAACCGGTTGACCCTTCGATAGCATATGGTCAATATGTGACAACAATCAAATTAGGTCAACGAAAGTCAACTCAAGTCAACCAAAACAGACGATAAAATGTAAATTTCATAACCTCTATAATTTATTATTGGATATTATAATAATATGAACGCTAATACGAACAAACGCTATTAAGTTAGATATTTTTTAAAATAAAATTAAATTAAATCAAATTTTTACGTCGTGAATAGTCTCCGGCATGAAAAGTATCCGACGTGAACAGTGAACGGCGTAAATATTAAACGATAAAATGTAAAACTCGTCCGAATATTACAAATTTTATATCGAAACGTAGATAAAAATACGACGGTTCTGAATATGTATTTATATTTTTACCAAACATTATATATAAAAAGCTACGTTAGAAAAACGTTTAATTTAACTTGAAAGCGACGTTTAATTATTAAAATATTTAATATAAATAAAAAATAAAAGAAAGTCAAAATCTATGTTTGAAAAAAAAAAACCACCGGTGATTCAAAGTTTGAAAACATGAATTAATATTTTATTTTTATTTTATTTTATATAAAGTGGGCTCTACTTCATTATTTAATCCAATTTTACATATTCTACCCTCAAAGAATTCGTATTTTTCATTTCGAACACTATGTATTCAATACGTATTGTTAAGTTTATCAAAAATTTTATGTCGTTTTATAAAACGGAAAATTTACCGTCAAAACCGTATCGTCGATACGGACAACCTGACATCAAAATTTAATATTATTGATATTAGTTTTATATTTAATATTTTCTTTTTCTTTAAAATGAAATTGTATTTACATTTAAACCTTATATTTTCAATAAACTTACAATTAATACACTTTCGTTAATTCGTTAAAGACTTTTAGTTAAAAGTTGATATTATTAAACTACGATTTTTGTAGATTATATTTCTATAAACAAAAATCATTTGTTTTAATTAAAAACTATTAAATCTATTTAAAGAGTATTTTAAGGGTATGTTTTGTCATAAACAAATTATAAAAGCTATAAAAGTCGAATATCTGTATCTTGAGGGCCGCAATACGAAAATAATTCTACTATAAATATAGCCTCATTCTAGCCATTCAAATCACACAAACAAGTTCTTCGATACGTATAGAGAGATATACGAAGAATGAACGTTATAAGTAGATATTTCAGTTATAAATATAGTGAGTTCGAGTTAGAAGCACAAAGAGTCGGACGATCTAACAACAATTGACGATAAAATCCTAGTCGACATTGAGGTGAGTTCATACCCCTTCTTTTTATCTTTATTCAAGTTTTTAAGGAGGAGAATATAAGTTATACTATAAAAATAGTTATTTATACTCATTTGTAACAATAGTAAACAAAATGTGAATTTTGTAAACATCATTATGACAACAATTCAATTATAGTTCCAAAATATAATATTGAATGATCTACTTACGAGAGCGGTGTCTAGGCCGATCATTTGGGCTAGGTTGTTGGATTTCCGAAAGGCTTATACGCTGAAAGGGTCCTGCCTCCTAATTTGATCTTCTACCTGGCCGTTCTTTATTTGATAGTCATGAAATATTATATTGGAATTAATAAAGGGTATAACCAATTTATTACACCACTATTGTGGAGAATATATCTTAAAAGAAGTTCTTTATAACCATCTAAATAAGTTATTTCACATATATTTGTAAATATATGCTTTTCACAACGGAATACTAAAAATAAACTATTATAGGAATAGTTTGTTGATACAAATGTTACTATGACATTTTAAAGAGGACAAATAATTATATAAAATATATAATTGTTATACATTACTATATTATCATGGGAAAAATGATAATGGACAAATACAAAGGTTTTTTTTTCATATACAAACTTTAACAAGTTGATTGATACATACATTTTTGTGAGACGGGTCTTCACAGTGCTTATTTAAGTACATACTATAAGTCCTGAAATTTATAACCAGAGTCTCGGTAAGAGAGCGTGATATTTGTGTATAGATCTATACGGGATTGACAACCCCGCACCTGAGCTGCTAGCTACAGCTAGACCGACGGGTCTGAGGTGACAAATGTCATGACAGTCCGACGCCTGAAGCACGTCGAAGCAGGCCTACATGGTTACAGTATGGTTATAGGACGTCTCGCATGGGAAATCAACTTTATAAATTGTTTACGTGGAAATATACATTTTCAAAGGTTTTATACTACAAGCTACGCTATACATTTTAGTCTTTGGATTTTTAAGACTTGGATACATTCATAAGAAAATATTGGATTTTCTTGGAGTACAATACTACATTTTACAAGGAAAGAGATTCCTTATACAAGTTTTATGGTATTAAAACTACATTTTTACAAGTTACAAATATAAGTATGGTTTTACTTATATACACTGGTTCTATGGGAATTAAAACTATGTTTTATAAAAGGTATAAATATAAGTACGATTTACTTATATATACTAGTTTTATGGAATTAAGTCTACGATTAGCCTACAAGTAAACATCTATTTACACGGTTTCATACAACAATAAAACTACGTAATGCTATTTTCAAGTATAGAAATACTTATACATTTACGGTCTTTGGGTTTTAAGACTACGACTCATTTATAAGAAAATATTGGATTTTCTGGTTTCCAACACTATGTTTTTACAAGGAAAAAGGATTATGGATTTTCTCATACAAAAATCTTATGAACTCACCAACGTAATGTTGACACTCTTTCAAACTACTTGTATTCTCAGGAAATTGATAAGGTAACTATAACCTTTGGCGATGGGTCGCTATGGCGTCATACTATGTATTTTGATATCATATTGTAATTGTATTTAAAACATACAATCTTTTGAACTCTTGTAACATTTACAATTATGTATATGATGGATGTGTTTGCTTTGATCACTATTGTACAAACGTTGTTATGATACTGTTCATGAAGTCATCCACCCTCACACGTTTCCGCCATCGTGGTTTGGGGGTGTGACAGATTGGTATCAGAGCATTGTTTATAGTGAACTAAGTATATCAATCCATTTAAGATATACAAATATAAATACAATGGGACTAAAACTCTCTAAAACAATCTGTACAAAGTATACTTTAAAATACAATGATATTTTTATAAAGTATAAGTACAAGTACATACATACTAGAACAGTGTCATAACCAGAACAATACAAGAGTAATAAGATGAGTTGAACACTACGAGTAGGCCTAGGTAGTTATGTGATCATACCTAGGATAGATAGAGTCTGATCAACTGTATTTGTCCAATGTATGACTAACATGTACTTAGAAATAGTCGTAGTGAACAACAAGTCTAAAAACTTACCAAGAACCATATACAAAGAAACTCTAAAACAAAATATAAAGCTAAAATACTATAGGAGTATTTTATAATACTATATAACCATACATCTAGATACTTTATGTACCTCTTATACCCCTATCCTTACATAGTAGACCTGACAATTCAATAATACCTGACCAATAACTATTATCGAAAACCTACTATCATTCCTACCAATAGTTCCATTAAACTAATATAGGTTGAAATTCAATCTGAAAGCCGAAGGCGGGCTATGTCACCTGCCAAGTGTTCTGGGTTCTCTTCACTTACGATCTTGAGAAAATCATGGTTAAAACCACTCATCGCAGAAACAGAAGGCAGAGATTGCTGCTGTGTATGGGTCCCTGATGAAGCTTCCTCCCTCTTCTGAACCTTTCTTTTCTTGTAAACAGCCTTAAAGGCAGCTTGCCTTAATCTCTTTGTGGTATCAGTTATCTCCGAACTGGAACCCTCGATTATTGCTCTTTTCTCGTTCTCTAGACCAAGTATTACGTCTGCTTTACTAGGATTATTATTCAATTCCTGTTTCATAAATACTTTCAGTCATTACAATCTCATGGTATTAAAATTGGGGAAAAAAAATACAATTCTTAACCTGAGTATGGTTAATAAGAGTTTGTAGACTCTTAATCTTTCGTCGATGCCAACTTTTGATGCCTAACTTCCTACAGCGTTGCTTCAACTGTGTTGATCCAACGTTGAGTTCCCTTGCATCTTGCATAAGTGGCTTGTTAAAGTGCTGAGCTATTGCTTCCTTACTTAATGGCTGTCTAGAACCACTTCCACTGCCAATTACTGTGGCTCTTGGATTCAAAGAATCAAATCCGGTTGTACTATTGTCATTCTAGATCATTTGAGCATGATCCTGATTTGTTAAACCAAAGATAAAATTTGGTGCAATAACATTAGAATCTGCCGTTGGCAGTAACTGTTGATTTTCAGCTATGAACCCAGGGTTTTGAAATCCCTCCAGATTCCTTTGAATCATCTGAAGGTGATCCTGGTATTGAAAACCTCCCTCAAACTCGGGATTCATTCCAACACTGTCGTTATGAATCACCTGTAGTTGATCATCATTCTGCATGCCAGCCATGAATCCTTGATTCATGGGGATAATCCCACTGTTCGTTATGTACTCGTCCATAAATGGATCTTTAAAAAAAAGTTAGAAGATAAAAACCAAACTGACATAAAAGTACTAAAATTCGACCTAGAAGTAAGTTTTGAGATTGCTCATAAGCAAAGCCCAAAGATGAAGGTCCTGGATCTTCTGAGATAATACTCATGGGAGGAAGAACTTCAGGATCATTTTAAAGCTGATCCAGCGGTAATATATCTGGAAAATCTATACCTCACACAGTTTAAAACAAAATCAAAACGCTAGAGAAATGAATAAGAAATAAAATGAGTTAAGGATATTATAATTACCAGACTCCAGTAGAGGTATCTGATTAAACGATAAGGAGGTACCCTCTTCCCTTAGGAAATTCCGCTCAGCGTCTGACAAGTTTTCCATATGAGATCTGTTTTCCATGCCTCGATTGGAAATCTGAGATTATATAAGAATAAACTAGTAGTAGGAAAGAATGAGACTGAAAAGATCTTAGATACAAATGATGACACATACTCGTTTATATAGCATCTTACAGCAGGAATTGAAAGGACAACTCACGTTCTTAATACCGAAATTCAAAATATCTACAGTAGATGCAGTCTTTTCACTACCCTAAGTGACATCTTTTCCAAATTCGCGGCTTGACTCCGATGAGGACAGGATAACGAAAAGACATTTTTTTTAATATGTCTATATATATATATATATATATATATATATATATATATATATATATATATATATATATATATATATATATATATATATATATATATATATATATATATATATATATATATATATATATATATCTTCTGATAACGGAAATAGTTCAATGAACAATTAATTCAATATATATATATATATATATATATATATATATATATATATATATATATATATATATATATATATATATATATATATATATATATATATATATATATATATATATCTTCTGATAATGAAAACAGTTCAATGAACAGTTAATTCAATAATAGTTTATTCATAAATAATGAACTAGAACCTACTCATATGGCATCTGTACAGCTCATGGGTCACCTGTATCTTACATGTTTCCTTCCATTCTACTAGTATCAACTGTAAAATGACATCACATATCATATCTTAAACATGCTTAGGCATTTCCATAATACTTAACTCAAATGATTAAGAAATCCATAGCTAATACAAAGCACAATTAGAGAATATCATATTTTATTAAACTGAAACTCCTAATTTCACGATTTTACTAAATCAACCGTTAAAACATCACAATATTTGGACTCAATACAACAAATATTAGCAACCTACATATGAGGTGAACCAATGCATACTTTCAGATTTGGACAACTAGGGTTTGAAACCCTAACACTCAAAATTTCTAACCTTGTGAATTAAGGACTCGAGAACGTATTTTGGTTGTTAAATCCAACCTCCTCAAACTTTTCCTACACAAACCCCTTGATCAAAATAACCAAATTTGGCACCTTTTTGCTCTGGAAATAACCTAGGAGAATTTTTGGTTCATAAATGGGGTAAATAAGGAAAGCTGCCCAAATAACCCCGCTAACACATGTTAGCGACGCTAACCAGTAAAATTAGCATTGTTAACTTCTAAAAATCCAACCCGTACTCCGAAGCCCAACCCGTGTAATTCTACTGGATGCTACAGTAACTAGAACACGCCCCGTGTAACTCCTGTAAAGCTAAACAGTTTCGAAAATGTGTACTACACGAGCCGAGTGACTCCTACACGACCCATGTAACTCCTTTATACTATTATTAAGGTTTAAACTCCTTCTAAATGAATTTCTAATCCTCCTAACTCACATAACAACCTAGTAACTCTTATTTATACTAGGATTAACTCATGTTTACTTACCGAAAATATCACGACTTTACACTCCAAAATCAAAGCAATTGAAAACTAGGAAACTCCAAGTGTGGACCTGAATTTACCTAGGAACGTGAGGACTAGATGAAACAGAAATACCCACATCTCTTCCCATACCCTTAAGAATTTACTCAAAGTGCTAAATTTCGGGACGAAATTCCTTCTAACGGGTAGATAATGTGACAACTATCAAATTAGGTCAACGAAAGTCAACTCAAGTCAACCAAAACAGACGATGAAATGTAAATTCCATAACCTCTATAATTTATTATTGAATATTATAATAATATGAACGCTAATACGAACAAACGCTATTAAGTTAGATATTTTTTAAAATAAAATAAAATTAAATTAAATTTTTACGTCGTGAATAGTCTCCGGCATGAACAGTGATCCGGCATGAATAGTATCTGACGTGAACAGTGATCCGACATGAATAGTATCCGACGTGAACAGTGAACGGCGTAAATATTAAACGATAAAATGTAAAACTCGTCCGAATATTACAAATTTTATATCGAAACGTAGATAAAAATACGACGGTTCTGAATATGTATTTATATTTTTACCAAACATTATATATAAAAAGCTACGTTAGAAAAACGTTTAATTTAACTTGAAAGCGACGTTTTATTATTAAAATATTTAATATAAATAAAAAATAAAAGAAAGTCAAAATCCATGTTTGAAAAAAAAAACCACCGGTGATTCAAAGTTTGAAAACATGAATTAATATTTTATTTTTATTTTACTTTATATAAAGTGGCTCCACTTCATTATTTAATCCAATTTTACATATTCTACCCTCAAAGAATTCGTATTTTTCATTTCGAACACTATGTATTCAATACGTATTGTTAAGTTTATCAAAAATATTATGTCGTTTTATAAAACGGAAAATTTACCGTCAAAACCGTATCGTCGATACGGACAACCTGACATCAAAATTTAATATTATTGATATTAGTTTTATATTTAATATTTTCTTTTTCTTTAAAATGAAATTGTATTTACATTTAAACCTTATATTTTCAATAAACTTACAATTAATACACTTTCGTTAATTCGTTAAAGACTTTTAGTTAAAAAGTTGATATTATTAAACTACGATTTTTGTAGATTATATTTCTATAAACAAAAATAATTTGTTTTAATTAAAAATTATTAAATCTATTTAAAGAGTATTTTAAGGGTATGTTTTGTCATAAACAAATTATAAAAGCTATAAAAGTCGAATATCTGTATCTTGAGGGCCGCAATACGAAAATAATTCTACTATAAATATAGCCTCATTCTAGCCATTCAAATCACACAAACAAGTTCTTCGATACGTATAGAGAGATATACGAAGAATGAGCGTTATAAGTAGATATTTCAGTTATAAATATAGTGAGTTCGAGTTAGAAGCACAAAGAGTCGGACGATCTAACAACAATTGGCGATAAAATCCTAGTCGACATTGAGGTGAGTTCATACCCCTTCTTTTTATCTTTATTCAAGTTTTTAAGGAGGAGAATACAAGTTATACTATAAAAATAGTTATTTATACTCATTTGTAACAATAGTAAACAAAATGTGAATTTTGTAAACATCATTATGACAACAATTCAATTATAGTTCCAAAATATAATATTGAATGATCTACTTACGAGAGCGGTGTCTAGGCCGATCATTTGGGTTAGGTTGTTGGATTTCCGAAAGGCTTATACGCTGAAAGGGTCATGCCTCCTAATTTGATCTTCTACCTGGCCGTTCTTTATTTGATAGTCATGAAATATTATATTGGAATTAATAAAGGGTATAACCAATTTATTACACCACTATTGTGGAGAATATATCTTAAAAGAAGTTCTTTATAACCATCTAAATAAGTTATTTCACATATATTTGTAAATATATGCTTTTCACAACGGAATACTAAAAATAAACTATTATAGGAATAGTTTGTTGATACAAATGTTACTATGACATTTTAAAGAGGACAAATAATTATATAAAATATATAATTGTTATACATTACTATATTATCATGGGAAAAATGATAATGGACAAATACAAAGGTTTTTTTTTTCATATACAAACTTTAACAAGTTGATTGATACATACATTTTTGTGAGACGGGTCTTCACAGTGCTTATTTAAGTACATACTATAAGTCCTGAAATTTATAACCAGAGTCTCGGTAAGAGAGCGTGATATTTGTGTATAGATCTATACGGGATTGACAACCCCGCACCTGAGCTGCTAGCTACAGCTAGACCGACGGGTCTGAGGTGACAAATGTCATGACAGTCCGACGCCTGAAGCACGTCGAAGCAGGCCTACATGGTCACAGTATGGTTATAGGACGTCTCGCATGGGAAATCAACTTTA
Organism: Cichorium intybus; assembly: GCA_023525715.1. Classification (NCBI taxonomy): domain Eukaryota; kingdom Viridiplantae; phylum Streptophyta; class Magnoliopsida; order Asterales; family Asteraceae; genus Cichorium; species Cichorium intybus. The sequence goes on along the minus strand of CM042016.1, from coordinate 49,210,089 downwards.
TAAATTGTTTACGTGGAAATATACATTTTCAAAGGTTTTATACTACAAGCTACGCTATACATTTTAGTCTTTGGATTTTTAAGACTTGGATACATTCATAAGAAAATATTGGATTTTCTTGGAGTACAATACTACATTTTACAAGGAAAGAGATTCCTTATACAAGTTTTATGGTATTAAAACTACATTTTTACAAGTTACAAATATAAGTATGGTTTTACTTATATACACTGGTTCTATGGGAATTAAAACTATGTTTTATAAAAGGTATAAATATAAGTACGATTTACTTATATATACTAGTTTTATGGAATTAAGTCTACGATTAGCCTACAAGTAAACATCTATTTACACGGTTTCATACAACAATAAAACTACATAATACTATTTTCAAGTATAGAAATACTTATACATTTACGGTCTTTGGGTTTTAAGACTACGACTCATTTATAAGAAAATATTGGATTTTCTGGTTTCCAACACTATCTTTTTACAAGGAAAAAGGATTATGGATTTTCTCATACAAAAATCTTATGAACTCACCAACGTAATGTTGACACTCTTTCAAACTACTTGTATTCTCAGGAAATTGATAAGGTAACTATAACCTTTGGCGATGGGTCGCTATGGCGTCATACTATGTATTTTGATATCATATTGTAATTGTATTTAAAACATACAATCTTTTGAACTCTTGTAACATTTACAATTATGTATATGATGGATGTGTTTGCTTTGATCACTATTGTACAAACGTTGTTGTGATACTGTTCATGAAGTCATCCACCCTCAGACGTTTCCGCCATCGTGGTTTGGGGGTATGACACAATATGCACCGAATTGGGGTATGCAACAACAATATGTCAACAATTGGTTACACCAATCATCTCCACCACAACCATCTCCAACACAACCATCTCCACCACAAATGTATTCACAACAAATGTCTCCACCACTAATTATCCCAATTTGCTCCCGAATCCTAATTTCTAAGAAATACACCACGCCGGCTAGAACAAGAAAACTTCGATGATGAAGAAGAAGAAACCGAAGAAGCAGAAGAAGAAGAAGAAGAAGAGTCCGGGCCAACTGACAAAGGCAAAGCCCCTAGACTCGCTTGGCATGATGATGAGGTCCGAGCTTTGGGCGAAGCATGGGTCGATTGTTCGCAACAAGCTGAGACGGGGATCAATCAAACTACAAGCGTCTTCAAAGTAAAGGTGTGGCAGAGTTGGTGTAGACGAATGGGTTCCACGTACCGCAATCCCAATTCACTTTATTTAATGTGGCGCACTTGCAACAAAGGTGCCATGTAATTCCAAGGGTGTCATGCAGAAGTAGAGAGGCAAAGGCAAAGTGGGGCCAATGGTGACGATGTTATGGCTAAAGCGAGGCTCTTGTACCATGCCCAATATGGTTCTCAATTTAATCAAGAGGTGTTTTGGCATGCTGTCAAAGATTACGAGAAGTGGAGAGAGCTAGAGTCTTTTGACCAATTCGTTATCCACTTATCAAAGAAACACAGAGTATCTGAATCCACACAACCCCCCTCATCAGAACCAAGTGTTGGCTTCAACCTCAATTATGATCCACCAAATCCCATGGGACGTGATGAAGCAAAGCGAAAGAAGAGAGGCAAAGGCCAAGCCACTAGCACTAGCACAAATAGTAGTGTTCATGAAGATTTACTCGCTTTGTCCAGCAATGTTGATACATACAAGGAAGCTCAGAAGATCAAAGAGAATGCTGAGAAAATGAAAGAGGCTAACTTGAAAATCAAAGAGAAGATGCAGCTGCGAAAAATCATACAACAAGACATATCAGGCAAGACTGGGTTCGAGTACGAACTCGCGTTGGAAATGAAGAGGGATGCGGCAAGGCAATTGGGATATCACATCAACGAGTAGCTTGTAGTTTAATTTCTTTTGTTTAGTCGGTTTTTAAGTTTAATTTCGTTTGTTTTAAGTTTTATTTTATGTTTTAATTTTAATGTAATGGATTTTAAGTTTAATGAAATGGTAGTTTTTAATTTTATATTTATTTTTAATAATATAAATAATTTAAAAAATAGATCTAAAAAAAATAGTTTAGCATGGTTAGCACATGCTGACTACTCCCACCAAATTTGGTCAGCATGTGCTAACATGCTGAAAGCTGACGTAACATAGTTCGGTATGCTCAGCGCATGCTGATTGCTCCCCTAGCCTTAATTGATGTTGGTTTTCCAAATTATATATAAGAATTTATTATATGCTTTTCTACTGTCGTAAATCAAAGGTTACATGTTTGTATTTCGAAAAAGTAATTGTCAAAGTGTATCTTTAAATATATTATAAATTGAAAAACATGTCGTCCCTTTTAGAAAAGAAAATTAGTTTGTTTATAGTTGTCCAAACAGCTGATATTTTTGCATATGAGCTTTGCAGTCGACTGATGAGATTATTTTATTGATGAAAATCATCAAAAAAGTCTACACGATATCACGAAAGGATACACAAAAATGCTTGAGTTTTGTCTCGATTTTCAAATTGAGAAAACTTCAAAATCTTTGAAAGCGACATTCGTTTGTAATTTTTGAATATATAATTACATTATGTTATGTTTGCATTGTCTTATTACACAGATGAGTCAATCGAATTCGATAATATAATTTGTTTACATGCTATATAAAAAAACAATACTTTGATTGTTATGAGAAACATTTAAATTCTTACAATTTATTCGGTGTTCATGATAGACTAGCAAGTGGCTACCCAGTGCTGGTGGTCGTAGTCCATGACAGATAGCAAACTTTTGGAACGTTAAAGTTTAATATATAAAGTTGCGATAAGATTTTTCAAGTTAATTTATGATAAAATGTATTTTACATAAAGATGATACTAAATTCTACTTTGCGAAATACTTAAAATAATTTGGAAATAATTGAAAAAGACCTAATTGTTTTGAAACAATTCTTAATAGAACATAACACTTTGATTTAATAAATAAATTCAAAGCCGATATAAGTTTCAAAATCTGCATGGTTAACCAAGACCCACATTTTAATTAGTTCACAACACGAATAATTTATCTTTTGTAATAATTCAATTTTTAAATATTTAGCAAACTCTTAGTTTAGCTCCTAATCAATAATTCTATATAATTTATAAATGCCTGAGCCTATCTCTTATCCTTAATCCTCGACCATGCTTGCTAGTTAAGGGAATACACACCACATAAGTGTAAACCTAAGTTTAATAATTTAACGAGTTTAATGAACTGAGATTATAAGGAAAGATAACTTATAAATTAAATATTTCTCCCTAGTAGTGACTTTACGCCGCTATTGGACTGCTACAAGTCCTAATAGAGTTTATAAACCAATAATTATTCTATTATTTAAAAACCGTGACTTTGGACCCTGTTGTTTTAAGTTGTTCCGTTTTTTTTCTTACGTTGGCTTAAATGCGGGTAAATGCCTTTATTCTGTTTGCCTTAGACACGTGGTCTTCACAGGTATTTTCTTTTTATACCCTTGCCGCTTCATCTTCTTTTGATGGTTCTTCGATTGGGGTCTGTACTACTGTGGCGAATTCACGTCCTTAAGGTGGTCCTTCATCTGAGGTGTTCTGCGATTTCCTTCATCTTCTTCGTTTTGTTGTTGTGTTGCTTCCTTTGCCGCTGTGGTGAATACCCGTCTGCCTTCCGCTTTAATTGAGGTTGCAAATACCCCTACACTCGAGGCTGTGATGATCAAACATGATCTGAGTAAAGATCGGGCAAAGATTTGAGGTTATATCTAGCTTGGCGGGGCGAAATCAGAGGAGTGCAACTGCGAGAAAGCAACTTTAGATCAGATCTGCTCTTGAAATTGATTTCTTTCTCATGCAACCTCTGTCATTGCAGCCATGGCGGTATAGTCCTCTTCTTCTGCCGGTAAAATTGATCTGAGCCTCATTTTTTTTTCTTCTCTGTGGTTTGCGACTCGACACCGGCGGGAATCGTTGGGTATTGTCACCGTCGGTCGGACCTTCTGACCTCCAGATTCCGGCCGCCCCGTCTCCGGGTGGCTTTCTCTTTTGCATGTGGGTGCTATGGTCTCTTTTATCGGTGGCGTCTTCCCGCCGTTCGTCGGTTTCTAAACGATCAGATGAACCCGCCGTTGATGAAGTCGCTACCAAAGCTGTGATTTCGGTTTTGAGTGGATACGCAGGTAAGTACTTGAAAGGGAAGGATTTACGCCATTCGTTGAGAAACAAATGTTGTTCGTGTTTGCTGAGGAGAAACAACGGGTCATCGGATAATGGGGTTTTCGCGAATATGGAATTGGGGATCGAGAGCATTGAGAAATTGATTGATAATCCAGGAACGATTAAGGAATTAAAGATGAAATCGTTGAGGATTTCAATTGGATTTTTAACGATAACTATAGCCTGCAACTCCTCTATCGACGCCTCTTCACTTCTTCCAATACCCCGCCATTGGTAAGCAAATTATTTTCTGTTCTCTCAATTGTTGTTCTTTTCTTATAGAACTTAATTTTATTGTTTTTGTACTTAATCAAGCTCATTATTTGGTCTAATGCTTTAAGTTAACACAATAAACCTATAATTTACTTGACACAAAGCCTAGAATCCCATGCAAAAACATTATCCAAGAATCGGTCTGATGACAAGAAACGCATACAAGATTTACAAAGAGAGCTAAGAAATTGCTCAAAATAAATAGGTAATTACTCTTATGTCATTAATAATATTTTATTAAATACGACTCAATGTAGGCTTAACTTATTGCAATACATCTCAAAGATTATTTACAGGATCAAGTGAACACAAGGGGCACTTCTGACATCAGCAACATTCCAAAGCAACCTAGCACTTCAAACGAAGATAACAATCCACATCCAAGTTGAAATACTGTAAAAGAGCATATGAAGCAGCTCCAAAAGGTACATGTTAATGTAATTTAAGAAATATACAGATTTTATTTATCTACATGTTCAACCAGTGATTGAACTTACTCTTTTATGTGATCCAGGAAAAACCAACATTAATGAAGCCGTTATTAGACAGAAAGTATCCAATAATTTTCTTTTTCCATTTCATGCCACTATGGGAATTCCCAATCCTTTCTTTCTGTTGTTTCCCTTAACATTTTGCAGTAAAATGATTGAACAAAATAGAGCCGAGGGACACAAATTAAGGGTTATTTTGCAGAAGGTCCAGGAGCAAATATGCAACTTTCTCAATCAAACAACTAGATGCTAGCAGTCTGTGTTCTTGACATTGTTTCTTGAACTTTCTTTTACATTTTTTTTATAAGATACATGTTGTGATATATTGCTTTATATTGTAGGAAGTAAATTCAATCGAGGACAGAGTAAGTAATCCAGTAGCCTGCTATGTAATTCCTCCTTATATTTGACTTCTATCCGTAATTACATTAATGCCCCTTTTTGTTTGGTTCTCGCAAAAAACACTCAAACATGAGATTGGATGCAAAAATGTCTTCATTATTGCAAAAAAGTTGGAGTTGGAAATGCTGTTCTTGTATATTCCAATAAGTTATGTTTTTCAGCTAACTCATTAAGCTCATTAAGTCAAAAGGAAACAACCTTACAATGATTAGAAGCTCAATGTTGCAAACTAAAACTACCACCATCTTATTTTAAAGAATATTAATAAAGTATAATAGAGTGTTTACCATTTTTAGGTGGCTCCAACAAGATACAGGGGTACATTGGGGAGTCTGTGTCAAATTGGCACGTGTACTGGAATTATCGCCTCACACTTTCTTGGAATTTTCTCAGACACTGATGCTCATCGGTAAAATTCTTCTATTGATTATTTAAATAAAAAATGTAATTCAAATTTAGTGATCTTTGAACAGGTGGAGAATAATGTTGTACACTGTAAGTGTGCCTGATTTTATTATAGCACTTGGTATGCAGTTTGCTGTAGAGAGTCCCTGTTGGCTATGCAAAGTATATATATATATATATATATATATATATATATATATATATATATATATATATATATATATATATATATATATATATATATATATATATATATATATATATATATATATATGGTAAAAAGATTTTGCCTAAAGCTTCAAATAAACAATTTATGTAACAAAAAAAATTATTTCAGAACATTTTATTCATTAATTGTGAAGGCTGGGAGGCTTGATGAAGCTAAAAAAGTTATTAGTAATCTGTGGGGTTCATCTGAGGTTGATAAAAGCATTGAAGAATTTCAGTCTGTTCTTAAAAATGATGGTGATGATCTGGACAGCAGATGGTCAGAAATTCTAGAAGAGCTACACTCTAAAGGTAATATTGTGTGTTAATTAATCATGCTTTAGATGTAAATATTTTTATGGTTAACTAATTTATTGTTTTAATTAGTTGTAGTGGCTTTTATTGGAGATGCTCTGTTTGTACTGCAACACTTTGCTGGCATTAATGAGGTTCTTTATTTTTCATCTTTGACTTTTAAAGATGCTGGAATTTCAAATGGCGCATTGGCAAGTTTATATGTTGGATTAACCAACTTTGCAGGTTTTTAATGTGATGTTAATTACATTTTTGTCAAATGTATCGATCCATCTTCCTTAAAAATTTTTATTAAATTAATGGTTTATACAGGTGCACTTTATGCATTATACTTTGTTGATAGACAAGGGAGTGAGAGGCTTATAATTGGAAGTTATCTTGGAATGGTAAGATTTAATGACTTTTTTCCTTGCATTAGTAGTTAAAATCATATTTAGTAGCCAGTATGTGATCTTTTTGGTAAATGAATCACAAAATAAATAATTTTTGGGGATTTGGTTTGTACAATGTTTTCGGAAGTAATGGAATCTATCAAAAGGAATTGTAATCTATGAAGGTTTTGATTGACAAGAAATGGAATGGAATTCAATAACAATATAGAATAATTGTTACTTTTTTGTTTATAATTAATATTTTTTATTTATGGTATATGTCCTCAAACCAACTTGTCCTTCCTTTCTATTTCTCGGTAAGCGGTTTTTTTTTAGGAACACGTGGATCCAGGGAACGAACAGCAGAGATTGAATACATAGATTTTTTCCCTAATCCGTGCATAGCACGGGACGAAGACTAGTATACTCCTAAAAGTAGTCTGTCACTCGTACTGCATACTAGGTTAATATCCTATGTGTCTTGTTCAACCAATCAAGGTTTACATATACTTTTCAATCTTTATGTAACGTGATTATTGTTTTTGAAGATGTAAAATGTCTTTTGTCTTTTTTCATATCTGCAGAAGAAGATGTGGACCAAAAGTCTTTTTCCATGTCTTCGTTCTTCATAAAAAACTGTTTGTGGAGTAATAAAGACGGAGACTTCTCGATAGTCAGGTGTTGAAATAAAAAGGGAGAGACACGAGAGCTGGAAAAAAGTCGCAAACTGAAAAAGATAAAAATTATGTCTTTTGGAAAAAGACGTGAAAAAGATTTTTTTAGGTATATTGTTTTCAAGAAAACAAACAGTCTTTTTAATAAACATTTACCCACCCATAGACCTTTTTAGAAGAAAAATACTTTTTGAAGAAAAAAAAACATCCCCTAAGCCTATATATATATATATATATATATATATATATATATATATATATATATATATATATATATATATATATATATATATATATATATATATATATATATATATATATATATATATATATATATATATATATATATATATATATATATATATATATATATATATATATATATATATATATATATATATATATATATATATATATATATATATATATATATATATATATATATATATATATATATATATTGTGTTACCTTGTAACCAAATCCTGGCCATTAGATTTCATTTTCGTAACAATGAAAAAAACACATTCTTACCAGAATAAGTTTTTGACATAATAAGTTCAAACCATTCTTAAAAGAATGAACTAAATTTTGTACATTCTTAAAAGAATGTGTTTTAAATGAGTGGTCCAGATTGAGTTTCAAGGTTACACAATACTTGTATGGATATATTTGATCATATATATATATATATATATATATATATATATATATATATATATATATATATATATATATAATATATATATATATATATATATATATATATATATATATATATATATATTCTAGGTTTCTACAACTCTTGACAAAGCTTGAGAATTTTTTGAGTATGAAAGAAACAATATTTTTATAATGGTTAATATTTCATGCAAGTTGTTACGCAAAATTTTCAAGTTTTGCGATGAAATATAATTCCCAAATCTTAAATTTGACACAGACACACACACAAAAGATGCAAAAACTCATCTAATCCGTCTAATAATTTTAGGAAAATCTCTAACAATATAGAATAATCTCACTTTATCATATATTTAGCCAACATAAACTTATGAATTTTCATGATCAATAACATTTTCATCTCTCTTAAATAATCAAAAATCCATTATCAAATATATCTATTTATGTTGTGCTTTAATTTGCAGAACTAGTCCCTGCTTAATAGAAAAATTTATATAAATGGTCCACGTGTTTCATAAAATTATAACAATGGTGCATGACTAATAGCGACTTTATAGAAATGGTCTCTGTGGTTATTAAAGTTACAAAAATGGTCCCTTCCTAATAACAAATTTGCGTAAAATGTCTCCTATTTCAAAAAATTACCAAAATTGTTCACGTATTAAAGAAAATTATAGAAAAATCATCCCTACACAATTGTAAATTTCAGAAGTGCTTCCTATTTTTCACAAAATTATAGATACAGTCACTGTTTAATAGGAAATAATAGACTAGTCATTGTGATTGACAAATTTACATAAAATGTCCCTATCTCTTAGTGAATTCTATATATCGTCTTTGTATTTCATAGAAATTACGGAAATTGACCTTATGTTAAAGAGCAATGCAGAAATAGTGTCGAAAATACAGAAATTAATAAACCCGCTTACTAGTAACAAATATTCCACGGGCAAAACCATAATTTCCAACAACTTGAGTCCACTCTTTGATGAAACAAAAATGTCAATAATGTAAACCATAAGGGCTGAATTACTAATTTAGTAAAAACATTTTTATCTCAAAAATAAAAAATAGAAGCGCACGTAGGTAGAAGTCGAACATTTGATAGGCTTCGGCCCATAGTTGACTATTGTTCAGCCCACATTGATCTTGAAGGTTTGTTTCCTTCACTTCACTTCGGCCAGTGTAATTATATATATCAATTACTAATTCCATAAATTCTTATCTCAATCATCAATTACTAAATTGGGAATCAATTTGTATAAAAATAATCATTGTTGCAGAATCAAATTTTAGATCATCAACTGAAACTTGTAACTTCACCGACCTTTACGAAGTTATAAAGCAGATGGAGGAAGTTACAAACTGTTTGATGTTGCAACTGAAACTTATATATATGAGCTTTACTATCTGCAATATTTGTGTACATATCAAGTAGGTCGAAAGTATTGTTACTGTTATTGGGTTGTGATTGTTTTTGAATGAGTGAACATGGATACGAAATTTAGGGGAATTGTTTCGATGTGTTATTAAACCGATTATCGTTATTTCATTCTGTAACAATTAGTTTTTAAGAATGGTAAAAAATGATCATGGTATGGATTTTTTATCATCGAGGTGAAAATAGAAAGTTAGTGATTATCTACTATCTAGATTTATCATTTATGTGGAGGGGACTATTTGTTGAACTCGTGTTAACATTTTGGATAAGTCCATCTTGGAGGTCTTTTTTAACCATTTGGCTTATAGTTCTGATTTTAGGATTTAAGATGAAGGACTTGAGGATTGGTGTTAGGTGTTTTTGGTATGATGTAAGTGAATCTAAATGAATGTACTTAACAACGTAATGAAATAAATCATTACATTCCGTAGTAATGTATAGCGATGTTTAGTTGACTGAAGTAATGAAATGAGTCGTTCAAACATGTTGTTTCTTATTGATAAAACAAAATAACATGTAATTGATAAAGAAAGAAAAATTGTTACTTATAAACGTAAGTATTAAATAAATTGTAGATAAACTTATTTTATTTCGTTCAAAATACATATTAGATGTTTTGAAAGTAGTTAAAAAGGCATTATATGTGATCTAAAAAAGTAACAAAAAAAGACTAAAGACCATGAAATCTTAAAATATAATTATAATGAAAAATGTGTTCATTTATTTTAAAAAATAAACTAAAATATTTAGTTGAAATTTTAAAATTTTTGACAATATTAATAATCACTAAAGATTATATGAATAAAACTAATTTATAATTATATTAGGGATATTCAAGAAAGTCCTTGCATTTTGACCATATATTCGATTAAGTCCTAATTGTTTTTTATTTAATTAAGCCCAACATTTTGTTAAATGCTTATAATTTTGCAATTACTATTTCAGGAAGAAATTCTAGAGACTGTATGCTGAAGAAGCAACATAAGAAGAAGGAAAAAGTGAAGGATGAAGCCTATTACACAACAAAGTTAGAAGAAGTCAAGGCCAAAACGAACAATCTGTCTCTTGTTGCTTCAGGGTATGATGAAAGTGATGGAACTTATCAGGTATGGTCATCTGGATCGGATGATGAGGAGATGAGGAAACCTACTCATGGTACTATGTTCACTACTGACTGCGGTGTTGATGCATGTGATGAAAGTGATGAAGTTGAAGCTGAAAGGAAGGATTTGGGCGAGGTTGTCAGTCATGTATGATGGCGGTGGGTTCCATAGCTTCATCAAATGCCCGAAAGATTATTCTGGAGCAACTTCTCTTATATTTTAATATTCTTGAATCATACTTTATCAGTAACCTTAATGAGTATACTTCTAATTGTTCCCAAATGAATAAACTTATTATTTTTATGAAAATGAAGCTAGGGATGCTCAAGATGAGATTACTCGTTCGAGGAATAAGATAGAAGGCATTCGTGGGGCGATTGAGAAAAATAAATTAAGGATAAATATTATAGACGAGTGTAGAGAACGGTTATTGAATGCAAATGAAGTACTTTTGAAACAAAGAAATATTTTTTGTGAAACTGCTAGGCGTTTGTATTCTCACATAAACAAGATATACCATTCTTCTGATGTTTCAAATGAACAACATAGGAGGTTATTACCCTTTATTGAGTTTGATCTGAAAGAGGTTGCTAATATTTTCCTTTGAATGTGAATCCATCGTTTCATCTACTGAAGTTCCAAATAAAACATATACTCATGGTCTGATTCAAGTTGAATAAGATCTTAAACAGATTATCTTTTAAAATTTTTATCTAATTCAATTCTTTGCACGAATTTAGATACTCCAAAAATTTCTATGAATAGTGATGAACAAACTGTCTATTGTATGGATGAGTCTGATTCCGAACCTGATATTGAAAAAGTTAATTGTGTGAACTTATCTATGTTAAAGTCTTCTTCAAAATCAACTTTGAAATCTAAATTGATTTTAGATTCCACTTCAGATAAATATGAAATCTCAGAATCTGAATTTCAAAGTTGTTTTTCGTTGTCTTTCCAAAACAAAGTTCCAAATTTAACTGAAAGTAAAGCTTCAATCATGAAAGATTTGGCAAATCCTATTGAAAGTAACTCCAACTTACTTTAGATCATAGACATATCAGATGAATTTCAACAATTATCCAAAGATAGTGCTAAACGTCTCTTTCATGTTGCATGTATCTATCCAAAGGTTGCAAATTTAAAAAATGTTGTGTTTGTAAAAAGTGGTGCTAATGTCTTGTTATGATGGCTTTATGATGATATATGGGGAATGAGGGATGAAGTAGGCCCAATGATATGCAAAGAGTAGGAGATGTGAAATAGAGCTAAGGAATGCAAACACGAAATGATGAAAAAGGCCCAAATCGTGTTTGATATGTGAAGTGATTAGTTTTAAAGAGGATCAAGGATGGGTTGCGAGACACATGTCATATATGACATTGTTTACATTACTACGATGTTTATGATGTTTGGTTTATAGCGTGTTATGTGATGATTATACGCATTGTGTGAATTTGGTGTTTTAATTTTGTAGATAGAGTTTATATAATTTGTTTATTATGACTTAACCATTTTGTATCTCACCAGGCTTTCCAATCCAATGTTGTATTTTGACGTGTGTCTCATGTGAAGATTAGTAAAAGATTCCTTAGTGTTGTTTAGAGGATACCTTTAGAGACCCATGGGTGTTTTTGGAGATTTCACGATTCAGACTTTTAGAGCAATGTAATAAGTTTGACTATTTTGTTTATGCTTACTTGTGTGTTGATATACGAGTTAACATCTTGTGAGGTTTTGAAATATCAATTGTTTTAGTTATCTAGAAAGTTCTGCTTTGATGGCTACGTTAGCAAGATGATGAGCTTGTATAGTCACAAAAAATGTTGGTCAATACATAACCTATTTGTGGGAAAATTATTAAGGTATGTATATATTCGTAAAGAGTTGATTGGTTTCGTATTGACTAAAGGCGAAAAACTTTAGGAGAGGAAATTAAAGTAACTTGTTTGGTTTCAACGCTTCTTCCCAAGAAGTTCCCTATTTAGTCCTTTCAGAGGTACGACCCAGAATCTGCTCATAAATGCATTGTCACTTTGCAGATGATATAGCTAATATATACCTAATTAGATGTCATGTCGTATGCCTTTTATCATTGTTATGTCAGAAGTGGGTAGATCTATGTCAGTTAGTGTATTCGTATAGAGAATACCAAACTTATTGAGTTCGGTCCCAATTCGAAGTCTAGATCTTCCTTCAGTGTTTTGTTCACCTTAGTTATTTCCTCATGACTGCTAAAGTATTCTGGAGGTGAAGAAGGGTTGCTATGACCACTTAGGGAAGTAGTTTGGTATGTGATGGATGTGGTACACATCGATGTTTATATGTTGGCTATAGTGTTTCGAAGTGCTAGTTCAGTTCAACATAGAGTGGTGGATGTTTATCTGGACTCGAGAGATGGCTAAACATCATCGACAATCTAGCCAATTTGTTACATAATCCCTTTTAAATCTAGTGACTATATTCTAACTACATATGGTGTGATGAGACTCGACAGGACTAAGCTTCTAACACTATTTTTCGATGATGAGAAGTAGGGTGTTCATTGATGATTAATCGAACCCAAATTTTATTTCAGAAGGTTAACTGACTCAATCAGTTCACTAATTTCTTAAACATAAACCTAAACCGAAAAAATAATTAATCAGAGTTAACCTATTATTTCAGTTCGATTATTTGGTTAACATATTAACCTTTTATGACCTAAGAAATGTTCTTTGAAACTAAAGAAGTTTATAATTAAAACCAAAAAAGGACATATTCTTTTGCCAAAATGAAAATATTTACTTTGAAATTCAAATAAACATAAAACACTTGAAAAATATATAATGTTATAATACCGATTGAGATTTTGAGTATATATTAAGATAGTAGATCATAGGTTTTAGGATTAAACATTTATATTATCTAATGATGAAATTTTAATATGGTAATAGATTATTCTATAAAATTTTCATAATTTGAAATTACATATTCTGTTGCAAATAGTAATATCTATTCGTTAATTGCATATCTTATCTTATTTTTTAATAAACACTTAATGAGTAACGTGATGTCTAACATATTTACAATAATTACAATAAACAAATACATGACGATTTTGAAAAAATAAATTAATTTTGTAATGAAAATTAATAAATGCTAAATAATATGGGTAATTTTTAGTAGCTGAATATTAACTTTATTTTCCTAAGAATTAATAAACCAAAATTTCTGATTTTCGGTTAATTAACCATGTGTAACAGAAATCATAAACCGTAACCTAACCAAAAAATCGACGATTTTAACTGTGCGGTTAAACAAATGCATAAGATCGAGAGTGCGCTTGGTGTACCAGTACCACCTTTTCAAATGATACAAAAATTATAAATTTTATTACATTGATATCAATCTGATACCATCGCTTGTCAAAAGCAACAGAAGATTATCATGTATCATTCACAAAATAGTCTCTTAATTAGCTGCGTGATCATGGTGGCATTTTGCCTACAGCCAATCGAACATCACTGTTATGAACAGTGGATCTCCATTCGTCGCTTTTCGCCTAGTAACTTGCATAATTTAATCTGTTTTTTTTTTTCTTTGCCTAGTTGCCTCTACAAATGGTGGGAGTCACCCACGGGTCACATCGGCAAATGTGTTACGTTGAAGGCCCATTCATTTATTATTAGTGTTTTTCCATGTGTTTGTGGCAAGTCTATAAATAACATGTCGAACATCTGTCGTATAATGGACTATGCCAAATTCTCATCTATATAACTATGCTTATATCCCCATCATTTAGTAAATGAAGGCAACAATTCCACCCCATTTACTAAAATATTTGAGTTATATTTCATCTCTAGTAGCTCATATAACTATAAGAACAAAGTCAACCAAACTTTATTGAGATGCTTATAACCTTTTAAATTCATTGCAAGGTTGTTAAGATCGGGATCTTACCTAAGATCGTTTTATGGTTTGCAAGATCGTGATCGTAAGATCTGGATTGAGATCGAAAGATCCTACCAATGAAGCAGTTTCCAAATCTACTGTCAATGCCATACTTTATACAGCACCTATTATAACTTAATCTCTATTAAAACATCGATCGTAGAATCGAAGTTAACTTCTTAAGCATGAACTAGGGTTTTTTTAGTTAGAAATGACAAAAAATAGGATGAAAACATATTTAGTAGAAAAATAAACAAGTTCATCATGACCATCCACAACTAGATGTAGGATTGAGATCTTAAGATCCTACTAAGGATCCTAAGATCCTAGTATATATCTTGCTTCAGATAGATCCTACTGTGATTGGAATCGATTTTCGGTTGAAGGATCTTAAAATCGTAAGATCTTAAGATCAAGATTGGAATCTTAACAACCATGATTCATTGTTTTACAAAAACTTATTATTATTTTTTAGGAGTAAAATGAATGAAAATGTACAGAAGGGTAGTTTGGTCATTTTAGATTAAGTTAGTTAACCTGTTAATCTGTTAGTAGTTTGCCTTTGTATTGTATATATATGTATAGTTTCAATTGTATCGTTTTCTGTTAATGAGAAGATCATGCTTCATTCATCTTTCTCTCTCTAGATGTAAAATTATTTTAACTGTATAATTCTTGTAACCATATATAGTACTTTAATTATTTTAAGTTTTAAAAATGGACAAAAACTGTCGTCGGGTAAATGCTGACCTAGCATGTTTGGACTCCAGCTAAAACTATAACCCATTTGATTACTTAACTTGTCTATTTTGCCACCTCTAAGAGTAATCTCACAATTATGGTGTAATATATATACCTTTTAAATTAGTGGATCTGAGTCAATTCTTGTCGCTTTTGTGAAATTGATATTTTGGCTTGTATCCAAATGACCCACAAAAGGGTCTCCTTCAATCGATAAGGGTATTCATCAAAGGTAAATCTTGGTGCTTAAAAGGCAATATTTGTTATATTTAATTATCTTCTTTCGATCTGCTAAGAATGGAAGTCACAGAGTGGCAAGATTTACATCTCATGTGCAAGGAAAAAAAAAAGGACTTGGATTATTAAATGAGATCTTTATAACTATAAGATCCGATTATGTGGGAAATAATGGAGTTTGCTTCTCTGTAATGCAGAGGTTTTATTGCAGCCTCTTGTTTTTGTTGGGCTAAAAGGGAGTGCACAAGGTTGTGTTATTATTTGGTGAGTGTACGTATTAATTAGGGTGCACATGGGGGTTCCATGGCAAGGGACCCTGAAGTGAGTTCACATGTTCATGTTGGCTTCTTCATAGTTCATAACCAACAGAGCTAGGAACATTGCTTTGTAACTTTGCAAATCAGATATATTTGTGATATATGATCCATTTATTTAAATTAGTTTGGTCAAGAGCCATATACCACAATCTGTTAAAAAAAGGGGTAAATGAAAATCTAGACGTATACGAACAAATAATGTTTGTAAAAAGTAAAAAACAGGTCTTTGTCATACGTCAATGACACATATAGGACTCGCAGGATGAATCGTGTAAAAGTTTCATTGTGTGGATCATAATACATGCCGAAATATTCTCGAATGGGAGGGGGGGGGGGGGGGGGGGGGGGCGGGGGGTCGTATCTGATTCTTATGAATAGCCTCACATGCTCTACGTTAAGTGTTACAGAATTTTATTCCATTATATTATGTGTATTCTTGTTAACAAGTGGTGATGTCATTAGGAGGTTGGTACTGAATCATTCGTATAATATTTGATTTGATCCATGTTGTAAGTAAAAATATATGTGTATTTCACATATATTTAGAAAGCTAGTGAATACCTTGTTAATGTCATCGTTTTCTTTTTTTTTCTTTTTTTTCTTTTTTTTTTGGAACAATTGGTTTGATCTACTTCTATTGTTGGAATATTTGCGTTATTTAAAATGCTTGGATGGGACAATATGAGCATAACAACCAGTCCCTTTTTAACAAAATTTTGTGTTTTTAACAAGGAGTCGCTACGCCGCACAATGTTTAAATTATGTTGCATTTTTGTTTGAGGTTAGAAATAAAATACGTAATTAAAAACACTTGTATGAATTCCACTATTTTTATCAGTTTTTTTTAACTATGACCGTAACACGTTACATTATATCTGAAGTTGGAATTTCTCCGATATTTAAAATATCTGCATAGGTCCATGCGAATATAACAACTGCCCGCTACATATCATGGTTATATGAATTTTTATTTGAACATGAATATATATATATATATATATATATATATATATATATATATATATATATATATATATATATATATATATATATATATATATATATATATATATATATATATATATATATATATATATATATATATATATATATATATTGTGTATAATAAATAGCATGAGTGGAACATTTATATGATTATTCTGTTGTTTATTGTATATTAAAATTATTTGGTTCTTTTCATTTAATATATGCATGTATGTATTTAAAATCCTTTTGAGAAAATACTTTAGAAGAGGATGGCGGCAGGCCGGGAAGAGGCTACTGCCAGTCAACGCCTGACGCCTCCTACGAAATACCTTATTTCCACCCACGTCTTTAAGTCCTTCGAAGTTCGGAGTTGACGAGCACTTTTGTCGATTCGTTACAATTCCCAATCATACAAAAACATCACTCTAAAAATATATAAAACTATTTCCATTTCTTTATTGACACATCTTTTTGATGAATAGACCTCTTTTATCTTGGTTGGACTTTCATTTCATTCTCACCGTTGATACCGGGGACTAAGCTCCTGTCCATGGAAGTTATATTTGTTGCTCTCATATCCGTTGCTTTGATCCTTACACATGTCATATTCGATATGTTATATCTTAGCTAATCTTATGTGAAACTCAAATTCGGAACGGTTCAAATTCACTCGCTCCTGGTTCACCAATACTATATATATATATATATATATATATATATATATATATATATATATATATATATATATATATATATATATATATATACCATATTCATCCTTTTCAACTTTTCGCTTACCATTACTCTCACAAAAACCTTAGAAATTTCTATGCTCAACATTCTTCAAATCTTTCAAACTGTCATGGCTGCTCATGATTCTGCATCATTTGGCCCTGAAGAAGCTGTTTCTTCTCCAAACTTCCAACCCCAATAGACTAATCTACTAGCAATCCTTGATTTGAACACATACAATGGAGATTTGAGTGTTCTTGTTCTTTTTCTACAACACTCAATTGTCGGTCACGCCATGAGTGTGAATCCTAAAGTTCCAATTGCTAGGGTTCATGGTGCTTCTGACATTGCACTTCTCAACACCAATCTAGACACAAAGGAAGTTGAATCGATTTCCTTTGAAGTTGCAACACCAAATGTGATCAAGCGTCTGAGTATCAACAAACGCCTGTTTTCTCGTTTGCTCAAACTGCCACTCGAAGGTCAATTCCAGACTGCTTCACGTTCTGAATTGGGAAATATGCTTAATCATATGGATCATCATCCAGTTTTGCAATCAATTAGTCTTTTTGAAAATAAATATATTCCACCTCGTGGTAACTTTTTCTTTGGAATCTTGCTGCAAAGCTTGTCTGCTCGCACTTGTAGCATTTCGTAGCCCAAACTTTTTCTTCAGATTCTCTTTGGTGTTAATTATGATGTTTTGGTTGATTATGCCTCCATTCTCTAGACTTATTTCACTTCTTATATCAACCACTCAAAGTGGTGATGTCATTAGGAGGTTGGTACTAAATCAACAAACGCCTGTTTTCTTGTTTGCTCAAACTGCCACTCGAAGGTCAATTCCAGACTGCTTCACGTTCTGAATTGGGAAATATGCTTAATCATATGGATCATCATCCAGTTTTGCAATCAATTAGTCTTTTTGAAAATAAATATATTCCACCTCGTGGTAACTTTTTCTTTGGAATCTTGCTGCAAAGCTTGTCTGCTCGCACTTGTAGCATTTCGTAGCCCAAACTTTTTCTTCAGATTCTCTTTGGTGTTAATTATGATGTTTTGGTTGATTATGCCTCCATTCTCTAGACTCATTTCACTTCTTATATCAACCACTCAAAGTGACCAACTAAAATTGCTTCCCCGAGGTTGTTACATGATTGTAAATGTTGCATATCTCAATGAGAAAGTTTGTTGTTGATTCGTGCATGTAGTCAATGGAATATCATACTGTGAACATTCCTACCACCTCCAGCACACATGAATTTCCCTATTGTGCTCAAATTCCAGAGACTATGCTCCAAAAGGTACCTGCTACAAACAGTTTGTTGATTTCATATACAGATACCTTGGTTATTCCCTATTTAATCAGGAACATTCCTCCGGTGTTCGAGGAGGATGTGTCAAAAAAGAAAACCATGAAGAAAACCTCAACCGGTACAAACGATGATCAGCCCTCACCAAAGCCTAAACACAAAAGAAAACAATCTGAAGCCCTTATACCACCTAAGACCAACCCAAAATGAACCAAGGGTGCTACTTCCAAACAAAAGAAGAAACCAAAATAGGTTGTGGTGGAGTCTTCTTCAGATACAAAAACAGATCCTAATACTCATGCCCCTTCAAAATACTCATCACCTGGACATGAATCTAGAGTTCATTCTCCACCAAGAATCTCCAAAGTCCCAATAACCTCATCTACCCCTACCTCTCAAGTTTCACTTAACTCCTCTACTCCCACTTTCGAAGTCCCTCTGAATTCTTCAATTCCAACTTACAACATCCCTATTTCTTCAACCACTCCAACTTCAAAAA
This sequence comes from Cichorium intybus, assembly GCA_023525715.1. NCBI lineage: Eukaryota > Viridiplantae > Streptophyta > Magnoliopsida > Asterales > Asteraceae > Cichorium > Cichorium intybus. The sequence goes on along the minus strand of CM042016.1, from coordinate 49,190,740 downwards.
TTACTTTAACTTCAAACACACCCACCTCCACTTTGAAAATCCAGTAACCTTATCATCAACATTTTCCCAAGATTTCTTTTCTACAATCATTTTTTCAGAAGTTCCAATAACTTCTCAAGTAGCTACCTCTAAATCTATCATTTCCCAACATACAAATCAGGAAATGGATACATCCTTACCACCATTTAATTCACTTTCCTCTCCTTCAAGAACATTTATTTCCAGATCAACTCCATTCAGTTCTCCTACTTTCAGTCATCCATTAAATAATCATCTTCTCAATGAGAATTTTGAGGATATTTAGACTGATCAAACCACATATTCTCATCCACGTGTCACTCAAGTTCAATCTATCTTCTATGTTGCTCCACTCGATTTTCATGACGATGGTAACACACTTCATGATGAAACTCTCGTGTCGATGAAGTAGTACAAGACACTAAATCCTAAGTTAAATGTGTTATTGTGATATCAAACAAGTTTTGATCCTGATAAAGTGGAATCTGTCCTTTCCGATGCAGATGTTTACGAACAAGTAAAGCTTTGTTATGAAAACTCTAGACAATTGTTCATAAATAAGATTACAACTTCAAACAAAATACTTATGTAGAAGCAAAAAAGAAATTCTTGCAAATGTGGATTCCAAGATAGACTCTACAGTTCAAACATTTTAATCCTCATTAACCACCATTCAAGGAACTTTGAATACAATTCTTGAGCAAAGTCTAACCTTCAACAAGGAGTACAATTCTTAACTCCTCAAACAATTACATGAATATCATGCTCGTATCTCTGAACTTACTCAACAATCTCCAGTCCTTGCTCTTTAAAGTTTTGCATCTTCAATCAGTGGCTCACAATGAAACATTAATGAAGAAAGAAATTTTAGTCTTCTGAAGTCGGATGGTGTAACACCCGGCTTTTAAAACAAAAACACCCCTGAAAAATTTTTCATTTTAAACAAAGGTTTCAATACATAAAACCATAACAAAGGGGTATATTTTAGTAAAAACGGGTACAAGTGTATCACGGAGGGTATAAAATACCGTAGTCTCCTTTGAAGCCGGGCTGCTACTGACAGCATCTAAGAGTCCTACTTCACGAGACACGGACTCCGTCTATTCCCCTATCAGGATCATGCTAACCTGCAGGGACATTTAACAAACGGTATGAGCTACAAAGCTCAGTGAGTAATCATTTCTGCAAATAACATGTATCAAATATATTCGTATATCTGTTCGGATATCAAATCCAAACTTATAGCTTTACTGGCTGACCATATATCTCTTAGAATTTCACATCCTAATTTTGTAGCCTTACAACCTACTTCATGACAACCTGCAATTATCAAACCACATCAGTTATTTGCACAGATATTCATATCTATCGTTTCTGTCCCATGTTTCTTAGTCACAATGGACTGCATCATATATCATGGCTATATAAGCCGCACCCTGTGTCATAGCTATGTAAGCTGCACCAAAACAATATCAATATATCAATCATAGCCCGCAGGCCGCAGCAGCTAGGTTTAATACCCGATATCATAGCCAAAAGGCCGCACCATGTACCTGTAACAAAATCATAGCCCGAAGGCCGCACCAAATCATAGCCCGAAGGCCGCATCGGAGACATAGCCCGAAGGCCGCACCGGAGTCATAGCCCGAAGGCCACATCGGAGACATAGCCCGAAGGCCGCACCGGAGTCATAGCCCGAAGGCCACATTCATTGGATATAAAATCCAGAATTAGTTATGGCTCACGGGTTAGCCCGCTGTTGCCTTGGCTCACGGGTTAGCCCGCTGTTGCCTAGACTCACGGCTCCGTTCTTGTCATCGCAATGACTCACGGCTTATCCGGTCTTGTCTATATAGGTTTGACTCACAGCTCCGTTCTTGTTTATTATAGACTCACGGCTTATCTGGTCTTGTCTCTTCAAATATATCTTTGAACCATCAATTTCGTCCCACAATCAGTTTCAACCTGTAACAACTCAATCATCATATATCACATATGGTATTAGTGAGATTACTCACCTGGAGACTAGCTGCGTTTCAATTTCGGTTGTTTCTTGTCTTTACGTGCACCACAACCATTTTGTCCCATACCTATTTATCCATTTATATACCAAATGATAATAGGTTAATAATCATCTAAATTGACTCTAATACCCTAGAGTTCAATACAATATTATTACAAATAATGCCTAGTTAATAAACTTTCCGTTTACTAACTTTTTATGAATTTTACTATTCACCGAGGCATTCGAATCGATCTACAGTGCCCCCGAGGGGTCGGAAACTCAATCTAAAAATTTTCCCAAACATTTCAAACCATAACGAGCCTATGGTCCAAATTTGAGCTAAATCGGACAAGCCAAGCAAAAGTTAGCATTTTGAAGTCCCTGTCGAGGGGCGCACCCCGCCCAGACATGGGCGCACTGCGCCTGGGCGCACTGCGCCTGGGCGCACCCCGCCAGGGGTTTGGGCGCACCGCGCCTATCGCCTGCAGATGTCTCCTGTCCATCCACGATTTGTGCACTGTAGCACGCAGTTTTGGCTCATTAAGTCCCTAATCCAGTCCTTAATCGATTGGGGTTTGTTTCTAGGCTAAAACCTTATACTTTAACAAGGTTTTCAACCATCCAAAACAACCAAATCAATCAAAATGAAGAATTAGGGTTCTTAGTTCTAACAACCCCAAACTTCAAATTCATTACTAATAGCAATCTACTTCCATTTTCTTGAGTTAAGTCCTTATTAGCATGACTTAATGGAAGAATTACATCAATTTAAACACATAATCATAACTGAAATTCATAAATTTCAGTTTCTATAAAAATTCCTCAAGAACAACAATCAAGAACTTGGAATACTAACCTTGTTTGCTTGGGAATCACCAATTCCATGCTATCATTCCAATTCCATGCTTCAAGCTTCAAGGATTTCCAGGTTTTTGCTCTCAAAACTCATTCCCGTAACTGAAATTTGGCCAGTCAACAAGAGAGTCAACCTCTCTATATATACCACAAATTTTTACAAATTTGGTCCCTAAGTTCATTTTCTTGAACTTTGACCACAATAACCAAGTTTTATTACAATAAAACTTTCATTCTTTAAACATTTGCCACAAGTAACAATATTTTTCATTTTTGGTCCCTCGCATGGTCAAATGACCATAATACCCTTTTGTGGTAAAATGACCAAAAATCCATTTTTATAACATTTTAAGTTCAAAACTCAAAATATTATTTCAAACTAAATACTTTTCTGTCCAAAAGACCAATTTACCCTTCCAAGGTAAAATGACCATTTTACCCTTTTTATTATAATTATAAAAAGAGTATCTTGGCGTTACAAATTCTCCCCTCCTTCAAAAGATTTCGTCCCCGAAATCATACAAACAAACGAGGGTAATTCTTTCTCATTATAATTTCGGTTTCCCATATCGAATGGAAACATTCATGGTTTTGCCAAAGCTCTTAACCATACTAATCTTCGTATCTCGTGGTTATATCACCACTCGCATATCACTCCTCCGGTTGTCCCGGGCACCTTAATCACTTATCTTCCTCATTTCAACATGAGGGATTCGTTAAAATTTATCAATCTATGTTCTCAAAACCATGAGACCCATAGAAAACTTATAAATATCTTGAAGTTCATCAAGAATCTTCAATCAATACATCGCAATTCTTGCTTTTGGGATATACGGAAAGGTCTAATAAACAAGGGCTCAACTTTCCTTTTTGTCCCACATCAATTTCTAGTCCTTCCGAAGGGTCACTGTGAGTTCCACCATCTTCCTTTACTTGGGGTTTCAATGGTTTTACTCGACAATCCGCATACTACTCTTGTCGACTTTGGTCTATTTCCAAGCTTTCTCGAATTTGCCTAATCTTTTCTTCTGTTTGAGATACAATCTCAGGTTTAGTCAACGGCTTCTCCCCAACTTCTGTCTAGCAAATCGGCGTGCAACACGGTAGTCTAAACAATACTTCCTACGAGTTAATAAAACACTAGTATAATACCTATACTTATCTACAACTTCTACCAAGGATTGACGGTCGTCTTGTTTTCCGCTAGGGTCTGTTATGCAGATTTCAGGCATAATTCCTAAGGTCTGCATCATTATCTCACCTCGTCAATCCATCTGCGATTTGCACACAGTACTTACTATTACTTTTGAGCTAATAATTCTAAGAATTAATGCTAAATTCAGCAAATACTTCTAGTGTTTCGATCCGATACAGTCGCCACCTGTAGTGCACGTCAACGATTCTCTTTTTCTATGTTGTTTTTCACTACTTTTTCGATCTAAATTCTTCCTTAATCAGTATAAATCTACACTGATTTCATCAATCAATCTGCAATTACCCATATGGTGTCATACCCATGCGGTACTTGTAAAGACTTTACTACAAAGTCTATGATATTTTCGTCCCATTTTTTTTTTCTTTGGGATCGACAACGGCTAAATTTTCCGTTTGTTTCTAATGATTTGACTGTAGTTACACACTAGTCAAACACTTTTCACATATCTTTCAATATCTTTCTTTAGCCCCGGCCACCAATACATAGGTTTTATCGACCTATACAGTTTGGTATTGCCCCGGGTATGCTGCATATCTGATACAAAATGCATCTTTTCAAGATGATTTTTATGTTTCGTTTGACTTTGGAATTCACATTCACAACCGCCAAGGGTTTTAAATCACTGTGATATTCCAACTAACTTCCACTACTATTCAATCATTTATTCACTTTTCACGTTTTCAGACTTGCACACATCTTTCTGTGCTACCCGAATCAACTCAGGTAATCAATTTGCCACGTTCATACATGTGGATGTAACCTCCAAAGGTTACTCTTTCTAATTTAAGGCATCTGTAATCACATACGCCTTTCTGAGATGGTACAAGATTTCATACCCGAAATCTCTAAGTAACCCATCTATCTTTGCTATTTCATATATAGCTTCTTTTTGATCAATTAAGTCTTTCAAACTTTTATGATCCTTATATACGGTAAGCCTTACACTATATAGATAGTGTCTCAAAAGCTTAATACTAAAATCATAGTTGCTATTGCAACATCATGCATCCACAATCAAAGTTGGATACATTTCAACGATCCAATCCATCTTCTCTGCCTAGCATCATTGCTAACGTTAGAGGTTCACACAAGGTTTATGCCAAACCTTTACAACATATATGTGGTCTTTCTACCACTCAGACTTTACACTTTTATTAGTCTACCTTAATCAACTGACCAGCAATCAAGAGCAGTTTTCTACAACTCTCCTATAGTAACCCGCCAAATCCAAGGAACTACAATGTCAGTCAGATTCCTCAGGCGGTTCCAGTTTTATCACGGTATCATTTTTTTTTCCACTGGTTCTACTTTATCATCTCTGGCATTGTTAACATGCCCAAAGAATATGTAACTTCTTTTAGCCAAATTTTTCATACTTGGAGAATTTAACATATCACTTAATTCAGTGAAGTAACTCCAGTATCTGGTACAAATGTACCTCATATTCAGTCTGATCTCGAGAATATCAAATTCTCCGTGGTCAATGTACATACACATTAACTTACATTTATTCTTTTCAAACAAGATAGGGCTCCACACGATGACACATTCAGTCATATAAGACCCCAATTCAAAAACAATTTCTTCCAATTGTTTTACCACTCTGCCATCTCTGCAGAGGCTAATAAATATAGAGCCTAGATAACAGAAACGGCTCCCAAGACCAGCTTAATCATAAGCTCTTCTTGCCAATCTGGCAGAAATCCTGGAAGTTCTTTTCAAAAGAAACATCCGAGAATTTATCTAAAGTAGTACACTACTATCACTGCTTTATTTAGCTTGGCCCATACCACGTATGCCAACTACAAAATCATTCCTTTACTAACTCTTTTCCGAGTATAAGCAAAGGAAAATAACCGGTATTCTCAACAACGGTCATTTACCATGGATTTTCACCCGTTTCATTTCTGTTTCAAGAACCATACTGTTCTTATTTCTACAATTCATGGTAGCATAATTCATTGCTAACCAATTCATAAGCACAACTGCTTCAAATTCACTGGTAGTCATCGGCTTCAGATTCATAGGGAAAAGGGTCCCGTAAATCCTAGGCAGACTACCTTCCAGGTGTTCAATATCTAGAACATATTTGCTATTTACTATAGCTACTTCCAAAATTTCATCCATAATCGTTGATGAAATATCCAATCACGACATCAGTGTCACCGACCCAAAACATAGCTTCATGGATCAAATATAACATACACGAAGTTATATTCAAAACATTTACATCGGAGATTATATCTGTCTCCTCACGAGTTTCTTCCATAATCTGCTGGAAAGATCAAGGCACCACTGCCTTTTTAAACATCCATTCCTTCTTTCTTTCCTGGGTTCACCACCCGTTACTCCACATTTAGCATGTGAGTATGTCATAAGGAGGTGATCTATAGTTCCTCGCTGGAACCACTTCCGTCCCATACAACAAGCTCGAGCAATATGCTCCCGTTTTCTGAAATTCCATCTATGCAACAGTAGAGTCTCAACTCTACAATGTTCTGAGTGCTTTTCCTGCACTTCTTACATTACATCATCTTTTCGTTTTGGTCTCTTCTCTTCAAGGCTAGACCTGAATCGTGTTAACTTCTTCTGAGAAGTCCACTAATATTTTCTGCTTTTCTTGTAGTCTCAACTACTGTTCTTTCACCTTGAATATCAATCAGGGTGAGCAACCGATTTCTTTTTCTGACCACATCAGCTAATATTGCCCAACATGTGGATTTCTGCTATTCGTCCCCTTTTTGCTCCTCATCTAACGGAGTCTCAAGAAAGAGCTGGTCCATTTCCTAGAGCTTCGCGCCCTAAATTTCTCCCAGTAATACTCGCTGCTCGTACTTCTTATACGTTAGAAGTCAGCAATAGTTAGGTTATATATGTATAATAAAAATTTATATACACCTAACAGTTCATCATGTCTACTGTCTCAGGGTTTAAGTCCAGGAATCTACTCTATAGACACCTAGTTCACTTAAACCACGGCTCTGATACCAACTTGTAACACCCGGCTTTTAAAACAAAAACACCCCTGAAAAATTTTTCATTTTAAACAAAGGTTTCAATACATAAAACCATAACAAAGGGGTATATTTTAGTAAAAACGGGTACAAGTGTATCAAGGAGGGTATAAAATACCGTAGTCTCCTTTGAAGCCGGGCTGCTACTGACAGCATCTAAGAGTCCTACTTCACGAGACACGGACTCCGTCTATTCCCCTATCAGGATCATGCTAACCTGCAGGGACATTTAACAAACGGTATGAGCTACAAAGCTCAGTGAGTAATCATTTCTGCAAATAACATGTATCAAATATATTCGTATATCTGTTCGGATATGAAATCCAAACTTATAGCCTTACTGGCTGACCATATATCTCTTAGAATTTCACATCCTAATTTTGTAGCCTTACAGGCTACTTCATGACAACCTGCAAGGCTGCAATTATCAAACCACATCAGTTATTTGCACAGATATTCATATGTATCGTTTCTGTCCCATGTTTCTTAGTCACAATGGACTGCATCATATATCATGGCTATATAAGCCGCACCCTGTGTCATAGCTATGTAAGCTGCACCAAAACAATATCAATATATCAATCATAGCCCGCAGGCCGCAGCAGCTAGGTTTAATACCCGATATCATAGCCAAAAGGCCGCACCATGTACCTGTAACAAAATCATAGCCCGAAGGCCGCATCGGAGACATAGCCCGAAGGCCGCACCGGAGTCATAGCCCGAAGGCCACATCGGAGACATAGCCCGAAGGCCGCACCGGAGTCATAGCCCGAAGGCCACATCGGAGACATAGCCCGAAGGCCGCACCGGAGTCATAGCCCGAAGGCCACATTCATTGGATATAAAATCCAGAATTAGTTATGGCTCACGGGTTAGCCCGCTGTTGCCTTGGTTCACGGGTTAGCCCGCTGTTGCCTAGACTCACGGCTCCGTTCTTGTCATCGCAATGACTCACGGCTTATCCGGTCTTGTCTATATAGGTTTGACTCACAGCTCCGTTCTTGTCTATTATAGACTCACGGCTTATCTGGTCTTGTCTCTTCAAATATATCTTTGAACCATCAATTTCGTCCCACAATCAGTTTCAACCTGTAACAACTCAATCATCATATATCACATATGGTATTAGTGAGATTACTCACCTGGAGACTAGCTGCGTTTCAATTTCGGTTGTTTCTTGTCTTTACGTGCACCACAACCATTTTGTCCCATACCTATTTATCCATTTATATACCAAATGATAATAGGTTAATAATCATCTAAATTGACTCTAATACCCTAGAGTTCAATACAATATTATTACAAATAATGCCTAGTTAATAAACTTTCCGTTTACTAACTTTTTATGAATTTTACTATTCACCGAGGCATTCGAATCGATCTACAGTGCCCCCGAGGGGTCGGAAACTCAATCTAAAAATTTTCCCAAACTTTTCAGACCATAACGAGCCTATGGTCCAAATTTGAGCTAAATCGGACAAGCCAAGCAAAAGTTAGCATTTTGAAGTCCCTGTCTGAGGGGCGCACCCCGCCCAGACATGGGCGCACTGCGCCTGGGCGCACCCCGCCAGGGGTTTGGGCGCACCGCGCCTATCGCCTGCAGATGTCTCCTGTCCAGCCGCGATTTGTGCACTGTAGCACGCAGTTTTGGCTCATTAAGTCCCTAATCCAGTCCTTAATCGATTGGGGTTTGTTTCTAGGCTAAAACCTTATACTTTAACAAGGTTTTCAACCATCCAAAACAACCAAATCAATCAAAATGAAGAATTAGGGTTCTTAGTTCTAACAACCCCAAACTTCAAATTCATTACTAATAGCAATCTACTTCCATTTTCTTGAGTTAAGTCCTTATTAGCATGACTTAATGGAAGCATTACATCAATTTAAACACATAATCATAACTGAAATTCATAAATTTCAGTTTCTATAAAAATTCCTCAAGAACAACAATCAAGAACTTGGAATACTAACCTTGTTTGCTTGGGAATCACCAATTCCATGCTATCATTCCAATTCCATGCTTCAAGCTTCAAGGATTTCCAGGTTTTTGCTCTCAAAACTCATTCCCGTAACTGAAATTTGGCCAGTCAACAAGAGAGTCAACCTCTCTATATATACCACAAATTTTTACAAATTTGGTCCCTAAGTTCATTTTCTTGAACTTTGACCACAATAACCAAGTTTTATTACAATAAAACTTTCATTCTTTAAACATTTGCCACAAGTAACAATATTTTTCATTTTTGGTCCCTCGCATGGTCAAATGACCATAATACCCTTTTGTGGTAAAATGACCAAAAATCCATTTTTATAACATTTTAAGTTCAAAACTCAAAATATTATTTCAAACTAAATACTTTTCTGTCCAAAAGACCAATTTACCCTTCCAAGGTAAAATGACCATTTTACCCTTTTTATTATAATTATAAAAAGAGTATCTTGGCGTTACAGATGGGTCCTCTGCTCAGCTTGGACTCCAAAATCCCACGAAATGCACTAAATATACCGAGGACTACTTTGAATGCTTCTCCGGTTCATATGTCACAAGCTGAACAAAGTTCCAACCCAAGGTTTGCAACAACGACTTCAATATCTACTACAATTATTCCTCTATTGTCATCATTTCATGTAACAAGACCGATTCCTGACAACGCCTAGTAATATCAAGTATTTTAGTCGTTGTTAGGCCCTATTCTTGGTGATTTTATATCATATATGCTGTGGTATTCTCACTTTTTGTGTCAGTGCTTGTTTGGAAAGAAAAGATGTAAACAGGGGCTAAATGCATACAAAATGAAAGAAGTTTGGAGATAAGTACAAAAAGAGTCGAATTCACACGCGCGCCGCGGGGAAGCATAGGGCGCGCCGCGCTGAGTCAACGATGAGGCGGTGAGAAGAATTCAAATGCCGAAAAAACGGGGATAACCATATACGCACGCCGCGGGTATCATAGTTGCGCGACGCGGCCACTTATTTTCTACAACTATAAATAGAGGCTTCTATGTCGAAATCAGTAGCAAAGGAACGACCCACAAGGTGGATACAAGACTTCTTTGACTCTAAGATTCGGTTTTCAGTCACCATTCGTGGTATTTATGTTTCTTCATTTAATTTTCATATAGTTTAGTTGTTTTATTAGCTTAGCTTGGTGTTATTGGGTGTGAAAACCATTGGCATTAGGTTAAAGTTTCTGGATTTTTATGTTTACTGTTTTGGATGTTTGGGATCTGAGTTTTATGCAATCATTCAGTTACATGTTTAAGGGTGTTTTTGGTATTTTTGGTGTTTGGATGTTTATTGCTTTTGGCTTGATCTTTATTGCTTCTGTTTCTGAATTACATTTCTGATTTCAGTAAGTAAGTGAGATTAAGTTTTGGTTTTGGTTTTAGTTTAAGTTTATGCTTGGAATTGGATTTTGTTGGATTTTATGCTTTTGGACCAATTTTGGTAAAGTAGAGACTAGACCCTCTGGTTGTAGCGTGACACTACAACTGGTAATCTGTTGCCTACCTTGACCTTGAAACTCCTGTGGATCGACCCTGACTACCACTGTACTAGTGATAGTGAGGTTTTACTTATTTTTTACCGCACGACGACCTAGGCGTGTCAATTCCCATTCGTCCGACTTTTATAAAGGGAATCAGTATTAGGTCTCCAGGTCCTATATTTTCAACAGTCACTTTGTCTTCTTCTGGCCGTGGTCCTTCAGGTGATAAGGCAAAGAAAAAGAGAAAGTTGTTGAACTTAGCAAGGAAGAAGAATGCAACAAAAACAGTTAGAGAATGAAAGGTTAAGACAAATAACTCCAATTGCTATTGGTCATATTGATACGCATCGGGACTTCGTGCCCATCAACAAAACTTGGAATACAGAGATGATTCTTAATGTTAGATTTGTTGACTTTGATGTTTTTAATCGAACTTTGTTAAAGAGCTATGATGTGTCGAACACTGTCAATAACTAGCTTGATCTGCTATATCATCCGAAGACTTTTTCATATACCCAGCTTGTGATAAGGGTTGCTAACGGAAATGAGGAGGACTTTAAGAACTTGAAGATATAGTTCCATGCACATCTAATTTAAGAGCCCCAATATGTGTGGAGTTCAAAGAAAATTATGGAACTTGAATCCGTGACAAAATCAGAATTCTTTGAGAACAGTTTGAAAACTTAACCTTTTTTGTCCATAGGGGTGAATATCATGAGATATCAAAGTTTTATGTTGCTGATTTTCCTATAATAAACCCTCATGACTTCGTAGTCCTTGTGAACTTAATGTGCAACATAGAACTAAAGAATAATCAGGACTTCCCAAACTTTAACATGGCTAAGATTTGTGTCAAGATTTTTACTTTTTATATTGCCCAACTTGCCATTTATGATTATGTGATTGCTCAAAAATTGAATAAATCTCTTCCTAGTCTTGATCCTTCACTCGAAGGAATTGAGAAGTATGTTGATGGGGGTATTCTTAAAGACCAATGGCGTATGGTCTTTCTTGGTAAGTTGTCTCCAAAAGGACCCTTTGGTTTTTGATATGGATTACAAGAGTCGATTCCCTACTAAGTTTTTAAAGAGCACCATACTTCGAATCCATGCATACAAGAAAAATCATGCTGAACATTTGAAGGCCTTAAAAGAACACATCAATTGGTGGATTATAGTCAATGAATGCATCTTGGAGGCTTTGTCATATTGCTAACTTTGGTCTCCCATGCACTGCGCTCAAATGGGGAGACTGTTAAGTTTAATTTTGTTGTGCCAAAGTACTGATCTTCATTTGTAACCGAAGTCCTTTTGCTCTCCAAATTCAATTTTGTGTCCAAAGTGTTAGTCCACCCCAAAGTATCTTCAAATGTCTACCAACATCATGTTGTCTATCATGCACCATGAAATTTGCATAGATTAGCGTATATAGGTGGTTATCACACGTGTATGCTTTTGATTTGTAATAAATATTCCTTAATCATTGTATAATCCTTGTATAAATATCAGGTGAATTCCTAAGGGTTTGGACACTTTTATAGTTGCTCTTCATTTATTACTCATTACCACTCTGGTAATTCGGAGCACAATAAATTTATACTAACCTTGATTAATTAAAGCATTCAGTACCGTTTCTATTCAATATTACTAGTGGTGAGACCCGTGTATTACACGGGGTAATATAAATAAAATGTTAAATAACAAAATCTAAATACTAATATTTTTTTAAAAAACAAATTTAAAGATGAAATATATCAATACTTAAAATAATAAAACTGTTGTTGTGAGTTTTGTTTAAGTCCATGAAATTAATAGACGAGAAAGCATGAATGTAGGTTACAATTGATTTTGAAATTGAATTGACAATTAAATCGATCATTATTGAGTGATTCGTAACTGTCAAACAAATTAGTTTTTTCAAGAAATTCAAAATTATGAGAAAATGACATATGGCAAAATGAATATGGTGATGACATGTGGCATTGAGTTACTTATTTATTAGGATAGGATTTGTTCATTTGTTTGCTTGAATATTTGTTATTGCATCTGTTGAATCAAATCTATCTTATCAAAACATTCTTATATGGAGAATCTTCATAAATCGATTGACCACTAGAATCAATTTGGTGCATAAAGGAAACTAACTCCCTTCCATTTTGTATCTATGCTACTCTACTCGAATAAAGTGGATCATGTATACATTTCTTGTGAGTCGATGACACCCAGATCTGGTGAAGATTGGCAGGTGGTTGGATGTACTGTTTCCTACATTTGATTCAATTAAAGATGTGGTCTCGTCGATAGAGTTCTTGGGTATTTTGCATTGCAAAAAAAAGGGGATGTGGAAGATATTATCTTGACCATGTGGTGAACCATCCGAAAGTATTAGATTTTATTAGTTTTTGGATCCAAAAATATTAAAAGATACGTTGTTTCTTATAGCATTGTTGTGGTTTTGTTTAAGTGGGTTGGTTTTAGATTTTGAAAACTTTAAGTCATTTGTGTCTCATGGTTACAGATCTCACATTTAGCTATCTCTTTGTAGTTTTTGTTGCATACTAAAATCCTATCGTTCCTAAAAGATATTCCGCGTTCGAAATCGTTCTTCACTTGCGAAATTTGGGGTACTGGGAATTAATTTTATGCAAAAAAGCAAACAAACAAAACAAAACAAAGTATTCCATGCGGGTTTCAGTCTTCGATGGAGAAAATAAAAGGGGGAAGAAGGGTGGGGATTTAAGATGTCCGATTATTATGCACCATGTCTTAGTTTTGACTACTGAATTTTGATTATTATTGTCATCTTCTTTTTATGTTCTTGTGCAAATAGACTATGAATTTCAACACTAGACGAGGAGACTACAATTAATATGCTTATAATAGGTATATGATAAGTAAATTTTCATATTAATATAATGTAAATTAGAAAAACCATATTTAATTAATATTGTATGAAGTTTCATGAAGTGCTGAAAAAGTATATTTATTATCATAACATTGTTTCTATATTTTAGATGTTATTGTGTATATAAATTATTGAACGAGATAGTAAATAATTCAAATTCAAAGAATTCAAAGCAAGAGCATGAGAGATCGTATATGGTGGAACACCACTAATAATACAAAACTTTTTTGTTGTCCTATATTTTTTACTCAGAACACCACTCAAATACTTGTTTCTCATGTTCTAAGTCAACCAGAAATCGATTCCTTACGTTTTTATGCACATTCCAAAAATATAAATATATAAACATGCATTTGTGCAATATGTCCATGCTTTGATACAATCAACATCCGAGTTGTTTAAACTACGAGAAACAAGCACTTTTGTGGTGGTTTGAATAAAGTTGTTGGCGAGAAAAAAAGTTTTCATTTTCTGATGCATATTTATGTTCTCAAAAGAGCTTAACACACACACACACACACATACACACACCCACCCACCCACACACAGACACACATACACACACACACACTTGGGTAGAACTTGGCTGTTCTAATGTATAGTAGATGCATGATTAAAAGGATGTGAGTATAGAGCAAGGTATGCATGGCAAGAGGCACTGAGCAATGTTTGCATGGCTCTAAGTACTGAGCAAGGTATGCATGGCTCGGAGCACTGAGCAAGGTATGTATGGCTCGAAGTATTACGCAAGGTGGCTTGGCTCAGAGTGCCGAGCAACGTAGCATGGATTGATGTACTTGGTAAAGTAGACTAGTTTTTACTATGATGTATGTGTTGTATCATTTCAGTTAGGAGTAGAGCATGTATGATTGCTACCCTGTGTATGTGTAGGAATTCACTAAGCTGTGCGCTTACCCTTTCCCTTAAAACCACTTTTTCAGGTACTTCTGATACGAGTCATGGTAAGGCATGAAGAGTACACACTAGCTCTGCTTCTCTTCTGGATTACAATTTATTTTGACACTGTTTATGTTTTGACTTGCGTTGATAGTTGGTCTTGAATAATGATGACATTAAATGTTTTGGTTTTTGAAACATGAATTATGATTGATAGTTTTAATGAAATAATGTTTTATCATTGAAAATGATTTTTCTAAAAATTTTAATTTATTATGAAAATTGGGACGTTACATTCAGGCGTTACAATGCCAAAGTCAGGCTTGCGGATGATCAGAGCCTGGATATTGCTGGAGTGGGGAATGTTTCCATCTGGAAGAGTTTGGGGACGAAAGAGAATGTAAATATCCGTAGGGAAGTTGGATGATTAGGGGCACCACATCGAGTTTGGCAATCACCGGTGGAAGATGACAAAGGGGAACATGGTTGTTGCGAGTGTCCAGAAGAGAGGAACCTTGTACATGCTTGAAACCTCTGCGAGCAAGGAAAACATTGCGGTTGAAGAAACGAAGAATTCTACTATGAGGCACCAAAGAGTTGGTCACATAAATGAGAAGGGAATGAAGTTGTTAGCATCCAAGGGGAAAATTCCTGAGATGAAGAATGTCACTTCGAAGTTTTTTGAACCTTATGTCCTTGACAAGAAGAATAAGGTCACATTTGTTAAGGTGGTACAAGCTTCTAAACAGCAGAAGCTGGTGCTTGTTCATTCAAATGTATTTGGCCCAGCTTCAGTTTCATCAGCAGGAGGTTCCAGGTACTGCGTGACTTTCATTTATGATTCCACGAGGAAGGTGTGGGTTTATTTTCTAAAGAATAAATTTGAGGTATTCGACTCCATCAAGAAGTGGAAGACTGGTGTAGAGGTTGAAACCAACCTTAAGGTCAAATGCCTTCAGTATGATAATAAGGGCGAGTACATTAGTTGGCAGTTCGTTGATTACTATGCTGAGAATGGGATTCGGATGTTAAAGACGGTCCTAGAGACACCTCAGCAGAATGGAGTGGCTGAACAAATGAACAGGGCATTGAATGAAAGGCGAAAGAACATGAGATTACATGTAGGGTTACTAAAGATATTCTGGGCGGATACCGTTAACATCACAGCCTACATAATTAACAGACGAACCTCAATCCCCATAAGGTTCAAGATTCCAGAGGAGGAATGGCAAGGTCGTGACATATCTCTGGTAATTTAAGAGTCTTCGGTTGTGTCTCATATGCCAAGGTTAAGGATACTGAGAAGGATAAGGTAGAGGCGAAAGCGAAGAAGTACTTCTTTATAGGGGACAGATCAGACGACATGGGGTACTGCTCCTAGGATAGCCAAAATCATAGACTTGTTCAAAGCCGGGAGGTGACATTCAATAGGGATGCTTTATACAAGGATGCATTCATAGAATCTTCAGACTGAAGCAGAAAATCCAACCCAAAGAAAGATCAAATAGAGGTTGACATTCCTGATGATGAACGAGTAGTGTATTTTAGTACCGCAGAAGAAGGTGGGGTGACTGAAAGCAATAGGAGTACAAAAACATTTGGAAACTCTAGTTTGAGTGGGAGCGAATCGAGAGGCAATTTAGCCTCAGACGATGAAGATGAAGTATCAGGTGCTGCAGCAGGGAGTACCCTTCATCGTTCCACTCAAGAGAGAAGACCTTCGGTTCGATACCCAACATTGACTTCTTTGCTGCTGACCGAAAATAGAGAGTTAGAGACTTATCCAAAGGCCTTTAGGATGAAGGAATCCATACAATGGAAGAAGGCAATGGAGGATGAGTTGCGCTCACTTGACAAGAACGATACTTAGTCTCTTGTCAAGTTACCAGCAAAGAAGAAGGCATTGACCAACAAATGGATATTCAAGGTCATGGATGAAGCCGATGCAAGCAAGAGATACAATGCTAGATTGGTGGTGAAGGGTTTCCAACAGAATGAAGGGATTGATTACAGTGAGATTTTCTCTTCGGTTGTGAAGATGATCACAATCAAAACAATCCTCGGTATAGTGGCATCCTAAGATTTCTATCTTGAACAGCATGTGAAGACTGCATTCCTTCACGGTGACCTTGATGAAGATATCTATATGGCACAACCGGAAGATTTTCAAGTTTCTAGTAAGGAAAACCTGGTGTGCAGGTTGAAGAAAAGAATGTATGGATTGAAGCAAGCTCCAAGGAAGTGGTACTTGAAGTTGGATAACTTTATGAGGGAGGAACGACTACAACAATAGTGAGAGTGATCACTGCTCTTACCAGATGAAGTTCTGGTCCTTGTACATCATTTTCTTGCTTTATATTAATGATATGTTGGTGGCGGGGTCCGACATACAGGAGATCAACAGGCTAAAGAAGTTGTTGGCCAGAGAGTTCCAGATGAACGACTTAGGCACAACTAAGCAAATATTGGGAATGAGCATGTGACGTAGAGCTTCAGGAGTCCTAAAACTTTCTCAGGAGAAGTATATCTGAAATTTTTTTAGAGAAGTTTAGTGTGTCCCATGCAAAGCCCATAAGTACACCCCTTGGAAGTCATATGCAACTCTTAAAGAAGCAATCCTCCAAGACTGAAGAAGACAAGGTAGCGATGGCCAAGATCATGTATGTGTATGCAGTAGGTAGTTTGATGTACACAATGGTGTGCACCAGACCATACGTTGCGCATGTAGTGGGATTAATCAACAGATTCATGTCTAATACAGGAAATGAGCAATGAGAAGGAGTTAAGTGGCTGTTCGCTACTTGAAGGGAACCTTGGACGCAACCTTGAGTTTCAAAAGGCAGAAGGTGGCCTTGGAAGGTTATGTCAATGTTAACTTGGAGGGTGTGCAGATTCAGGAAAGAGCAGTACTGGTTATGTGTTCACAATTGGAGGAACCACAATCAGTTGGATGTCAAGACTACAGAAGAGTGTTGCTTTTTCAACCACAGAAGCTGAGTATATGGATCTTGTCTGATTTAAGAACCTCCTATCAGAGTTGAGCTTGGATCAGATGGGTTGCGTGATGTATTTTTGTAACCACAATGCCATACACCTTGCGAAGAATTCAATGTTTCACAAAAGGATGAAACACATTAAAATGAGGTATCACTTCATTCGAGAGTTGATTACAAATTGTACTCTCATATTGAAGAAAATCCTTGGAACAAAGAACCCTACAAATATGCTCATTAAGGTGGTCCTAACAGAGAAGTTGAAGATGTGTATGACTTCAATTGGTCTTTCACAAAGTAGGCAAAGACAAGGAACTAAGGAGGCTTCTCATTATTACAGCTTGGAAGATGGAAGAATCAAGTTTTGATTAGTCTCCAAGTGAGAGATTCTTAAGTATGTGGATTCTAATCCGAACTGAGGGAGACATTGTGGCCAAAGAAGATCAGCAGTCCGAAGCAACTAGGAACAGAGGCGAGGTAGCCAGTGTAGTTGGAAGTGTTGCGCTTTGGACGGATTAGTGTCCTTGTCCAAGGAATGTTCTTCGCCTCGGTTGGAGGAACCGAAGTGAGATTGACAGATGTAACCCATTTTCTCAGACTACTTTATGAGGTCAGCAATTCGGTCTGAACCAAAGTTAGCAATACCGAGAAAGTAGTCTCACTCCGGTTCAGACTTTGCAATAGAATCTCCTTATACGTTGGATGTGAAGAGTAGAGATGTTGGTAAAAGGAAGAAGTTACTTCAGATGCAAAGTGTCTCTTTGACACAAGTTCTCAAGTCTGTTGTTGTTAGAAAGTTAGTCTACCTAGCATGTTACATGACTTGTCACATCAGCTGGCCTATTGCATAAAGCAAGAAGCTAGTAGATTTGTCATAATCTCGGGAAGATCTTCTTGCACGGTATATATAATGACCTCGTTTGTAACTATGATAATGTGAAGAGTGTGAGCCAAAAGAGAGAAAAAGTGCATTAGATATTTGTATTTGATTGTTTAGCATTCAAACTTAGAAATATACTCTCTAGTTCCTACAGTGGGCATAGCTTGATCAGTCTAGATCAAGTGAAACACTTAATCCTTGTGTTTTGTGCTTTTGTTGCGTTTTCTTCTTATCGTTTCCTTTAGCTGTGATTAGATCGTGTTGTGAGATCATATGTCGATGTGCTTAGTCCTAACAACTATCTATCTATAAAGCCTCAATTAGTTGAATCAAATGCCTTTTCAAAATCAACTTTGAAAAAGAATAATTTCTTTTTTTTTGTGACTTGGACCAAGAACAAATATCATTAATAATAAGTTTCCCCTCCAATATGTTCCTCCATTCTATATAATTGGATTGATTATCGTTAATAACTGAATCAATCATCTATTTGAGCCTAGAGGCACGTATTTTTTTAATAATCTTATATAGACACCCACTCGACTGATAAGCCAATACTCCCCTAAGGGGATGTGATACGTAGATTTCGGGACGAGCGTAGTGAATGATCAGTTGCAACCATTCATAATAATGTCAAAGGACTTGAAATGTTTCCATAAGTCAAGATATCTTCTTTAATAAGATCTCATGGTTTTTTTAAGAATTTGAATGTGAAGCCATCAAAACCCGTTGACTTTTCGCTACCGCAATCCCATCCGACTTTTTTTATCAATGTTTCACTCAATCTTCTATATACGTTTTATGTCATTATAATATTCAGCTAACTTATGAGTTAGTTTTTTTTCCAAACATAATTTTTATTGGCTAACTTTTCAAGAAGCAGCTAGCAGATAGTTTTTCAGCTAACCTATCAAATATAGGGCGTGTTTGGCATGGAGCTTTTGGGAGTGTTTGAGAGCTTCTAGCTTCTAACGTTTAGGAAATAGCTCTAATAAAAACCAAAAGCTTCGTTCGGCGACACGAGCTTGAAGCTTTTATTTTAAAATAAACGCTACTATTTCAAAAGCTAGTTGAAGTAGTGTTTAACAAAAAGCTCTACCAATTATACCATCTAGTAGAATACCCTTAAAACTATAACCAATAATTATGCAAATGTCATTTTATGTAATTTTACATATTTTAAAAGCTTCCAGCTAATTTTGCCGAACAGTTATATACAAACTAAAAGTCACAACTTCCCGCTACCGGCTACCATCTAATTTTGCCAAACACGCCAATAGTCATAACAGGTAAAAAACATAAAATTTCATTACTTATTTATACCATTATTTGAGTTCGTTAGCAACTTAAAATCATTGAAAATTATTGTTTTCTTAAAAACGGTATATATCATTTTATTAAATACACATACTATATCATTATTTTTGATTTTCTCTTTCTACATTCCTAATATCTTTTATAAATAACAAAACTAAATCATTGTTTAAAAATAGGACGTGAAACGGGGTTTCTTGACAAGCGCGTGAAATCATTAGTTGGTAATGAGAGCGTTAGGTCCAAATTAGGAACCAATCTCGGCGTCTTGTCTTCCACTCATACCGGCGGCATAATACACCGTATTTCACACAAATACTATAACCGACAACCCTACTTAAAATATATAATACAAATTTATTTTTTAATCTCACTCAAGTATATGTCACGACTTATTCAAATTCCATATATTTTATCCATCAAAATATTTAAGTATATCTTTTTCAATGGAATGATGGTAAAAATGATAAATTATGCTTAAAAGAAATAAAAATTATTTTATTTAAATATAGGAAATGCATGCTTCATAATATTGTTAAAGTTCAATGAAATAAGCTTATAACCAAATAAAAAAATCTCTCACTGTTAAATTAATCGTTATTATATGCATTGGAAGTATTATTTGATTGTTAATTGATAAGAAACATGTTGCTGTTGGATACATTTTGACTACAAAAATACTAATATAATCAAGAGTTTTTTGTTGATTTTCATTTAAAAGACTTAAATAGGTATGCCTTGGTCAAAAGAACTTAAAGTACCATATTAGTTATTTGTGAAAATAAGAAAACACGTGTCGTATTGAGATTAGCTTGATAAAATGGAAAATTACAGTAAGTATCCAGCTAATAATAAATTCGAGAAATAACAATCCAGCTAATACATATATAGCCTATGAAACACCATTTAGAATGATTAAATAAATATTTATTTTGATAAAATAATTCCAAATCCTGGAGCTGTCCTTATATTGTGGTGGGCTTGTTGGATAGTATATTACCCCATGTCCCCTTGTCTTGAGGGTATTTTGGTCATCTTACGTACACATAAATAGAAAGTGTCCTATTATACTTTAAAATGTTTTTAAATAATATATAACATACTTTTTAAAAAAAAGCTTAATATAGTGTAAAAGGTTTGTGCAACCAACTAAGAAAGTCAAAAGGAACGCTCGTACACAACACGTTGATTTGTCTCTATTGATTATATTTGGTTTAGTTTTAATTAACCTAAATTATACAGAAAATCGACATAATCAAGATACTTTTTATTTCATGTTAATTTGATCATAAATAACTGAAATATCATAATTTAAATCATTTTGCATAAATATTAACTATTACGTATATAGTTCGTAATAATAGTTTAAAGCTACAACAAATTCTTGAAATATTCAATATATAATTATATACCTTTTGTAAAACGGCTAACATATTATATGGTTGATAGAAATGCATTTGATATCGCTAGACTACAAATCTTTTAGTATAAAATCATAAACCGAAGTTTTTTTTATTGCCTAAATAAAGTTTATAATATTTGTGAATTTCACAAACCCTCCATCATTTTTTTGTCTCAATGTTTAAAAGAAGGTTATAATTTTAAAGCTTTTATTAAAAATATATAAAGGTTTGCTTTGAAAACATGTGGAAATGACCTCATAAGTATATTGTAACATCCTCGTTTGTGCCATATTAATCAACCATTTTAATAAAAACATGTGGAAATGACATCATAAGTATATTGTAACATCCTCGCTTGTACCATATTAATCAACCATTTTAATAAAATTTCAATTATAAATATATTAATGTTGCAGAATTCAGGCTTCAAAGTCTCGAAACAAAGTTTACTTAAGTAGGGTCATTACAGTTAATACAAAGTCATGATATTCGTACATCAAATGCATTTAAATAACCAAAATATTCTAAATGTCTGAGCTAATTCCAAGCTTTGATAACAATTTCACATATCTGAATACATATCAAAATACAAGTGTTAGACTCTGAAAGCAGAGTAAGTATACTTGGTGTCAACTCTTAAAGGGTAAATGATGAAAGCGATTATCCAATCTCATAGTCAAACTCCTAAAAGTAGTTTTCAAAATCAACAAAAGATCAATAGAATTATAGTTTGAAGAAACATCTCAAAAGAAATAATCACAATATCTATTCATTAAATAGCACAAAAAATGGAAGTATGTAACACATAATGATGGTTATAATTTGGGTTTGTGCTCGATAGCCCACTTTACACAATACACTACATGGTAACTTAGTATGCACATGTATTCAACAAGCATGGTAGCATACTCTGTACATGACATTGTCTTCCCATTACAAAAATGTCAAGTAGCTTGTGAACCATCAAATCACTACCAAACTCAATCTCAATTTTCTCAAAGTTGATATACATGAGTGTCACACTAAGTCTCATCCCATCTTATGTGAATGCACAAGCAGAATGCTTAAAATAGTTTCAATTCAAGTCAACAGTTTTCCCAAAGAAATAAATGTCTTTAGAATAGATTTCATGGATGCATTAAATATGTATAATATTCACATTATGCGTAAGAATTATAAATATGCACTCAATTTTAAAGATATGATCATTGACGTAAGAAGTTAGAGACACAGGTCGGGGGTTTGACTCCGACTTCGTGGGGGATTTTCCCTGGTAATTTGGTGAATAGGGGAAAGGCTCTTGCGCCATAGGTAATTTCCAACCGCACTGGGTTGCGGGGCTGAGTACCCTCAGGTGGTTATATATTCATTCATCGGTTCCAAAAAAAAGAAGAAGTTAGAGACACAATACATAGGCATATTGTGTTAGACACATTGCTTAATCCAAAAGCAATATATAGATAATTAATTAGGCTAGTTTGTTATTCTTTAATAATCAATCAATAACTAGAAACTAAAAGAAATTGAGAATTTATGTAATAAAAGGTCCAAGGTTTGAATTAAGTAATTATTACCTTAATTAAACCAAGCTTAAAGAGAAAGTAAATCCTTGTAGCTTATGCAACTACAAAAGGCAAGGAAATCTTAAGGAGGCTAAGCCTAATTTGCGATTTTCTCTCTTTTCTCTCTAGATCCATCTCTCATATCTCTCTCTCTATTTATTTCTCTCTTTTTTTTCTCTCTCTCTAGCGGTCGAGAATACCCACACACAAGGGTATGTTATTTTTATGGGACTTGGGTGAGGGGTTATTGAGTAAATATAGATTCTTAAGGGGTTTAGAAGTAATGGATCTACAATTAGGTTTTCTTATATGTATTAAGGTACACATTGTCCCAACCTTTCCAATGACATGGGAAGACTTGGCATTAAAACAGGTTACAAAATGTAAGGGGGACTTAGGTAGCAGTAAATGTCGAGTTTAAACCTATGAAATACCAAAAAAATGGAGACCATTTAAACAAAAAATAGATAGTTCGTAGGGCTATAGAGACATTATCCCTTTGACCTAAAATAATAATTTGTTAACCAATATCCCTCAAGACATTAGCTAGGTCAATTCTAAGTTTATCAATTTTGTCAAGTTTAGTCCCTCATTCCTCAAATCTTCAAAAACATGACATCCAATAATATTCTCAACTTAGAAACTCAAACTTAACCTTATAAGTAGAATTTCTATAAAGTAAAAGCCATGTTATGCTCAAGTTTTCCAAACTTGGCAAAACTAGTCTTTTATTACTAAAATCTTAATTTAACTTTAAATAAACTTTCTAACAGCCTTGAAATATTTAGAGTCAATAATATTAGTTTATTCTATTAATTCTATATAGTATTTTATTTATTATATTTAATCGATGAGATTTTGTTTTATTTTATTTCAAAAAAATATTACTAGAAAGAGTAAAAACTCTAGCCGTAAAATACGGGCATTACACTTATTGATAAGCTATCTTATATAACTTTGTGAAAATACTAGCTTATAAGTTAGGTTATAAGATACTTTATCTGATAACCAAAACTTCTGTGTATTAATGACTTAGAACTATGTAAACTTGAATTTGCAATATCAATGTTAAATAGGTTAATTGATCAAAAAGGCTAATTGGTCATTTTGAGTGAAATTGACATTGATTAAATATTATGATGCGTGATTATGTTACTTCATATTGATGCCCTTGTTTTTGAAAATTATGATTGAGTTTATAGATAAAAGGTCAATGAATAAGGAATTTCTTAAAGTTGGAAAACCTGTTAATCAGAAAAGTTATGTTATGTAAAGCGCGACTTGTTAGTGTACAATGAACTCCCTTGCCCATTGCCCCATCTGGATGTAAACTTTAGAGTAGGTTGCTAAGTGTGACAAGTCATGAGTACTTGACGCGGTTTTGTAGAAAAACACAACATGAGGAGGACTTGACGAATCCAAAAAGGTCAACGTGGCGTACTGCGTTGAAGTCTTGAGGATTAGACGCCGATAAAGACACAACGCGAGAAATAAGAAAAACGTGACATGAACATAAAAATGACACGTTCATGAGACCTACATGACGCGTCCAAAAGTAGGTTGACATTATGAAGAAATGGTGTAAAATTTGTATTCGTAAGGAACATGACGCGAAAGATGAAGATTTCACATCGCGATGTACAACATGATGCGTCTTTACACTAAACGCGACACGTTGAGTGCGCAGTAATAGCTGCTTTGTGATTAAGCTTACCATGTGTCAAGGGGTAAGCGGTGGATTTTTTGACTTGGAAATAACATATTATAGGGACTAAAGTGGGCATTTCTAGCCATTCCAACTCACAAACATCCTAAAAGTTATCCCCAAACACTGTATCTGTCTTCTTGGTGTTTTGAGTGTGTGTGACGAAGTTGGGCTACAATTAGGGATACATGAAGGTGCTTTTTGGTGCAAGGTGTTACAAAAAGTTAATAATGTACTCCCACACTTTTTTGGTTGAATTTAATCTATGCATGAGAATTATACGAACCCTAAATTCTAGGGTTTGGTCAATATGGGGAAAGTGTTATTGGGTAATGACTCATTGATTATATTCAAGTTCATTGATATAAAAGTTAACGATTATTAATGATATAATATAAATTTTGAAAATGATCCAAGTGCTTGAAATCTATTATGATAAGTACAACATGTTATTATATGGATGAAGATGGTACATGTTATTGATATATGAACCATAATATGTTTTGATAATTAGTTTATAAACTAGAAAAGTTAATATTAAGATCATATTGTGTTCAAAAGTATGAGTAATGGTGCTAACTAACTTCGTCATGTATGTATAAGGAGTTTTATGATAATATGATAAGATATTTAGCACAAGGTTAATATGTATTCATGACAAGCATCATGATGATTAAGAGTCCAAATATACGATAAGTTATTAGCCATTGGAATTATATGAATGTTGATACGAGATTGTTAAGACATAAGAATAAGAAAGCTTGATGTAATGTTAATTACTAGCATGTTTTTGATGAAACAAAAGTTGTGCTTCGAGAGCTGGTAAATACTGGGTTTGAGAAGGTGGTTTGGAATTGTATTGGTTTCTTTGTTTAAAAGTTATTTGTTGGTGATTTGGTAGATGATGGTTAGGTCTGAAGTTTTTCATTGGGCTAAAGGTTGGAATACGGTTAAACTTCTCCTTATTAGTGCGATCTCATACTGATAAGCCACCTCTTCTTCATCATCAGTTCCAGAATAATCTAATTCTGTTGTTGTTGGGAGGAGGTAATTTGCTGGCATTTGATGGGTTTGAAATGAGGGTTGTTGAGCAAGTGTGTGTGTGTGTTTTTTCATAAACGGGTGGTTATATAGACAGTGCAGATTAATAAGTGAGTTGTTGGACCGGTACTGATGTTTGATAAGTGGGTTGTTGCATGGGCGAATATGCTGAACTTTGAATGACAGGTTGATAGATCAGGTTGGCTGCCATAGGCTGATACGATGCTGCTTATACCAGTTGTTGAGGAGTGTTTCAACGTTGGAATTTTCTGATTAGCAACCAACGCCAATGGCCCACCAATACTGTTGTGGCTTGACTTTACTATCGATTCCTATCCAAGAAGATACATGTTAAGTTGTTTGATTTTCCTTGAATCTTGAAGAATCATTTTCACCATGGTCCACTCGCTACCCAAACCTTCTAGAAATCTAAGGTTTGTTTCATGATTAGTTCTGACAACTCCTGCACTCAGAATTCGCGTCATGATTACCGAAAAGCGAGTGAAAGCATTACTAAGAGATTCTCCATGAAGAACAACAAATTGGTTGTATTTGCTTAGACTTGTGGTGAGTTTCTTGTCTTTCGCCTCCTTTGTTCCTTGGAACATACTTTGTAGCAGAACACAAATTTGTTGGGTTGTGGTACAGTTTTGTATGAGATCAAAGATCTCAAGAGGAATACCACATGAAATCTTAGTAAAAGCGATTGATCATTTTCAAGTTTTTCGAGATCAATTGTTGTCTCAAGTGCCCATGAACAGTAGCTGCACTAAGAGCTCCTTCAGTTGTATCGAGCCTTGGTGCTACGATTAGAACATGTGGTCCTTGCTTGACTGATCTCCAAAGATCTTTTCCCTGATGCTTTAAATAGTTACAGATTCTTGTTTCCCAATGATTATATATTCAGATGGGATAAGTATGGTTGCTCTTGTAGAGCTCCCCACACTGTTGGCAACATTGATTAAGTAAGTACTTTACATTTTGTCAAGTTAATAATATATTGTTTTAAATTTTTGAATTAGCTAAAAGGATGAGCACTGTAGCATTCAAAGGACCTATAGAGGGTTTTTCAACATAGACAAAAACCAGGGTTTAAGTACAGTGTGAATGGAGAACCTTATGGCCAGTTACACAGGCTCTGATACCAATTGTTAAAACAAAGTTTAAGATGATAAAATAAACTTTAAGGATCAATTTGCTCACCAGTAAAATAAAACAAGATAAAATGCGGAATTAAAAGGACTTGAAGCTTAATTTAGAAATTAAGTGTAGGAATGTAAAGCTTGAAAGATAAAGTATTTGATGGAAATGAAGTCTGTATTGATAATTTAGTGAAGAGTGTTTAACAAAAAATGTTCTTCAAAATGATGAGAATAAATGAAGGGCTCATATCCCTTTTATAGTGTAAGGGAGGACCAAAGGATATTATCCTGAGGACGGAAGAAGGGACATCCCATCATTCTTCTGTCAAACAAGATGAATTATATAATAAACTAATCTATTTCAGACTAAGGTGGCCCATGTTTGAATACAAAATACAATCAGTACACAAGACATACTTTTAAGGGAACCTGCCTATACTTAGCCTAATAATAGTCTATGAACTTGATCTGCTTATCTTCTTGTCTTATATTGATCTTTATTCTTTTGTTTGATCTATAGATCTGACCGAAGATCAAGGATGATCTTCGGTATGGAATGTTCTGGAAGAAGGTCAAGAGGATCTTTTGGATGGCCATTCTTGTGGGTTAGGATATATCTGCTAGATGACCAAGTTCTCGTTTAATCTTCGACGTTGATTCAGTCTTGGAGGTGATCGAAGATCATGCTTGATCTTCGGTATCAGAGGTGATCTTCTGAACTTCTGAGATGTTCTGAGGGACTATTCTTCAGTGTCAAGTAGATGAAGATGTGAACGAAGATCTTACACATCTTCGGTGTAGGAGACTATTATATTACTCATCTTCTGAACACTTCTTCTACTAGACACTTTGCTTTTGTTGGTTTAGTAAGTTACAACACATTATGAACAATACACAAGAATAATAAAGTGTTTAGATGCGAAGTTTTTTTATTGATAACTTTCGATAAGACAAACATTCTAGTACATAGGTAGTCTTTGAACAACATAACAAAACATCCTAAAGTCTAGAACAAACAAAAGACTATCAAGAGTATGAGTTGGACAACGATCTATAACACCTAGTCTACATGACTATAGATAACACAACCTATTATTCTCCAATGCAAGAAAAAACTGTTATGTTATTATTTTATACAATAGCACCAATTTACATTTTCATGCTTAAAATAAATCTTCAGAATTGGCATGCCCTTGAGAGATGGCTGCCTAGCATACATGGCTTTAAAAGAAATGACATGACATTACTAATATCGTTATTCAAGCTTGCATAGAAATTAGAGGGTTACTTTCTAACCTGTTAGGAGCATTTTCATGCAAGGTTTATCATGTTTTTTTATATTAATTTATATTTCAATTCATGCATTTATCCCATGCATGCCATATCATTTTGTGAAATACATGCTTTGGTGGAATACAATCTACTTTGGGATATTTTTTGTTGTGTTTGTAGGTTTGGACCAATGGTGGAGGATAATCGAGGACCTTGGGATGATCTTGGATGCTAAAAGAAGCTTGGGATGTGATTTTGGACATTGGAATCGAAGTTGGAAAATTCCAAACAGAAGTGCAAAATGGCTGTATTGAGTTTTGCAAAGGAAGGCCGAACGACCATGCTGATGCAGATGTTGGACACTTTTTTTCTGAACCACACGATTGTGTTGATTTCTTGCCTATCCAGTGAAACGCTCGTGTGACGAAAAACTCATTGTAACCACCTCCTTAAAACACGATTTTTGGGTCTTTTTGACCATAAGCTTCATCTAGAGGACAGATTCTGGAGATTTTCTTTGAGAAATTTCATCTATTTCAAGTGAAGAACACTAGTTTATTTTGATTGTAAGTGCATTTAACATTTTATTGCTTAGATATTGTGTTGATTTAGTTATTATGTGTTGCTAAATCACAACAATTCCAACGTTAGGGTTTATATTTTGATTTTTGATTCAAGCACTTATTTGAAGTGATTATGTTAGATGTTTTTGAATGTTCGTTTGTATGAATTCTTGTTTTCAATTTCAGATTCCATTGGGAAACATGTTAGATTGTTAATGAAATTGATCACTTTGTTAAACTCTTTAATAACGTTCTTCAAGATTTGAAACCCTAATATAGTTTTGATTATTGCAAATAGGAACAAATAATGGTGTTGTGTTTTAAACAATTTCAATTCCAGTATAGATTCATGCAATATAATTAAGCATTCCAGACGACGTGAATGTTTAATTATAATTGACATTTCCATCATCATCTTTGCAATATGTATTCTAAATTTAGAATCGCTAGAACTTAGAGTGCATGTTAAATTTAATCAATGAACTGCATTTGATTAGATTACATAAATGGTAGAAATGTTAGGACGGCTAAACATTTCGTGTCATTACAATCCATTCTTTAAAGTATCATTGCACAATAATAATTGATGATCATAACTTGAATCATTTGAATATATGACCCTTGTGTTGGAATGCTTTTTATTATTTGAATTTACTTTTAATATCTTTCATGCTCAGAGTAGTAATTTATAAAAAATCAACCCCCACTATCTTTGTTACGTTTACACAACAATTGCATCTGTATTTGAATATCTTTGATATAAACTGTTAATCTGTATCCATGAGGACACGAAGCCTACTTCCATTTATACTAACTCTTAGTGTGTTCAAGTTGGTTCACTTTTAATCTTTTAATTATTTTATTTTGTTGGTTTCGACACCCAACATAACCCAATATATCCTCCACTGGTCATTGATAGGAAATTCTTTAGGGTTTTAGAAGCTGTTACAGATTTTTGTAGCGAAGTTGAGCTAACGAAAATTTCTAATCTTCAACGGTGATATCTATTTCTCGTCATCGTGTAGATATTATTTAGATTTTTCAATAACAAACCCCTTTCTTGTAGTAGTTGACCAATGCGTTAAATTAGACATTGTTTGTATGTCAGCTTGTATTTTAATAATTTTTTTTCCAGATTTGACAAATTTTATATTATTTTGTAGCATAAGATGTCCACTACAATATGAAAAATGTAAATTTGCTTATCGTGTCATTTTTATCCAAATTTGTATTAGATGTGTAATGTAAAAAAAACAATTTTCCTCACATATATAACAATTTTAAAGTTTGGTTATTTGACCATTTCCAATCCAAATTTAGATTAGAGGTGCAATGGAAGAAGAGGTGTGATGGAAAAAAGTATGATTATTTCATTGCACCTTTGAATATGATTTCATGGTTGACTTCACTTTGCAACACGATTTTCTATGTTTTGCGTTAACAAATTTTCTATAATTTTGAAGAATAATAGCTCGATGTAGGTCTATACATACCTCTATATTTTGTTCGTTCAAGCACATATTTATTACTTGGTCCACAAATTAAATTGTACAAAGCTTGTATTGTCTATCCCATGGACTGGGTCGGGACTAGTCTAGCTCGAAAGTCTGTCCCCAATGTGTAGCTCTATTCTTGGTTGCCTCCGGTGGATCTCAAACAGTATTGATTTTTTTGAGCTCACTTACAGTTAACTTGCGACACTAAATATACTCCAATTGCAAAAATGGTGGTATTATGAATATGATAATTGGTAAAGAAGTGACTAGTAGAGATATCTTATGAAATAATGACAATATATAATAGCTAGTCTAATTATGGCAAAGTGTTTATGAAGAGAAAAAAGGAAATAAAGGGGAAGATAAAGGCTTTATTGTACAAAATCAGAATATAAGATGATTTTTTATATATAATAATAACATAATAGGTTTTTTATGCATTGTAGGATCATATGTTGGGGACGGGTTTTCTAAAATCACATAGACTAGGTAGCCAACGGTGAAGAGGTTGCCGATTAAAAAACTTTATTTTATGTATGATTAGAATATAAAATAATTCTATTACACAAAATAGTAAGGTAATACTTTTTTTTATGCATTGAATGATTGAGTTTTTGTAGGTTTTCCTTTTTTATATTGTAAAAGCTGGTGAATGATCAAACATTATTACATCCAAAACAATAAACCTTTTTAGAAAGAACGACAATATATTGTTTCACTCTTTTAATTTTGTGAAATTCATCACAATACCGAATCCGACTTCTCATTTTCTAAGATTTATGAGCATAAAAAATACTACGTAGTTCTTGAATTACCTACTCTCTTATATCAACTATTGTTTACAAATAATCTTGGGAATTGAAAGCAACACAACTATTTAATCCAAGAAGTTGTTATACCTATCATGTTACAGAACAACAACTACCTTCACCACCCTTAGAATTTTCATATACCTCAAATTACTTTAGATGTTTTCATTTGTATTTTCTATATAGTTTCTTTTCATTTTCTTTTAGTTCGTGATACTAATACCATATGTATCCCTCGTAATATATATGTGCTATAAGAATATGCATTCTTTGTTAACTAGATAAATTCTCTCTTTTTAGAATCATATAAACACTTATCTTTAGACTTTAAGAAGGTTTTACTCGAAAAAGTGTTTTGTCTTGTCGGTGTATTTTAAAAAGCTCGATCAGTAATATATTACACACCCTTTTAAAAAATTACAGATTTGAAATCATTAATGAATCTTGAATTTATAACTATGGATTAATTTAAGCATATTATTAGTAACTAAGATTCAAAATATTCTAAAATTATTTTTTTATAGCAGAATAGTTGGAAGACGTGTATTTGCAACTTAAGTTTACAGCACATCTGATTGAGAACACACCGAGTTGACCAAAATTTGATGCCATCTTCCTCTGTCACATTCGTCTAAAATTGTTATTAATATTAATACACACTTCCACGATTAAACTCGCAGGCCTCTCAATTCCTCTCTCAAAAACCATTTCCCCATTTCCGATTTCCAGTTTCAAGATCCAAATTTGACGACGAAAAGCTTCATTCATGGGTTCCCAATTTCACTAACCCTAAACCCTCTTCTGATTTTTGGTGTCTTAAGTTGTTGATCAGTTTTTGGGTCGAAATTGATCTGGGTTTGGTGAAAATAGCATCGAGAAATGGCACCAAGCTCTGTGGTGGTCACAATCGACAAATCAAGCAATATTTCGTTGGTGGAAGTTAATGATTCAGACACATCTGTGTTTCTCGAAAAGCAGAAAACAGCAAGCACAAAGCAGTTTTCATGGACGCTTTTGCTGAAAGCTCACAGAATACTTTCTTTCTTTCCATGGATCGCAATGGGGTTTTCGAAAACTTTGGTTTCGGTGAAAAAACGAATTGCTTTAGCAGATACGGGAAGAGATGAAGTTCAGTACAAAGAGAGATTAATCTACAAATTCATCAGAGTATTCCTTGCTATTTCGATTATTGCTTTGTTTATCGAATTTATTGCTTATTATCAGAAATGGGAT
This sequence comes from Cichorium intybus, assembly GCA_023525715.1. Classification (NCBI taxonomy): domain Eukaryota; kingdom Viridiplantae; phylum Streptophyta; class Magnoliopsida; order Asterales; family Asteraceae; genus Cichorium; species Cichorium intybus. The sequence goes on along the minus strand of CM042016.1, from coordinate 49,158,931 downwards.
TTGAATTTCATTCATGAATTCAACCCCACAGAAGTAATGGGACTGTTTCATTGGTCGTACATGAGTTGGATATCATTCAGAGCTGAATATATTGCTCCATCGATCATGATGTTATCGCAATTCTGTGTTGTTCTTTTCATGATTCAATCGCTTGATCGATTTATTCTTGGAATTGGGTGTTTTTGGATCAAGTTCAAGAACATAAAACCGACAATTGATGGCGAAGCTTATGACATTGAAGATGCTTCGAGTTTCCCCATGGTTCTTGTTCAGATCCCCATGTGCAATGAACGAGAGGTAAGAAATCAATCCAAATTTCTTGTCGGTTTTAATATTCTTTTAAAAAATTTACACTTGTAAATCTCTATCCACTTACCAAAAGTGATTAATTTTTGTTAAATTAAGGCAAATTAATAAATTGGGACCAAAATGCCGACAATTTATACCCGATGGCTACAACTTTTTAGATGTTTGGAAATGCATTTAAAATCGGTTTGATATTACCCGCAATTAAATTGATATTGTCAAATTACCTTTATACCCTTATGTTATCCGATTCTTCCTCGAATAACAAATTTTGCCTTCGATATTACAACTCACATCCAGACATCTTTTATTCCAAAAAAAAAAAGGTATATTATTTCTCGATAAGGGTTTTGTAAACACATGTAATGCAATAATTTATTTTTAAAAATTCAAATAGTTCGATCCGAACATTATGATATTTTCTATTGATCCTTGATCTTTATGCTAATTTTTTTTGGGTTTTTTCTATTGAAGGTGTATCAACAATCAATTGCATCTGCTTGTCAATTGGATTGGCCAAAAGACAGAATCTTGATTCAAGTTTTGGATGATTCAAGCGATGAACTTTTACAAATTTTAATCAGAAACGAAGTGAATTTATGGAGCGAAAAAGGTGTCAATATAATTTACAGACACAGATTCATAAGAACTGGCTACAAAGCTGGAAATCTTCACTCCGCTATGTCTTGTGATTATGTGAAAAATTACGAATTTGTTGCGATTTTGGATGCCGATTTTCAGCCCAATCCGGATTTCCTTCAACTCACAGTCCCTCACTTTCAGGTAACAAGAAATTAAGAACTCTTACTATTTATAGCAAGTTTCTCCCTGTTTTGGGGGTGATCAAGAATGTTAAAATGCGGCAACTTCGATCCAATCACTTAAATTTGGTCGGTTTGGATCATTTTTAGTATCGAGAAGTTAATAAAAATGATTCAAATGGGTTGAAAGGCTACTCTTACTATTTTTAGCAACTATTTTATTTGGTTTTTTGGTGACCAAGATCGTTAAAAGCGGAATTTTGATCCGTTTACGTTAAAAGTGGCTGATTTTGGTTATTTGTTATTCACAAACGGTCAAATTGATAAAAGTTAAAAAGGAAACAATTTAATGGGTACTCTTACTATTAATAGCAAACTATTAATCTTTTCGGTATAATAAATAATGCCCAAAGAGGGTTAATTTTGACCCATTTATCTAAATGTTTATTTGGGTTATCTTCTATCTCCAATAGGTCAATCGGGTAAATTTTAAGGGAAATGGTTTTAATACTATTTATAAACACGATTTCTCGTTTTGGGTAATCAAGAATGTTTAAAAAGAAGTCAATTTCAACCCATTTATCTAAAAACTAAACAATTTAAGTTGTATTGGATTTCCAATGGGTCAATTGGGTAAAATTCAAAAACAGTTCAAATGGGTACTCTTAAATTATTTATAGCAACCATTTCCCTTTTTGGGTTATCACGAATGTTAAAAGGTGGCAATTTCGTAAATATGGAATGGGTCAAATAGGTCGCACTTATTCATATTTATTTGTGACCCATTATTTTGTCACATATAAAAAGAGTGTTACATTTTGCTAACTTTTGCTGTTTTCTTAATTTTAGGGGAAACCGGATGTGGGTCTTGTTCAAGCGAGGTGGTCTTTTGTCAACAAAGATGAGAATTTACTTACAAGACTACAAAACATCAATTTGTGCTTCCATTTCGAGGTTGAACAACAAGTAAACAGCCATTTTCTTAGTTTCTTTGGGTTCAATGGGACAGCTGGCGTGTGGCGTATCAAGGCCTTGGAAGAATCCGGTGGGTGGCTCGAAAGAACGACAGTCGAAGACATGGACATTGCGGTTCGAGCCCATTTGAACGGGTGGAAATTTATTTATCTTAATGATGTCAAAGTCCTTTGTGAATTGCCCGAATCTTATGAAGCTTACAAGAAACAACAACACCGATGGCATTCGGGTCCTATGCAACTCTTTAGACTTTGCCTTCCCGCAATCCTTAAGTCCAAGGTTCGTTTTTGTCTCTTACTTTGCAATTATCTTGATAAATACGTGGAGTCGTAAGTTTTATGCAAAAAAAAAAACCTGAGACTCCAATATATATAGAGACAGATAGAACTGTGCCTAGCTGACTGTGTCTTTGGCTCTGATACCATGTTAGATATGCAACACCTTTGATTTTCTCTTCAAAAAAGTGTTTAATGAGAAAAGTGATAGCTTAAACTTCAACATATATAAAGACATACGGTAGGGTTTCTGGTCGATGTAAAAGAACATTCATGTATTTTGCATAAAACAAGTATTTGTCCCACCTTTTTGGGTCTCATCGACATTGGTCACAATTCGAGTGTGACTTCTTATATAGAGACAGATATAGTACAATCTCTACCTAATGTTAAGGGCATTCACGTCTTTTAACACGACACGTATTCTTACACCCTTTTGGATCTCATTTACATTAGTCCTAATTTGAGTCCAATACAAGTAAAAATGCAATACAACCCTTTTTGTGGTCTCGCATAACAAATGGGTTTAGGGCCTAATGTTGTTGTTATTCTTTCTTTTGCAGATATCGAAGTGGAAAAAAGCGAACTTAATTTTCTTGTTCTTTCTATTGCGAAAACTTATTCTACCTTTCTACTCGTTTACCCTCTTTTGCGTAATCCTTCCATTAACGATGTTCATACCGGAAGCTGAATTGCCGATTTGGGTGATATGTTACGTACCTGTAACCATGTCGATCTTAAACATCCTACCGGCCCCAAAAGCATTCCCGTTCTTAATGCCATACTTACTCTTCGAAAACACGATGTCCGTCACCAAATTCAACGCCATGGTTTCCGGTCTGTTCCAGCTCGGAAGCGCCTACGAATGGGTCGTCACCAAGAAAACCGGCCGATCATCGGAATCCGACCTACTAGCCTTCGCAGAACGCGAATCAAAGAGTTTCAACGAAGACAAGATCCAAAGACGACTCTCGGAATCCGGCCTCGAAATGCTCGGAAAACTGAAAGAACAAGAAGCTCCGGTGGAGCCCAAGAAGAAAAACCGGATCTACAGAAAAGAACTCGCGCTCGCGTTTCTGCTCTTAACGGCGGCGACGAGAAGTCTTTTATCCGCCCATGGAATCCATTTCTATTTCTTGTTGTTTCAAGGGCTTTCGTTTCTTGTTGTTGGGTTAGATTTGATCGGTGAACAAGTGGCGTAATTTTCGCTGGGGATATTGACGGCGGCGGTTCCTGCTATTGCGGGATTTGGGTCCGGGCCTGGTCGATTTAAACGGACTTGGACCGGTGAATATAGCATGATACTTGAGACTTGATATTAGAGTTGATTTTTTTGTGTTATTGTATAATTAGTCCGAATTGGATTGAGATGACTTAAATACTTGAGCTCGAGGAACCAATTTGGAGCGAGCTGTATACATTTCACGTGTAATTTATATATTTATATTTAATTCAAATGTTTTTAGTAACAGATAATCAAATATCAATAGCATTGCCGGGAGTAACATGTTTATTGGGTGTATGACCACCTAATATACTTGCGTTTTGTGTTTATGTTGGGAGTAACATGTTTATTATGAGATAAACATGATGTACAAAAAATCATCCGCCAATTAGAACAATTGTCTAACCACACATACAAGAACAAGCAAACAAAAGAAACATCATGTGGAAAAGTCTTTGTTAAAAGAGGTAAAACTATGATCCAAGACCAAAAACTCCATTATTACCGACTTAAAAGTAGAATACCAAGATTGTAATATCCTAAATTTGATTATAATGAGCGATGGGTCGAACAAATTACTAACGTTTCAAATGATATAATTAAACGTAAATTGATTTAGTAATTACATTGTATTACTCGATCCAAGTTTTGATACTTCAACATTGTATCAAGCAAGTCGATCAAGTAACAAATTAAGAATGAAGAATTGGGTCGACTCTCATGAAACGCAAGTAAGACATTTCAATTTTTCAAGCTTTCAATCATTCAATGTGTACAAATAGCATTGTAGTTTTACTTTATTGTTGTTGCATAGTGATACTTTTATAGATATACTGTAGCATCATGTTGTATTTCGTTTATTTGTATTTAGGTTGATGATGAAGATGTCTTTATTGATAACACTGCAAACGAAGGTAACACCGAATCAAGTGAACCAACAAAAAAGAGGAAACAAAAATAAAAAAATAGGACACCTTGTTGGAATGATTTTGAAGAACTTTATGTTGAGAATATTAAACATGGAAATGGTAGTTTAAATAAATGGTACTTCTAGTTTAAATGAACATAAAGATAGTTGTAGTAAAAACCCGAAAAATCTAGAAAAACAAAGTACTTTGCAATTCAAAAAACAAGCAAACGTGGAGGGTAGTACTAATACTTGGAAACCTCCACGAACTTGTTTGTAGTTGGGGAATTGCCCTTTAAGTTTGTAGAAAATGAAGCGCTTATTGAGTACACTAACGCATTAAATGCAAAAGGTGGTTTTGCCAAGTAGAACTACAATTTCAGAAAGAGTTGTCGATTATTTTGTTGAAGAAAGGACTAAGTTGTTTAAGTTCTTAAGTAATCCCCAAATTACGGTGCATTTGACCACCAATACTTGGACAAGCTCATGCCAAAGGGAGAGTTACATGGTAGTCATCGCACACTTTATTGACGATGATTGGGAATTGCATAAAAGGATTATCAACCTTAGACCATTGGCTAGTCATAACGGAGAGGAAATCGGTCGTGATTGTTGAATTGTATTCAAGGGTGGGGTATCAATAATGTGATGACCATAACCGTAAATAATGCTAGTGAAAATGACAAAACAATCGAGTTTTTAATAAAAAAAAAGTTATCAAGCTTATACGACGGGGGCAAACACTTGCACATACGTTGTATGGCCCACATACTCAACCTTATTGTTAGATACGCGTTAGATCAACACCAAAGTAGTATTAAATGCATGCAAAGGGCCGCACGATACATTAGAAACTCCACACAACGAATTACAATGTTTAAAGAATAGATGAAAGAACTTAAAGTGGAATCAAAGAAGTTCTTATGCAACGATTGTCCAACTAGATGGAACTTGGCGTATGAGTTGTTGAAGGTTGCGATGGACTTGGAAAAAGTTTTTGAAAAGTTTGAAGTTAATGTAATTCACTATTCTATTCCATTGTGTGTGTTTTTTGTGTTCAGCACTGGAGTGAAATTTGGGTTGACTTTAAATGGGAATAACTTTTTCATTATTTTGGAATGCCAAAGATGTTTTGGGCAGACGTTGTGAACATCGCTGCCTACCTAATCAACCGAGGAACCTCAATCCCCTTGGGGTTCAGGATTCCTGAAGAGGAATTGTAACGCCAAAAACATGTTTATTATATAATTATAATAAAAAGGGTAAAATGGTCATTTTACCTCAAAAGGGTAATTTGGTCTTTTGGACAGAAAAGGACTTGTTTTGTAATAATATTTTGAGTCTTTAACTTAAAATGTTATAAAAACTGAATTTGTGTCATAATGTTTGAAGATTGTGGCAAAAGTCCTAAATATGCAACTCTAGGGACCAAACTGTAATTTCTGGAAGTATAAAAGCTTGGAAGCTTCTTCCATTGTGTGCAGAATTTTGTGTGTTACGGGAGAGAAAATTCTTGTGCGATTTCTGCAGAAATTGAAGAGTTTTGAAGAATTGAAGTTTGCAAAATCGGATTATAGCTTCAAAGGGTAGAATTGGAAGCTTGAAAGGTTAGTATTTCAAGTTCTTATAGGTTTGTTCTTGATGAGTTTTGTAGAACTCAAAAACTGCATTTGCAGTTATAATTGTGTGATTAAAATAGTTAGATACTTCCATTAAGTCATAATAATAAGGACTTAATTCAAGAAAATGGAAGTAGGTTGTTATTTTGGATGAATTTGAAGTTTTGGGGTTGTTAGAACTAAGAACCCTAATTCTTCATGTGATTGATTGGGTGTATTTTGGGGGTTAAAAACCTTGTTAAAATGTAAGGTTTTAGCCTAGGAATAAACCCCAACCGATTAAGTCGAGCAATAAGTGCTTAAAATGGAAAATGGAAAATTCTAGCACAAAATCGGAGTTTTCTGCGCACTGCCCAGCGCTCGCGACTCGAGCAGGGCGTGGCTCGCGACTCGAAGAGCCCCTCCTTCGCGACTCGAGCACAGGGCGTGGCTCGCGACTCGAAGAGCCCCTCCTTCGCGACTCGAGCACAGTGCTGGTCGCGACTCGAGGCCTGGGCAGAAACTAAATTGTTTTCTGTGAATTTTCCAAGTTTGATTTTAATGCTAGGCTTATCCGATTGACCTGAAATTTTAAACATAGGTTTAATATGTTGCAAAACTTCATGGAAAATTATCGGAATACGAAAACGACCTCCCGAAAGTACTGTAGTAGAATACGTGTATTTCGGGAAGTGTATTAAATTTTTATACCAATGGTTAATGCTTGGAATTGGTCTTATATTAGACTCTTGTGCATTAGAACCAACTGAAATGGTATATTAACCTATAATTATTGTGAAATAAATGGAATTATAGGTACGGGACAAAAATCTACGGATTTCATTTCAAGGCAAGGAACAACAAACGCTAGTTGTAGCAAGCCTACAGGTGAGTAATCTCACTGTTATCCGATGTGATATTTGTTAAAAGAGCAGCTGCAAGTGGAAATGATTTTGGGGACAAATTTTGACAGAACATATGATTTGATATACGACAAGACCAGATAAGCCGTGAGTCTATTATAGACAAGAACGGAACTGTGAGTCAATATATCTATGTAAACTGTTATATAGACAACAGCGGGCTAACCCGTGAGTCTAGGCAACAGCGGGCTAACCCGTGAGCCACAGTTTATTTGATGAGTTAAATTTATATAGACAACAGCGGGCTAACCCGTGAGTCTAGGCAACAGCGGGCTAACCCGTGAGCCACGGCAACAGCGGGCTAACCCGTGAGCCACATTTGATCTTGTATTGTATGATAATACATAATTGACTTTGTATAGAGAAATTTTATTCTTATACATGTTATTATTGGTTTGATTACTCATTGGGCTTTATAGCTCACATTTTTATTGATATGTCCCTGCAGGTGAGCGTGACCCAGCCAAGGGAAAAGATAAAGTCCGTGACTGAGGACTTAGCTTTTGAAGTAACGACCCGGCTTGAAGAATGTATAATATTTATGTATTGTACTTCGTGATACACTTGTACTCGTATTTTGTTAACTAATACCCCATACTTATGGTTTTTATTGTAAAATATTTGGTTTGAAAAACAAAAATTTTTGGGGTGTTTTTGTTAATAAGTCGGGTGTTACAAGTTGGTATCAGAGCCGTGGTTTAAGTGAACTAGGTGTCTTAGACTAGATTCCTGGACTTAAACCTTGAGAGAAGAACGGATAAATGGACTGTTAGATATATATAAGTTTATTATTATATATATATATAATCTAACGGTTTGCTGAAATTTTGAAGTATGAGAAATACACGAAGCAATCCTACTGGTGCGAATTCGCGTGGAACTGTAAGAAGTGGACCAGCTCGGTCACACGGCTCTGTTGGGCGAAGAGCACCGGCACGGGAACCGGTGGGAGAAAATCCACCTGATATACGAGCTATTGTAGAAGAAGTGGTTAGGCAAATGATGCCTGCATTAATGAATAACCCCAACCCGAGTGGCAATCCTAATCCGAGTGCCAATCCTGATCCTACTGAAGAGGCTGCAAAAAGCGTTCATGACAGGCAGCCAGAAGATGAAAGCCAGGGAGAAAGTCGTGCCCGAGCGGTAAAAGAAACTCAAGGTGGGGAAGCCTCGATAAAGAAAGTGGGGTGTACTTACAAATCCTTCCTTGGTTGTAAACCAAAGGAATTCTCGGGGACAGATGATCCAGTCAAAGCTATGGAATGGATCATGCATATGGAGAAGGTGTTCCGAGTAAGCAAGTGTGCTGATGATGATAAAGTGGAATTTGCCACAAACCAACTTACAAGCGGTGCACTACATTGGTGGCAAACCTATTATAAATCACTGGATCTTGATTCATCCCAATCGATACATTGGGAGCAATTCAAGACAAAGTTTAATGAAGAATACTGCTCGGAAGTAGCTATTCAGAAGTTGGAGGATGAATTCCTGCATCTGGAACAGGGTTCCCGATCTGTTCAGGAATATACTCTTAGCTTTCTGGAGAAAGCTAGGTTTGCGGAACACCATATCTACACCGAAAAGAGAAAGATCGACAAGTATGTCCGGGGGTTGACAACCCGAATTAGAGAAATTGTGCAACCGCTGAAATTAACTACTTTCCGGCAAGTGGTGGATCGAGCCACAGAAAGAGAAACAGAACTGAAGCGACAAGAAGACGAGAAGAAAGTTTTGGAAACGAAACGAAAGGCGGAAGACCAAGGCTGGACGCCTCAAAAAAAGTCGCAACAATCCGGTCAAAGGGAAAAAGCCAAAAAGATGAAGGAAAGTGGTGCGAAAAATGCAGAAAAAGGCACACGGGCAGCTGTCGCAGCGATACTGGGTCGGTTAGTTGCCGAAATTGTGGAAAAACGGGTCATTCCACACGGGACTGTCGGGCGGACCGTAGGTGTTTCCAATGCGGGGCTACGGATCATATTCGTCTGAACTGTCCCCAATTGAAATCTGGAGTATACAGTGAAAGACCCAGAGATGATCAAGTGGGAAAGAAAGAAGAACCGAAGAACAGGGGACGACCAGTGGCCTCACGAGCTTTCCAGATGACTGTGGAGGAAGCCCGGGAGAAGACGGATGTGGTGACAGGTATCTTCACTCTTAATTCCATACCTGTATATGTTATTTTTGATCCGGGAGCAACACACTGTTTTGTGTCGGAGTCTTTATTGCCCCGTTTGAATGTACCGTTAACCCCAATGGATGAAAGCTTAGAAGTGGCTATAGCGGATGGTAGATACGTTTGGGTTTCTGAACACTTGGAAGGTTGTCAGCTTAAAATCTACGGGACCACTTTCCCTATAGATTTGAAGCCGATGACTACCAATGAATTTGGTGTGATTGTGGGGATGGATTGGTTAGCAACGAATTATGCTAACATGGATTGCAGAAATAAAAACATCACAGTGTTAACACCGGATGGAGAATGGATAAAGATTCAGGGTGAACGACCTCGGTTGAGAATGCCAGTCATTTCCTTTGCTCAAGCCCGAAGCTGTATCAGTAAAGGAGGGATGTCCTATCTAGCTTATGTATCGGTGGCTCAACCGATTAAAGTAGGGGTAGCGAATGTGAATGTGGTGAACGAGTTCCCAGATGTGTTTCCAGACGAACTTCCAGGGTTGCCACCAGATCGATCGACAGGTTGAGTTCACGATTGAATTGGTTCCGGGAGCTGCACCTGTTTCCCGAGCTCCATACCGTTTAGCACCTTCAGAAATGGTGGAACTGCGGAAGCAACTGGAAGAACTACTAGACAGGGGTTTTATCAGACCGAGTACATCACCTTGGGGAGCCCCTATTCTGTTTGTCAAGAAGAAAGATGGGTCAATGCGCATGTGTATTGACTATCGGGAGTTAAACAAGATCACGGTGAAGAACAAGTACCCGCTACCCAGAATAGACGATTTGTTTGACCAGCTACAAGGCGCGTCCTACTTTTCCAAGATTGATTTGCGGTCAGGATACCACCAGTTGAAAATAAGGGAGTCAGACATTCCGAAGACAGCTTTCCGAACGAGATACGGTCATTATGAGTTTTTGGTGATGCCTTTTGGGTTAACCAATGCTCCAGCCGTATTCATGGATCTTATGAACCGGGTGTGTCGACCGTTCCTTGATACCTCGGTGATAGTGTTTATTGATGACATCTTGGTGTATTCGCGAAGCCAAGCCGAACATGAAGTGCGTTTGCGACAAGTGTTGGAGTTACTTCGCCGGGAGAAGTTGTATGCAAAATTCTCCAAGTGTGAATTCTGGTTAAGAGAAGTCCAATTTCTTGGCCATGTAATTAATGCCGAAGGACTGAAAGTTGATCCAGCAAAAGTTGAAGCCGTGATGAAGTGGGAACCGCCTCGAAGTCCCACTGAAGTACGAAGTTTCCTTGGTTTAGCAGGCTATTATAGAAGATTTGTCGAGAATTTCTCTTCGATAGCTGCTCCGTTGACCAAGTTAACTAAGAAAGGTGAAAAGTTCACATGGGCCGAAAAGCAGCAAGAAGCATTCCAGAAGTTGAAACAAGCTTTATGTGAAGCACCGGTGTTGGCTTTACCACAAAGCGGAGAAGAGTATGTGATCTACAGCGATGCTTCTAGAATTGGTCTTGGGTGTGTGCTAATGTAGAAAGGTCGAGTCATAGCCTATGCGTCCCGCCAATTAAAAGATGCCGAAAAGAAATACCCAGTTCATGATCTGGAATTAGCTGCGGTGGTTCTAGCATTAAAGTTATGGAGGCATTATTTATACGGTGTGAAGTTTGTTATTTACACTGATCATAAGAGCCTGAAGTACCTCTTCGACCAGAAAGAGCTTAACATGAGACAGCAAAGGTGCATGGATCTGTTGAAAGACTTTGACTGTGAAATTCAGTACCACCCTGGCAAGGCGAACGTGGTGGCAGATGCTCTAAGCAGAAAAGAAGCTCCATTGAAAGTTACATCCGCTTGTATGGGTGTAGCAAGCCGATTACCAGAATTGATTCGTTCAGCACAAGAAGAAGCGTGTAAGCCGGAGAATGTAAAAAGCGAAAGAATGGTTGGATATTTGAAGCATCTGGAAGAAAATGCTCAAAAATTGAAGATCTTCAGAGGTCGAATATGGGTCCCAAAACAAGGAGAAGCGCGGAATTTGCTTCTAGAAGATAGCCATTTTAGTCGATATGCAGTTCATCCGGGTAGTACTAAGATGTATCGGACGTTAAAACCGATGTATTGGTGGCCTGGAATGAAGAGAGATGTTGGAAGATTTGTGGAAAGATGTTTGACTTGTCTGCAAGTTAAGTCAAACCATCAGAAACCATATGGGGAAATACAACCATTGCCGGTTCCAGAGAAGAAATGGGACCACATTACCATGGATTTTGTGACAAAGTTGCCGCGGACACCGCGAGGTTATGATTCTATATGGGTGGTTGTGGATCGATTGACCAAATCGGCACAGTTTATACCATATAAAGAGAAGTACAGAGTAGATCAATTGGCAAAAATCTACATTGATGAGGTAATTTGTCGGCATGGATTACCAGCGTCGATTGTATCTGACCGAGATAGTAGATTTACTTCCCATTTTTGGCAAAGTCTTCAAAAGCAACTGGGTACAAAAGTACTTATGAGTACAGCATATCACCCGCAGACCGATGGCCAAAGTGAAAGAACCATTCAAACTTTGGAAGATATGTTGAGGACTTGTGTCCTAGATTTCGGTGGAAGCTGGGAAGATCATTTGCCTTTGGTGGAATTCACGTACAATAACAGCTATCATTCCAGCATTCAGATGGCCCCGTATGAAGCCTTGTATGGAGCACCGTGCCGTACTCCGACCTGCTGGACTGAAGTTGGGGAAAAGCCGTTAGCTGGACCCGAAATTGTAGCACAGACTGAAGAAAAGATCAAACTGATACGCGAAAATTTGAAGGTAGCTCAGAATAGACAGAAACAGTACGCGGACAAACGGGTGAAACCAATAGAATTCCAAGTAGGAGACATGGTAATGCTCAAAGTATCCCCTTGGAAAGGCTTAATCCGTTTTGGGAAGAAAGGGAAGTTGAGTCCTCGTTTCATTGGACCTTTCCGCGTATCCCAAAGAGTTGGAGCCGTGGCGTATAGATTGGAGTTACCTGATGAACTTCATGGTATACATGATGTATTTCATGTGTCCCATTTGAGAAAAACGTTGTTTGATAAGTCTCACCATATACCTCTTGCTGAAATTAAGGTGGATGAAAAGCTGAGATACCCGGAACAACCCGAGCGGGTGCTAGACCGCAAGATAAGACAGCTGCGAAATAAGAAGATCAGCATGGTAAAAGTCCTTTGGCATCATCACAAAGGTTCCGACATGACGTGGGAGACCGAAAGTGAAATGAGGGAGAAATATCCTCAACTTTTTGTATGATTTCGGGGACGAAATCTCTTAAAGGAGGGGAGAATTTGTAACGCCAAAAACATGTTTATTATATAATTATAATAAAAAGGGCAAAATGGTCATTTTACCTCAAAAGGGTAATTTGGTCTTTTGGACAGAAAAGGACTTGTTTTGTAATAATGTTTTGAGTCTTGAACTTAAAATGTTATAAAAACTGAATTTGTGTCATAATGTTTGAAGATTGTGGCAAAAGTCCTAAATATGCAACTCTAGGGACCAAACTGTAATTTCTGGAAGTATAAAAGCTTGGAAGCTTCTTCCATTGTGTGCAGAATTTTGTGTGTTACGGGAGAGAAAATTCTTGTGCGATTTCTGCAGAAATTGAAGAGTTTTGAAGAATTGAAGTTTGCAAAATCGGATTATAGCTTCAAAGGGTAGAATTGGAAGCTTGAAAGGTTAGTATTTCAAGTTCTTATAGGTTTGTTATTGATGAGTTTTGTAGAACTCAAAAACTGCATTTGCAGTTATAATTGTGTGATTAAAATAGTTAGATACTTCCATTAAGTCATAATAATAAGGACTTAATTCAAGAAAATGGAAGTAGGTTGTTATTTTGGATGAATTTGAAGTTTTGGGGTTGTTAGAACTAAGAACCCTAATTCTTCATGTGATTGATTGGGTGTATTTTAGGGGTTAAAAACCTTGTTAAAATGTAAGGTTTTAGCCTAGGAATAAACCCCAACCGATTAAGTCGAGCAATAAGTGCTTAAAATGGAAAATGGAAAATTCTAGCACAAAATCGGAGTTTTCTGCGCACTGCCCAGCGCTCGCGACTCGAGCAGGGCGTGGCTCGCGACTCGAAGAGCCCCTCCTTCGCGACTCGAGCACAGGGCGTGGCTCGCGACTCGAAGAGCCCCTCCTTCGCGACTCGAGCACAGTGCTGGTCGCGACTCGAGGCCTGGGCAGAAACTAAATTGTTTTCTGTGAATTTTCCAAGTTTGATTTTAATGCTAGGCTTATCCGATTGACCTGAAATTTTAAACATAGGTTTAATATGTTGCAAAACTTCATGGAAAATTATCGGAATACGAAAACGACCTCCCGAAAGTACTGTAGTAGAATACGTGTATTTCGGGAAGTGTATTAAATTTTTATACCAATGGTTAATGCTTGGAATTGGTCTTATATTAGACTCTTGTGCATTAGAACCAACTGAAATGGTATATTAACCTATAATTATTGTGAAATAAATGGAATTATAGGTACGGGACAAAAATCTACGGATTTCATTTCAAGGCAAGGAACAACAAACGCTAGTTGTAGCAAGCCTACAGGTGAGTAATCTCACTGTTATCCGATGTGATATTTGTTAAAAGAGCAGCTGCAAGTGGAAATGATTTTGGGGACAAATTTTGACAGAACATATGATTTGATATACGACAAGACCAGATAAGCCGTGAGTCTATTATAGACAAGAACGGAACTGTGAGTCAATATATCTATATAAACTGTTATATAGACAACAGCGGGCTAACCCGTGAGTCTAGGCAACAGCGGGCTAACCCGTGAGCCACAGTTTATTTGATGAGTTAAATTTATATAGACAACAGCGGGCTAACCCGTGAGTCTAGGCAACAGCGGGCTAACCCGTGAGCCACGGCAACAGCGGGCTAACCCGTGAGCCACATTTGATCTTGTATTGTATGATAATACATAATTGACTTTGTATAGAGAAATTTTATTCTTATACATGTTATTATTGGTTTGATTACTCATTGGGCTTTATAGCTCACAGTTTTATTGATATGTCCTGCAGGTGAGCGTGACCCAGCCAAGGGAAAAGATAAAGTCCGTGACTGAGGACTTAGCTTTTGAAGTAACGACCCGGCTTGAAGAATGTATAATATTTATGTATTGTACTTCGTGATACACTTGTACTCGTATTTTGTTAACTAATACCCCATACTTATGGTTTTTATTGTAAAATATTTGGTTTGAAAAACAAAAATTTTTAGGGTGTTTTTGTTAATAAGTCAGGTGTTACAGGAATGGCATGACTATGAGGTTTCTCTCAAACACTTAAGAGTGTTCGGATGTTTCTCATATGTCAAGACCAAGGACAGTGAGAAAGACAAGCTAAATGCCAAGTCGAAGAAGTGCTTTTTAATTGGTTATGACATGGATAGCATGAGGTACCAATGTTGGGATAACCAGAGTTGAAGGGTCATCAGAATTCGGGACGTGATATTCAACGAGATTGCCTTGTATAAAGACGCTTTCTCAGGAACTAACCGAAGCAAACCAACCGAACCAAAAGACGCTTTCTCAGGAGGAAGTTGTGTTTGAAGAAACACCCGGAGATGATCATCCGAAGTCTTCCGAGGAAAAGTCAAGTAGGGACTTCGGAAGCAGTGGGAATAATGAAGAAGAATTTGGGAGAACTGGAGATAGTGGGACCTCGTCCGAGGAGGAGGGTAACACCCCGGACCGAGGTGAAGATGATGAATCAGGAGCCCCAGCTCCAGGTATTCTCAAGAGATCCACTAGAGAGAGAGAAGACCTCTGGTTGGATACCCCGCGTTAGCAAATTACCTATTGCTGACCGAAAATGGGGAACTAGAATCTTATCCTGAAGCCTTGAGGATGAAAGACTCTGTACAGTGGAAGAAGGAGATGAAGGATGATATACGCTCACTTGACAAGAATGAGACATGGTATCTTGTCAAGTTACCAGCAAAGAAGAAGGTATTATCCAACAAGTGGGTGTTTCAGGTCAAAGACGAAGCTAATAGGAGGAAGAGACAAATATTCTCTCCAGTTGTGAAGATGACATTGTCTAACAAGTGGGTGTTTCTGCAAAGAACAAGGGATTGTCCAACAAGAAGGCATTGATTACAACGATATTTTCTCTCCAATTGTGAAGATGACCACAATCCGAACGGTGCTTGGGATCGTAGCATCCGAGGATCTCGACATAGAGCAGCTAGATGTCAAGACTTCGTTTTTGTATGGAGACCTGGAAGAAGACATCTACATGGCGCAACCTAAAGGTTTTGAGATTGCTGAAAAAAACCTCATGTGTCGCTTAAAAAAAAGTCCGTATAGATTGAAGCAAGCTCCAAGATAGTAGTACTTGAAGTTTGATGACTTTATTAGGAGAAATGGGTTCCGGAGGAGCGACTGCGACCACTACTGTTACCGGAAGCAACTCAAGACCTCATACATCATCCTGCTTCTCTATGTTGATGATATGTTAGTAGCGGGTGCTGACATACAGGAGATCAACAGGATGAAACAATAGTTGTCCAAGGAGCTCAAGATGAAGGACATCAGACCTACTAAGCAGATTTTAGGCATGAGCATTATCAGGAACCAAGCTTCGGGCGAGATCAAACTCTCTCAGGAGAAGTACATCCTGAAAGTTTTAGATAAGTCAACATGGCAAGTGCCAAGGTCTGAAGCACCCGCTTCTAAGCCACTTAAAGCTTCCAAAAGAGCATGCCCCAAAGACGGATGTTCCTTATGCATATGTAGTTGGCAATATGATGTACACTATGGTGTGCACAAGGCCAGACATTGTACATGCAGTGGGAGTCGTCAATAGATTTATGTCGAATCTAGGGAAAAAGCATTGGGAAGGAGTCAAGTGGCTGCGCCGCAACTAGAAGGGAACCTCGGACGCATCCTTAGTTTACAAAAGGTAGAAGTTTGTCCTTGAGGGTTTTACTGATGCAGATCTAGGGGGTTGTGTGGATTCATGGAAAAGGACGACTGGTTACGTTTTCACAATCGGAGCAACCACAATCAGTTGGATATCTAGATTGCAGAAGAGTGTAGCACTTTCAACCATCGAAGCAGAGTACATGGCAGTAGCAGAAGCTAACAAAGAACTGATGTGTTTGAAGAACTTCCTATTGGAATTAGGACAAAAACAGGAGGACTGTGTGTTGTGACAACGCCTAGTAATATCAAGTATTTTAGTCGTTGTTAGTCCCTATTCTTGGTGAGAATATATCATATTACTACTACAAAATGAGCCTAATACAGCACTTTGGGAGCAGCACTTGTAAAAAGAGTTGCTTCTGACGCTAATACAACACTTATAACATAAGTGTTGTATTAGCATACCTATTGCAGCACCGTTTTCATAAGTGTCACATGTTTTATTGAAAAAAACGTCACTTTTAGGAAGTGTTGCATGTTTTGGTTTCTCATAGCAACACTTGTTTGAAAGTGTTGTAATCAGTGACAATGTATAACACAAATAATACACACACATATAGATATCTCCAAACTATTAATCAAATACATATATATCTTTTGCTATAAAATAAAAAAATATTATGTTATTTGTATTTTATTAATTATTATATAAAATAACTACTATAATAAATAATAAATTTGATTATGATATATATGTAAAAGTTTTATATGTTTAACTTCCCACTATGTTAAATTTGAACAAAGTTAAAATTTCAATTTCATGGCTTTTATATTTCCCTCCTTACTTTCTCACCAAAAGTGAAAATTAAAATTTTTTGGCTCTTGTTTTTCCCTCATTATTTTTTACCAAAATTGAAGTTTCCTCCTAATTGCTTAATGTTAGGGTAAATTAAGCCATGCTTGTTTGGCACATCTGTTTAAAAAAAAAGAGACGTATTCCTAAAATACCCTAACTGTTTCACGCCTCCAACATTCACGCCTCCAATTACTATCGGGAGACCTACGCATCTTGTCTCCACGACCTGGACTGCTGCTTTGGTTCCTTCTCCGCCGGCGACGCTGCTGCTCCGGTGCCCTCTCCACCGGCGACCTCGTCTGCACCTTTGGCTTCCCCTGTTGTTGTCGTAGGTTCGTTCTTTTCCACTTTCTCATCTCGTTTTTCTTTAATTAAAATGTTATTCTATGTTAAATATCACATTCCACGAAATCATGTCGTTTTTATGCTCGATTTTGCTGTTTGTGTTGCTCGAATTTATATATGTTGCTGTTGTGTTCCTTTTTCTGTTCCATGAAATCCCCTGATGTTGATGTTAGCTCGAAATTTCTGGTCGATTTTGATGTTATAACATGTAATCTTGCTCGATTTTGATGTTATTAACATGTAAACTTGCTCGATTTTGAAGTTATTAAGATGTAATCTTGCTCGATTTTCTGAATTGGGACATGAATTGAAGGTGTATTCAGGGACATGAATTGAAGATAAATCATTACACTTATTAGGATGTTAACTTGCTGATTTGAAATATTGAAACAATTTTGATGTCCCAATTCATGTCTCAATTCTTGTAATATCATTACACTTATCTAGATTCATTCAAAACCTCCAATTCATCTTGATTCATACTTCTACTGCTTTAATTTTCCCTAGATTTGCATGTTTAGTATTTGCCAAACAGGTTATATAGAAGGAAATTGATTATCAGGGATGTGTCATTTGTGAACTTGCTTATCAGGGCTTCAGAGAGATGATGAATGGTAGAGAATGGATGTATCTACCTAGACGGTTACTTGAGTTTGATACTGGAGTTACTAACTTCCTTAATGTTTCATTTATTAAGGCAGCAAGGGGAGGTCAAATTGTTTGTCCTTGCAAACAATGTAAAACCCGTTACTGGTGTCGTAGAGATGAAGTGTTCAATCATCTTAAATGGGAAGGATTTGTAGAAAACTACTATGTATGGGTTTTTCATGGAGAAAAACCTTCAGTCATAACATCTAATAGTTATTCAGATGATAGTGATGTGTACATGAATGACAATTTTGCTGAACTACTGCACGATAGGTTCAGAGATAACATAGAGGAAACAAGTACGATTTAAGAGGGCGTTAATGTAGAGGCAGAGAACTTTTATAGGCTACTTGAAGACGGAAAGCAAGAGTTATTTCCAGGGTGTAAAATTTTTTCAATGCTATCTTTCATTATAAGAATTTTTCTGTACAAGACGCTTCACGGGCTTAGTAATGTGGCATTTAATGAGCTTCTGAAGTTTTTCAAAGAGCTCATTCCAGATGCAAAACTTCCAGCTACTTATAATGAAGCTAAAAATGTTGTAAGGGATTTAGGGCTTCATTATAAGAAGATACACGTGTGTCCAAATGATTGCATGTTATACTGGAAAGAGAATGAACATGCTGATACATGCCATGTCTGTCATACATCTAGGTGGAAACCAATGAAAATGAAACAAGGGATGAGACGCAATAAAAGTTGTTTAAATATATATCGAAAGGTTCCGGCTAAGGTGATGTGGTATTTTCCTTTAATACCTAGGCTACAAAGACTTTTTATGTGTTCAGATGTAGCTAAATATATGCCATGGCATGACGAAGGGCGTCCGAAAGATGGAAATTTAAGACATCCCGCAGATGGGAAAAGTTGGAAGGATTTTGATTATTTGTATCCACATTTTGCCAAAGAAACTAGAAATGTAAGGTTAGGGTTGTCAAGTGATGGATTTAATCCATTTCGAACAATGAGCATTTCTCACAGTACATGGCCTGTGGTGTTAATCAATTACAATTTGCCTCCATGGATGTCAATGAAACGAGAGTACTTCATGTTGTCAATGTTGATTCCGAGACCTGAATCACCTGGTAACAACATTGATGTATACCTGCAACCTTTAATAGAGGAGCTAAAAGAGTTGTGGGTTGATGGGGTGGATACATACGATAAATCAAAAAATGAAACCTTTAAAATGCATGCAGCCTTAACTTGGACCATTAGTGATTTTCCAGGTTACTCAATGTTGTCAGGCTGGAAAACAAAAGGAAAATTTGCATGTCCATGTTGTAATCGTGATACCGATTCATTGTACTTGAAGCATAGTAGGAAGATGTGTTATATGGGTCATCGTAGATTTTTAGATGCTAAACACCCATGGCGACGTAATAAGAGTGCTTTTAATGGCAAAGTTGAGAAGAGACCTTCTCCAAAATCCTTATCAGGCATTGAAGCTTTTGAAGAGTTATCGGGGTTTCAAAATCTGTTTGGAAAGACACAAAAGAAAAAAAACGACAGCACTTGTCCATGGAAGAAAAAGTCAATATTTTTTGAATTGCCATATTGGAAATTTAATACATGTCCGAATAATCTTGACGTGATGCACATTGAAAAAAATTTAGTTGATAACGTGGTAGGGACTTTGCTGGATATAAGTGGAAAGTCAAAGGATCATGCAAAAGCTCGATTTGATCTTTTAGAATTGGGCATCAAAGAGACGCTTCAACCCAAACTTTCTGATGACGGAAAACATGTTTTCCTTGAAAAAACGTGTTTTTCCATGTCTTCAGTTGAGAAAGACATCTTTTGTTCTGTTTTGAAGGAGGCAAAATTGCCATATGGGTGTGCATCAAACATCGCAAGGTGTGTACGCTCTTCAGAAAGGAAAGTTTCAGGTTACAAGAGTCATGATGCTCACATCATACTGCATTACTTGCTGCAAGTTGCAGTGAGAAAATCATTACCAAGGCATGTTGCCATCCCTTTGATCAGGTTGGGTGCCTTTTTCCGAAGTCTTTGCAGCAAGGTAATTAAGCCCCAAGAGTTTGATCATTTGCAAGCTGAAATTACAGAAACGCTGTGTGAATTAGAGAAGATATTCTTGCCAGCTTTTTTGACATAATGGTTCACTTACCTATTCATTTAGTAGAGGAAATTCGGCTTGGAGGACCTGTTCATTACAGATGGATGTACTTTATGGAAAGATATTTGTGTAAGTTGAAGTCATATGTTCGGAATAAGAGTCGACCGGAGGGATCCATAGCAGAAGGGTATTTGATTGAAGAATGTTTGACTTTTTGCTCATGTTATATGCATGAAGGAGTAAAGACACGACTAAATATGCGTCAAAAAGATGTTGACAATGTTGCTGGAGAAAACGAATCTGGTGGACCAATATTTGTCAATGTTGGTCATCTAGTTGGAGGTAAAAAACGAAGAAAGGGCAAGCCGTTCACTTTAGATATGCTTTCACGCGAACAAGCACATCGTTATGCCTTATTCAATTGTGATTGTGAAGATGTTGATGACTATATCAGGTTAGTAAAGAGTTTATAACTTTTCTTTTCTTCAATTTAATTAGATATCAATATACATAATTTCAAAACTAATTTATATTTTTGTGTGTCTTAATGATGTAGTGAACACCAAATATATATCGACAGCCAACCACGTCAAAGTAGGTGGACGCGAGCACAAAACCATAGTCATGAGTTTGCTAACTGGTTAAAAGACAAAGCACTAAACAACAGTGTTCCTGATCATATATTTTGGCTTGCTAAGGGTCCCAGTTTTACAACAAGGAGATACCATGGGTATTATGTAAATGGATATAGGTTTCATACCAAATCACATGATGCTAATTGTACTACTCAGAATAGCGGTGTTTCACTTACAGCTTCCACTCCCAGCTTTGCAAGCTCTAGGGACAAAAATCCAGTAGTTGGGGATGCCGACTATTATGGTAGAATTTTAGAAATAATTGAACTCGACTACTGGTCAAAGTTCAAAGTTGTTTTGTTTCGGTGTGAGTGGTACCAAGTTCAGAGGGATGATTATGGTTTAACGTGCGTTGACTTGAACAAATTCTGCTCCTCAGATGATCCTTTTGCCATGCCTTCCCAAGTGCATCAGGTGTTCTATGTGCCTGACCCAATAGAGAATGGTTTGCATTATGTTGTAAATAGGGTTCCTAGAGATCTCTATGACTTTGAGCAAGAAGGCGGTGAACAAATTGGTGACTCGTATTGGTGTGAACCTAATGAAGATATATCAACTTCTATGGCACAAGTTGGTGATCATGAGACTCAATTGCTAAGAGAAGATATGCACCCTCTTGTAGTTGATGCAAGCACAAGTTTAGCCGAGTTGGAGATAGTTGACAATGATAGTGACAATTCTGATTATGATGATACCATATGGGATTGGATGGAAGCAGATGAAGATGAAACTAACAATGTGTGTTGAATTACAAAATTACCCCTGTTTGCTGTCATTGCTTTTTTTATGATGATTAATATTTTGGATGTGTATTATGATGTGATTGCTTTTTGGATACTATAGAAATGGTTACTGATGTTGATTTAACAGTGTGCAGGTCACTAATGGGAAACAAAAGCAAGCAGGATCAAAGTTTACCAAGTCATGTCACTGATTATGATAGGATAAAACTATTGAGGGTTCGAGAGAATCAATAAAAATTAAAAGAACTCGGAATAACAAACATTGCAAGGTCTATGACAAGTCTGGTAGAAAGTAAAAAGAAAACGAGAAAAAAAATCAAAAACAGTGAGTACCACCGATAGAGATGTAGAACTTGATTGTGATGGTGAGGGAGATTACCGAGAAGCTACTGCAACTAAAGTCCCACCACAGGTAACCAAATTATCATATCTTTTTTAATATATTTATATAGTTTACTTTTGACTTTGGAGATTTAAAACCCAAAATATTCCAATTTAAACTTTTAACAAATGCCCGGGTCATGACATCAGCATTTGGATTCCAGTTGTTGAAATCTCCAATAAGTGAAGCCTATTAAAATTCAAGAAAGTTAACTTTTGTTAATTTATTATTACAGAAAATATTCCAGTTTTTACATTCTGCACATAACCATTTCACAGTTAATTTATTATTCCAGTTTTTACTATACCACCTAAACCACCGATATACTTCTGGTTTTTACATTCTGCACATAACCATTTCACAATACACAGGTTAGAGACTTGTTTCTTTTTCACTTAATGCAGAAAGAATGACTTATTAATGAGCTTTCTGCATTAAGTCCTAACTTTTTAGAAATTTGCCCACATCTGCCAACACCAGAAGCTCCTATGCCACCTAAACCACTGATATACTTCTGAAGCACAGCAGCACCCATTACCATGAACAAGGAAAATCAATTATTCAGAAAATTATAATATTAACATATCACATACTTTCCCTTTTTAGCTAATTTTTACATTTTACCTATTTGACCCACATTATCAAAAAAATATAATCCAAATAGACCCATTTTCACATAAAGATACTAATATTGCCCAAAAACCAAGAGGCATCGCATGACTATTTATCCTTCTAGGATGTTTTATCATCGAATTTCTGTTAACAGGAGAATACTTCATGGGTGCCCGAAAACGCAAGAAATAGCAATGTACTTTGTATTTTTCTTTATTATAGCATTGTACTTCTATTTCTTCTTTATTATAGCATTGTACTTCTATTTCTTCTTGTGATGTGGCTTTTAAAAGTTTTGTTGATAATGGTTGGTACTTGTTATATCCTAAAAGGGTAAAAAAGGAAATTACCCGGGCAGACAGTTCACCTATCACTTCCCGTCAAAACGGAAAACCCGAACTTGTCGATCATCACAGACCCGAAAAAACCATTGAAAAATCAGATGCTCAGATAGGGGTTCCCGGGCAGGGTCAGATTCTGTTTTCTCGGCTGACCGGGCTGCCGACTAGTCGGACTCAGATTAACGGGCACTGATTGTGGTTTGGTTTATGGTTTGTGCACGTTTCTTTTATGACGTTTGTGCACGTTTAGACGAGTTTTGCTACACCTTTATTTCTATCAAAGATTGTTGTTAATGTTATTGGCAATAGGGGTGTGCAAAAATACTAATGGTACCGAACCTGTACCGTATCTTATACTTCGGTTCGGTATTCTGGTCTTTTGTGCAATTTTGGTTACAACACATAATGTACATATTGTTTTGATGCTTGTTTAATAAGATGAAATTGTAAGTTACAACTAGGAACATATATCAATTGTGTTTGCAACAAGTTTGTCCATTTCGTTATACCTTTCGTTTCTGTGTTGTTGATTTTCATAATGTTTCTGTTTCTGTGTTGCTGGGTACAACATATGTTCTCCATAAACACCTTTCATGACATTTCCTAATGAAAGTTTATCTCTATACAGAAACGCCCACTATATGTTGCGCCAATGTCCATGAACAACTATGTTAATTTAGAAAAGCAACGGCGAGTGATGGCTCCAAGTATGTTTGACTTTGACAAAAATGCAACAAAAAAGAAAAGTGATGGCTCCAAATATGTTGATACGAATGTTGCAAAACGGAATCAATCGAGAGCAACTACCATGGGTGAACTGATCCTAAGTAAGAAAGGGCATAATTCTTCTACATTTGGAGCAAGGAGAAAGCTACTTCTTGATGAAAGTGATGATGAGCTGGATGATTTTGAGAGATCTAAAGGTATGTGATCCATGTTATGCATAATTTCAGAAAATGTCTCAAATTTTCATAATTACAAATTTTGTCCCTAATTTTCCATAATTTCGAATTGTCCTAATTTTCCATAATTTCATATTTCAGTTGCATCATAGGTATGTTATGTATATTTTCATGATTTCAGATTTTGTCCCAAATTTTCATGATCCATGTTATGAGAATGAAGATGATATGGACAGAGATGATTCTAATGGCGATGAGAATGAAGTGGATGTTATGAGATCTCTAGGTATTTAATTAGGTTCTTTGTCCTAATTTTCCATAATTTCATATTTCAGATTTTGTCCCTAATTGTTTGTTTGTTTTTTAATTTTGTTTTGGTGTTGGATTTATCAAGGGAAAGATGTTATTCAAGATCAATATCAAGAGGATGAATATATAGATATGATGGATGAAGGGTTTGATAAAGAGGCTGATTTACAAAATGAGGAGAATGAACCTGTTTATAAACAACCTGAAAGCACTTACTTAGAAAAAGAAATAGGTTAACTTGAAATATTTTACCTTGTTTTTAGATTAAATATATTAATTTATTTATAATTTGTTTTTAGCAATTTCTACAAGAAAAAGAGGGCCTACAATGATGCATGGCATGCAAGTGAGAACAATCGATGAACGTGAGATCATCATATGTAATGAATTTGGACAACCAGTTGGACCTAAAACAAAGGAGAAGGATATAGTGGGAAAGTTCTCACTTTTTTTGGGTACAATAGCTCGTAATCATGATTATGCACCATTAACCCATATTTCGTGGCACAAGGTACCAGATAAAGAGAAACAAAAGATGTGGGAGTTTGTATTGGTAAGTTTTATATGATTTTACTCATCTTATTTCCAACTTATTTTATCATTTATACTAAATTATTACCACTTTCAAGACAAAGTACATTCTTCCCGAATCTGATGCTGTCAAAGCTTGGGTGCTAAGGACTATTGGAGCTGCTTGGAGGGGATACAAATGTAGGGTTAAGGAAAAGCACTTCTATAAATTTAAGGACAACAAAACAAGATGGAAGAATCGACCTAAAAATATTCTAGATGATGATTTTTTAAAGTTACTGAGCTACTGGAATAAAAAAAGAAGTGATGGTAATTTGCTATAAAAATGCTTGTCTTTATTAATTTGTCTATATATCCATCTTTTTTGTCCATGTGTATATTAATTGTGTTTTGTTTGCAGAACCAATGCTTACAGAAAAAAAATGCACGCAAGGCTCAAAAGAATATGCACACAACTGGCCCAAAAAGCTTTGCTAGGATCCGTGAGGAAATGGTAATGTTTTTCCTTTGTTAGTGATGTGTGTTAATATCCTTCATTATGATCATACTCGATATAACAATCAACTTATCCTCGAGACTAATGTGTTCAATCCTTCTCTTAATAAACTCAAAGTACAATGCTGTAATGAGAAAAAAAGCCTTTTTGAGCAGATTAGAGAATAAAGCAAAGTACAATGTTGTAATGAGAAAAAAATGCCTTTTTGAGCAGATTAGAGAATAAAGCAAAGTACAATGTTGTAATGAGAAAAAAATGCCTTTTTGAGCAGATTAGAGAATAAAGCAAAGTACAATGCTGTAATGAGAAAAAAAATTCCAAATAACAACAATATTCAAAAAGCTTAAGTTCATAGCTAAAATGGGAAAATGAGTACCAAAGTAGCTTTTTAGGATTATTCTTTTGATAATTATGTTATTGTGCATACAGATGAATGAAAACCCAAATAGGGAACAACCTGACTCAGCTCAAGTGTTTGAACGCACACGTATGAGGAAAATTGGGAATGTATATTGCGATACATATGATGACACAGCAAAAAAGATTGTAAGATTGTACAAGTTTTTATATCAATTAGTTATGTTATTACATAGTTGAAAATTTGTTTAACTTTCATTTCTAAATAAACTGAAGGAACTAATGAAGAACTACCAACCCCCAGAAGGTGTGACTGCTCTGGTTGATCCTTTTGTGGCTGTGATGGGTAAAGAGTATGATGGACACTGTAGACTCTACGGTAAAGGTGTCACCAAAACATTACTAAAGAAGGTCAATGGTGTTGATACATCAGAAGCAGGAAAGAGACAAATAGCTGTTATGAGAAAAGAGCTTGAAGACGACCATGAAAGAAAGAAGGCTGAAATGCGGAAAGAACTTGAAGAGGAGCATCAGAGACAAAAGGCAGAAATGCGAAAAGAACTTGAAGAGGAGCATCAAATACAAAAGGCTAAAATGCGAAAAGAGCTTGATGAGGAGCATCTAAGAAAAAAGGCTGAGTTAGAAGCCATCCGAAAGGACATCGACAACAAAATGAAAAAGTTAATGGAAAAATTACATGATTAACCTCGGGAGACCTTCTGAAGTGAGATCTCCTCTACGTTTAGTTAAAGGTATGACTTTATCAAGGTATAATGTATACATTTATAGCTAATGTACTTTGGTATAGAAATTGTCCCTGGTTAGAATTTCAGAAGTGGTCCTTAATTTGTAAGTGTTTATTTGTATTTCAACAAAATATTACCATACTAATCCACTTCTTTATTGTTTCTAAATGTACCAGGCTATGTATTTTTGGGGCACATAAAGATGCGTGTTGATTTTTGTAACCATATCAAGTGAAAGAAAGTAGAAGACATGGAGGATGTGAACTTTCTATTAATGTACTTGATAGTTTTATGTCGAGGATACATTTAATGTTTTTTTGGGATGTGTAAAACTACAATACACTATTTGTTTTGTTTTAGTTCTAGGAAGTTAATATTTTAAATATTATTGTATAAACCTTGATATTATTTTATCACATATTTTATTGTCGTTAAAAATCAGTTACTAGTTGTGATAAGCGTCGTAATAAGCATTGACTGGTGTTGTTTTTATACATTGAAGTGCTGCACTTTCTATGAATAAGTGTTGCAAATAGGCTATTAGAAAATCAAACAAGTGTTGCACTTCATGTATACAAGTGTTGCACTTCATGTAAAAAAGTGTTGCACTTCATGTAAACAAGTGTTGCACTTCATGTAAAAAAGTGTTGCACTTCCTGTAAACAAGTGTTGCACTTACAAGTGTTGCAGTTCTTAAAATAATGCAGCACTTCAAAAAAGTGTTGTATATCCTAAAATAAGTGTTGCATAAGGCCTAAGGCGACATCACCTAAAGCAGCACCTGGTAAAGTGTTGTATTAGGCCAAATACAACACTTTTAAGGCCTATGACAGCACTTTTTGGGTGTTGGGTTAGGCCTATTTTGTTGTAGTGTATATACATTGGTATTTCTCACTTTTTGCGCTAGTGCTTGTTTGCAAAGAAATGTTTCAATCAAGGGCTAAATGCGGACAATTGAAGAAGTGTTGAGGATAAAGACAAATTCAGTCGAATAAACACGTGCGCCACGGGAATGAAGCCATGCACGACGCGCCACGTCAAAAGTAAGGCGGTGAAGAGAATTCAAATGATTCGATTCATGTTTTATTGCACTTTTTACCCTTATTTATGTTGGATGCTTTTTGAATGCGTTTGGTTTGTATTTATTGTTTCTGGATTCTAAATATACCTTCTGATTTCAGTAAGCAATCTAGGGTTAGGATTTGGTTTAGTTTCATTTATTTTATGTTTGGTTTTGAATTTGAATTTGAAAATTTTTGTGTGTTTTGGGAAAGTGGAAGTTAGTCCCTTTGGCTGTAGCGTGACACTACAGTTGGTAAGTTATCGTCTTGTCTTGACCACCAAACTCCCATGGATCGACCCTCACTACCGCTGTGCTAGTGTGTGTGAGGTTTTATTTTCTTACTTTTGACCGCACGACGACCTAGGCGTGTCAAATTTTGGCGCCGTTGCCGGGGAGTTGTGAGCTTAGGATAAGACGATCTGTAGGGAGGTGTTTTCTGATTTTTAATTTTAGTTTGACATTTAGTTTGGTTAGTATTTTCTATTTTGGTTTTTACGGGCGTTTTGCACTAGTGCATGCGTACCCGTCGGGGTGGGCATACATCACCCTTGCTTTTTGACTTTGAAATCGAACGAACCGCACGCAAGAATCGTGTGCGTAGGCATCTAGATAGAATGAGTCCCAGTAGTGTCACTATAGAGGATGTTACCCATGAGCCTGTGGGCGAGGTAACAGGGGGAATTACATTTATACCCCCAGTGTCGGAATTTCACTTCGGTAGCACGAGTGCTAGTGGTGGTGCGGTTTCAGCCCCCACATCGATACCATCATGCACTCCGCCTTCAGTTCCACCTTTAGGACAAATCACAACAATACTTTTCCGTTGCGTTGGCTTGGGGAGCGCCGACCCGAGATGGCAACCCACCGCACGACAGCAAGCAACCATTTCTCAACTGCAACAATCACAACCATTACAACCACAGTACCAACAACCCATCTTTAAACCACAACCTGTTTTTCAAACCTTACCACAACAAACCCAATAGTATGTGCAACCACAACAACCGCCACAGCAGTATCAATACCAGGAGGTAGAGCAAGGATATGACGAGCAGGATGAAGGATGGATTCCTCCGCAGCAGCAGCAACAGTGGAACCGAGGTCGGGGACCTCCAAGGAGAATGCAACAACCGCAGCAACATCAAGGGCAGCAATTTTACAATAACAATGATCATCACAACGGTAACTTTGTTCCACCCTTACATTTTGCACAACCGAGAGGGCAATCGGTTGCGTCACACTTCCAACCTCGGGAGTATGACGATGCGTCGCCCATTTATATTCCTGAAAATGTAGATGCTCAAATAGAGATTAGACCGCAACTTTTAGGAATATTACCTGAGTTTAGGGGTTACAAGCAAGATGATCTATATAATCACTTATATGAGTTCATAGCCATAGCTAATGCCAATACCCCTAGGAACACAAAAAAGAATATATTTAGGTTGAGACTGTTCCCATTCACCTTGAAAGACAAAGCCAAATACTGGTTCACTTCTCTTCAGCCTAATAGTATTACCACATGGGAGCAACTAAAGGCCAAGTTTTTGCAAGGGTTTTATCTAGCAAGTAAAATCATCGAGATCCGACGAGCGATTCAAGACTTTCAAAAAAAGCCGGGGGAGGCATTTCACGAGGCTTTTGATAGGTTAAAGGAGTTGATGAGGTCATGCCCACATCATGATATTCCAAAATGGCAGCTGGTAAAGCTATTCTTTGAAGGGGTGGACCTGACCAATCAAGCGATGATCAACGCATCATCCAGCGGGACCATTATGATGAAAGACCTTGATGATGCCTGGCGATTTTTAGAACAACTCAGCAATGGATCAAAGGAAAATTTCTCCACCAGGAAACCCGTAAGTACAGCTGCGGCAGTAGGAGCAGATGCAGACCGGAAGAAAGATGTGAAAAAGGAGATTGGTGAGTTGAATAGAAAGTTCGGTAGGTTAATGTCCACTTTGCAGAATGGGCCCCATAATCAGCAACAAAGTGGTCAACAAGGACAAAGAATGCAGGATGTCAATCAAGTTCACGACCAAGGTCAAGGTCAGTACAATAATGGACGACCTTACAGGCCTTACAACCAGGGAACCCAAAATTCCTACAACAGCAGGCAGAATAATTATCAGGGACAATCCTCAAACCAACCTAGACAATTCCAGCCTGGAAACAGTAGCAGTCCGAATGGGAATAACAATAGCAACAGGGGGTCAACTAGCACTAGCAACAAGAGAATATGATTACTAAGATGTATGATTTGTTCAACGCCAGTCAGTAGCAAACTCAAGCAAATGCCAAGGCCATTGCTAATATAGAGAGGCAAATATCTTAGATGGCCGAGGACCAAAGGAAAAGGGATAGTTGTAAATTTCCCAGTACTACAGAAATTAACCCAAATCATACACAAAGAGTTGGGAAAGAGCATGTGAATGTTGTTGAAGCAGAATGGAGAAAGATCACTAAAGAGGATTTGTTAGGAAAGGAGGAAGAGTCTAAGACTGAGGAGAGTAAGGAAGAGGATGAGGAAGGTGATCAAGTTAAGGAGGACAAGGAAGTCCCGATGGATGAGCAGCCAGTGGTGGCTGGTATTAAGAAAAAGAAGGATAAGAAAGTGAAGAAGAGGCAGGAGGTGCCAAGCAACCCAATTGGGCCATCGATAAATCAACCTCTATGGGATGAGCTGAAAAATGGTCCTGAAGATACAAGGATTTTTCAGTAGATGTCTGAAAAGAATGGGAAGTGCAAGACACGTACACCAGACATGGTAAGATTGACTGTCAAAGCAAGTGAGGCTTTGTTAGGGACACTGCCCAAGAAGGAAGGGGACCCCAGTTCACCGCTGATTACTGTCACGGTAGGGGATGTTATCATTAGGAACACGTTTCTGGATTTAGGAGCAAGTGTTAATGTGTTGCCAGGATATTTGTATGACAAGTATAAGAATAAGGAGCTGGAACCTGCAAAGACGGTATTGCAGTTGGCAGATCAGTCAACGAAGGTTTCCCGGGGTAAGCTAACCAACGTGATAGTCAAAGTTGGTGACTTCTTTTATCCCGTTAATTTCTTGGTAATGGAGTACGAGAGTTTAGAAGATGCACCTGCGTTAATTTTAGGACGTCCATTCTTAGCCACAGCTGGGGCTATAATGGATTTAAGACTGGAGACTTGAATATCTCTTTTGGAACAAGGAAACGCAGGCTGAACATGTACGGATGCCCGATATCATTACCACCGGGGGTATAATGACAAGTACTTGAGCAACAACCCACTTATGGCACCAGGAATAAAGGATAAAGGAAAGAAATAGACACGAGAAGGTGAAGGTGAAGAAGAAGAGATCTTATGGGAGGCAAAGCGACATCCGCTATCAACTGTTGACAAAGTGCAGCTACTCGATATGATGGGAATGATGGAGTTAAAGCACCAACAATATGAGAAAGACACACGGTGTAGGGAGGCAAAGATCTTCCAGCTCCTGGACACACAACAACAATGGATTAGTCAAGTGAGCAATCGAATGACACAACTTACGACATTCTTGCAACGCTGGTCCATGATTTTACACAAGGAATGAAAAGGATGATGCCACGGGAAGATCGGAAAGAGTAGGAGGAACACGTCTGGCTGAAGACGTTAAACTTAGCGCTTGTTGGGAGGCAACCCATCCTTTTTAGGTTAGGTATAGTGCTTTTAGGAGTAATTAGGATAATATTATCATCATCATTGCAGGTACTAGTGGTATGAAGCAAGTGTGGGGTCACACAAAGGACTTTGGAAAATTTGAAAGCCGCGACGCGGCAAGGAGACAGGCGCGACGCGGGATCGCAAGGTAACCCGATGCGCAGGGGTTACTTTGGCGATACGCGCGACGCGGATTGCATCCACACGCGTCGCGGGAAACGATCGGACAGAAAATTCTCTATAAGGTACGTATATCATCGCGTAAACACACACCACCCACACGCACATCAGCCTGTTACTTGGAGATCATGATGCTCATTCATCAGCCCCGAGCGGGTGTTTACATATGGGCACCGACAGAGGCACCACGGGCTGCCTAGGCTCAGTCAGAGCCAGAGCCAGCCCAGCCAGCGAGGAGACATAGACGGAGAGAGGAGCCAGTAGATGACCAGCCCCAGCCGTAGCTAGCAGACGTGCTGACTGCCTTTCGGGAGCTAAGCGAGAGGGTTACCAGGGTGGAGGATCAGCTGTCATTAATCAGGGAGGTATTACTAGATATGGCCTCCCAGTCTGGACGATGCCCACGACCCTTCCCAGCCAGAGCTCATGATGACGAGGCGGATGTTTTGAATAAAAATTTACTCCTAAAAGTATGACCGACTGTGGACATTTTGAATAAAAATTTAATTATTTAGGAAGTCAATATAACATGAAAAGTTGGACACAATGACGAACTAATGAAATGAGTGCCTTACGCATATATTAAGTTCTCCACAGAATAATCGTCAAATCAAATAAAGTTTTACACTTCATAAGTTCCCAATACATATCAAATTAAACTAAATACACTCAAACCAACTTATTAGCGAGTCTAATGCCTATAGACCTGGTATGAGAATCATGTTTTGCCCAAGATAATGATTTAGTGAACGGATCGACAAGATTATCTTCCTATATAACTCTACTAATTGTGATGTCTCCTTTTTCAACGAGCTATTAGATATAGTGGTAGTTCCGGAGTATATGCCTTGTGGGCTTGTGAGCTCTAGGTTATTTAGCCAAGGCGACTGCACCCTCATTGTAATAGAAGATTTCAACAAGACCATCAATGTTAGGAACAACACTGAGATCCCTGATGAACTTCTTCATCCACATGGCTTCTTTTCCAGCTTTATTAACTACAATATACTCAGCCTCTATCATCGAATCCGCTACTGTTTCTTGGTACTCCTCCAAGTTACTGCGCCACCATTCAGTAAGAACACGAATCTTGGCTGCAAACAATAGTCTTCTCTGTCGGTTTGGAAGCTAGCATCACTGTAACCACTCATAGTGAGTTCTTCCAAGTCTCCATAGACCAAGAACATGTCTTTTGTCCTCCAAAGATACTTAATAATTTTCTTGACTACGGTCCAATGATTCTCACTAGGATTGGCCTGATAATGACTCGTCATGCTCAAGGCATAAGACACATCAGGCCTTGTACTTATCATGACATACATGATTGAGCCCACTACCGAAGCATATGGGACTCAACTCATTCTTTCTAGTTCATCGCTAGAACTAGGAAATTGGTCTTTACTCAATGTCATACCATGCTGCATAGGTACGAACCCTTTCTTGGAGTCATGCATCTTGAATCTCCTAAAATTTTTTCTATATATGTACTCTGGATTCAACCAATGAGTTGCCTAGATCTATCTTTATATATCTTTATACCAAGTATGTATGCTGCTTCTTCAAGTCTTTCATAGAGAAACAATCCCCAAGCCAAGTTTTAACACTTTGTAACAATGACATTTTGTTTCGTATGAGTAGCATGTAATCAACATACAGTACAAGGGATTTAACAACACTCCCACTAGCTCTGACATATACACATGGCTCATCTTCACTTCTCAAAAATCCAAACGCTTTGGCTTTCTCATCGAAGCAGAGATTCCAGTTGTGAGATGCTTGTTTGAGTCCATAAATCGACTTCACAAGTTTACACACTTTATTAGGATATATGGATTATACAAACCCTCTGGTTGTGCCATATACACATCCTCTTAAAGTTTTCGGTTAAGGAAAGCGGTTTTACATCCTTTTGCCATATTTCATAATCATGAAAGGCTGCTTTGGCAAACAGTATCCTAATAGATTTTATCATTGTCACTGGTGAAAAAAGTTTCCTCATAATTAATCCCTTGGGTTTGAGTATAACCATTTACCACCGGTCTGGCTTTGTATGTGTGTATGTTCCCATCCATGTCTGTCTTTTTCTTGAAGACCCGTTTACACCCAACTGTTTTAAGGCCAGGTGTTTGATCAACCAAATTCCAAACTTGATTATTATACATGGATTTCATCTCGCTCTCCATAGCCTCCTTCCACATTGCAGCGTCTGGGCCTGCCATTGCTTCCTGATAGTTGGTAGGTTCATCATCATCTACCATTGAGTCATCACTTTTAGTAATATGAAGGCCATGAAACTCATGTACATGACTTACTCTATAAAGTCTTCAGACAGGAGGTGGAGGTATGTCAGATTCCTCAGCTACACTTGGCTGAGGCTCAATAGGTTTCTCAACCTCTGATTGAGTGTTAGTGCTGTAACACCCGATTTTTTTTAAGACAAATACACCCAAAATTTTTCACTATTAAACATAGTTTTTAAACATACCAAACCATATAGTTAAGCGTATACTTTTAAACAAAAGGGTACAAGTGTATCAAGGAGTACAAAACATAAACAACTCCTTCCAAGCCGGGCTGCTACTGACACCATCAATGAGTCATATACGGGAATTGAATTTAAAGAAAATATACCTGAAACCACATCAGTCTTTTCACGAGCTTCTTCCACAGTCATCTGGAATGCTCGTGATGCCACTTGTCCTCCCCGACCCTTCACCTCTTCATTCTTTCCTCCCCACTCCTCTCTGGGTTATCACCAAATGCTCTATATTTAACCTGGGGACAGTTCGGACGAATGTGATCCGTAGCCCCACACTGAAAACACCTTCGTTTTGCCCGACAGTCTCGAGCGATGTGCCATTGTTTTCCACAATTTCGACAACCCAACGATAGAGTATCAACTCGAGAACTTCCTAAGTGCTTTTGCCTGCACTTCTCACACCACTTTGTTTCTTCTTTTTGGCCTTTACCCTTAAAGCTAGACCCCGGTTGTTGCGACTTTTTCTGAGGCGTCCATGGTTGTTCTTCCGCCTTTCTTTTCATTTCATTTATTTTTTTTCCTCCTCTTGCCTTTGAAGTTCCGTCTCTCTTTCTGTTGCTCTATCCACCACCTGTCGGAAAGAAGACAATTGAAGTGGTTGTACTATTTCTCGAATTCGAGTCGTTAATCCCCACACATATTTATCAATCTTTCTCTTCTCAGTGTTTATTTGATGTTCTGCAAATCTGGCCTTCTCTAGAAAACTCATAGTATATACTTGTACCGAGTGAGACCCTTGTTCCAAATGCAGAAACTCATCTTCTAATCTTTTTACAAGTACCTCGGAGCAATATTCTTCATTAAACTTCGTTTTGAATTGCTCCCATAATAATGATTGCATCAAGTCAAGACCCAACGCCTTGCTAAATACTTGCCACTAATGTAAAGCATTACCTATTAATTGGTTCGTGGCAAACTCCAATTTATCCCCTTCAACACATTTACTGATTCAGAACACTTTCTCGGTGTGCATTAGCCATTCCATCGCTTGAACCAGATTATCAATCCCTGAAAACTCTTTGGGTTTACAGCCAAGGAAGGTCTTATAAGTGCATTCAGTCTTTTTCTCAGAGCTTCCCTCTCCTTGGACTTCCTTTTCAACCCGTAATCCACTTTCACCTTGACTCTCGTGTTCGGGTTGCTAATCATGAGCTTACTTTGCAGCCCCTTCACCCAGTACGTTCATCAGAGTATGTAGTAATTCTCTTACCACATCAGTCACTATGGTTCGTAAATCCGGTGGATTTTCCTTTACTTGTCCCCTTGCCCTTCTTCCAACCAAGCCTTGAGAACGGGCTCGACCACCTCTCGAGGCTCCATGCCCCGAATTTCCTGGTGCAGGATTACTTCTTGTACTTCTTATACTTCAAAATTAAACAAACAATTAGGTTATATATAATAACAAACTTATATACACCCAACTGTACAACATGTCTACTATCTCTCAAGGTTTAAGTACAGGGTTCTATTCTACAGACATCTAGTTCACTTAAACCACGACTCTGATACCAATTTGTAACACCCGATTTTTCTTTAAAACAAATACACCCAAAATTTTTCACTATTAAACATAGTTTTTAAACATACCAAACCATATAGTTAGGCGTATACTTTTAAACAAAAGGGTACAAGTGTATCAAGGAGTACAAAACATAAACAACTCCTTCCAAGCCGGGCCGCTACTGACACCATTAACGAGTCATATGCCATTGTCACCGACCTTCTCCTTACCCTTAGCAGGGTCACGTTCACCTGCAGGGACATTTCACACTACACTGTGAGGTATAAAGCTCAATGAGTAACCGTATCAACAATTTAGCATGTATAATAAAGATAAGTCATGTACTAATCTCAATACAAGTTAATCCACATCTGTTCTTCATTTGGATACAAAATCCAATCTCCTAGCCACAAAGGCCATTCATGTTTGGATTTCAAATCCAATCTCCTAGCCACAAAGGCTGTTAGTATTTGGATATCAAATCTAATCTCCTAGCCACAAAGGCCTTTAGTATTTGGATATCAAATCCAATCTCCTAGCCACAAAGGCCGTTATAACCACATAGGCTTCTACCATGTAATTCGGGTAACTAACCCAACTTCCAAGCTATTAAACTCAACTCCAAAACAACTTCAAGTTGCAAGAGTTCAACCAATTCATATCATATTTGATATAGTATAGATTACTCAACTGGTTTGAATTTCTAGCTAACACCACAGTAGGTACAAACACTTCTTCAACACTTCCAATACCTACACAACCATATGCATACAAAATAGGGGTGAATACCTTGTATTTCCACCATCCAAGCTTAAAGCTTGACCACAACAGTTAGGGTTTGAGATTAGAAGCTTTTCAACCACCCAAATAAGTGCTATATACACAAACTTCGACTAATCACAGGTGGTTCACCATAACCCCTCGAAATCAACCCAAATCAACTGTTCAATTGAGCTATAACAGTAACCTTTACCTTCAAGAAGCAAGATACCAAATATTACTTCAATCCATCGAGTTCTAGCCTTCCAATTTGGTTCTAAGATGATTTGGGAATATTTTCTAGGGTTTTTCAGTTTTTTGGTTCGAGAGAAAAATACCCAAAATGGCTGAAAACCGCGACTTAAAAAGTGAGTCTGCACGTAACACGGCCCGTGTCCAAATTACACGGCCCGTGTTATGCTGAACACGACCCGTGTTTAACTTGCACGACACGTGTAAGTTTCGGTAAGCTTCGGTCGACTTTTACACGACCCGTGTTCATATAACACAATCTGTGTAACCCATTTTTGGCGTTTTTCGTGCGTAAACTCTACTCAGTAGGTGTTCTAACCATCTAAACAATTATAACATCATATTTAATCATAATTACACTATGAGTAACATATAAATACTTACCAAAAATAACGTGGTGTTACAAGTGCTAACTTCTGGTCCTTTGTTGGTTGGTTCTTGAATCTCATTAAGATCAATTTGGATCCCCCTAGCCTCTTCTTATATCAGCTCCCTCTCTCGGAAGACTGTCCTTTGTGCAACAAATACTTTGTTCACGGAAGGTTTATATGACAAATACCTAAAATAACTGACTTGATAACCAACAAAGTAACATCTATCTAATTTCAATAAAAATATGATTTTTAACACGAAGCAATGGATCAAAACTACTTAAACAATACCAAATCTTGATTAAGTGGCTCCAATACCACTGTTGGAATAAAATAACATAAAAAACAAGAACCATGGAAGCAAAGATTAAAATATCGTATTCCACCAAGAATAACAAAATCATGTACTCTTTTGTAACTATGAACTGAAGAAGGATCGAGATGTAGATTTTGCAATTCACATATGATGTGTCTAGAATGTTTAGAGCCCAAATCGGAACTCCTCAAATGGAATCGCATCCAAGACAACGATCTAGCACCCGTTGATGTAGTATAACAGTTTGCTTGAGGATTAAGCTATGTTTCTATCGGGTATGTGAAGAAAGTTAGCCAGTAGAGGGGTAGGGAGAGAGGGTGACAAAAATTAGTGTGTCTGGTGTATCTAATTCGATAACTATGATGCGTATTTATAATACCCATCATCCTTATGTTATCCCATTGTGATTAAAGGCTATTTGAAATTCAAACCGTTGAAATTTACACTTAAGTCCTTTATCTTGCTGCAGTTTCTAATTAATATATCTTTACTTTTATATATTAATAAACTCAGTCCTCATGTTTACTTTCGATCTTTTTGGCTAAATGATCTCTTGCGTATACCCTAAATGAACCCTACTATATATAGTAACATTACCAACTCGTTATGACCATGGCACATAACTAACAATTATGTCATGATCCCTTGGAATTTAGCCATTATTATGCAGATTGTTTTGCATGTACTATTTACGTAAATAATAAGAGTTGAAGGTATGAAGTACAAATAAGGTATGACTAGGGATGAGCAAAAACCGAACCATAAACCGAAAAACCGAAAAAACCCGCAAAATCGAGACCAAAAAACCGAAACCGAAAAACAAACCGACGGTTTGGGTTTCCAATTTTCGAAAACCAAAAATATCGGTTCGATTTTGGTTTTGGGAATGTCAAAAACTGAGTAAACCGAACCAAACCGAAGATATAAAAAAATAAGTTAAACTTTTTGGATTTTTTATAAATTAACAAAACATAGTTTATATGATATTTGATAATGTTTTGTTTTGAAAAAAAACTAAAAGAGTTTATATATGCATATTCATATGGATATATGCATATAATTATAAATATAAAAAGTTTATTTTTTTAAATACTCTAATCGTTATTTAAGAAAACTTGGGTATATATTTTCTTAAAACATATTGCGTAGAAAAAAAGTTCCAACGTTCTCTCATGATTAGAAAAATGAGTGGTTGTGATCAAGGTGACATTTTTGTAAATAAATCAACTGAAGAATGCGCTTCTTGGAAAAACGGACGTAGAAGGGTATAAAAGTAATTTTGTGAAATCAATGGGATTTGCGGATTTCTCGATTTCTTTTCATTAAAAACATCTGCGATTCAATTCCGATTTCTCGATCTCTTGATTTCTCGTTCGTTGTTAACTTCCGATTTCTCGATTACGCTTAAATTCGGATTTGTTGATTTCTCGATTTCTTGATCATATTATGCTTTGTTTCACTAATCATGCTCTACATTCTTAGAGAATGGTTTGTAAAATTTTTTGTTGACGTAAAAAAATAGTTACGTAAGAGTTTTCAAAGCTAATTCTCAGAGAATCGTAAGCAATGTCAACGGTAAGTAAGTGTAATAACTTGTTCATGAAGAATTCTCAAAGAATGTTATATGTGTTTAATATCTGTAGTACACAGACTAAAGATTCTTGTAGAATAATTATACCATCCTCGGAGAATGGAGTAGTTATATATGTTTACAGAAGGCTGGGAACTGCTATATGGAAAGCCTCATTCTCTGAGAATGTCTCATTATCTAAGAATGCCCCATTCTCTAAGAATGAATGTGAACCATTCTCATGAACGTGAAGGAATGCTACTGCATTCTCATAGACATTCATCCCCATTCTCGGAG
This sequence comes from Cichorium intybus, assembly GCA_023525715.1. Classification (NCBI taxonomy): domain Eukaryota; kingdom Viridiplantae; phylum Streptophyta; class Magnoliopsida; order Asterales; family Asteraceae; genus Cichorium; species Cichorium intybus. Next base: position 49,120,368 of record CM042016.1, on the reverse strand, counting down.
AATGTCTTTCCAAAACCCATAAGAAAAAAAAGGCGAAGATCAATTTTTTTTACAAACAATCAATTACGCAGATCCGCTAGGGGCTATTTTATATATATATATATATATATATATATATATATATATATATATATATATATATATATATATATATATATATATATATATATATATATATATATATATATATATATATATATATCAAATTGGAACCAATATTTTTCTAGGAACCGTAGGAACATTTTTACTGAAATTTTTTTTTCAAAAAAAAAGACATAATACACCTAATCGCTTATATTTAAGACCTTTTTTAAAAAAAAATTGAAAAAATAATATATATACATGAAATGTGCACATATGCACGACACGTGATCATATACACATGTGCGAAAAAATGCATATATGCACATTTCGTGTATACATATTATTTTTCAAATTTTTTTTGACAAAAAGTCTTAAATATAAGCGACTAGATGTATAATGTCATATTTTTTGAAAAAATAATTTTAGTCAAAAAGTTCCTACGGTTCCTAGGAAAATATTGGTTCTTCCTTGAAACGGACTCTATATGTATATATATATCCTATTCTAATAAATAAGTAACTCAAAGCCACATGTCACCACCATATTCATTTGGCCACATGTCATTTTCTCATGATTTTGAATTTCCCTAAAAATTAAAAAGTTCATTAATGTTCTTTCTAAAAAATAAAAGTTCATTAATGTGCTTTTATGAAGGTATTTTATTAAATGTACTAACATTTGTAGCGTAATTATGTTGCCATAATGCGATTACTAATTTTGTTAATCTTAATAATCTCTTTATGATTGCTAATTTTATTTTTTGGTTATTTCGATTACGATGACAAATTAATAACAAATTTTCTGTATTTAGGATTATATTTTTTCTTAAGAAATAGAAAGATATTTTCTGGTAACTTAAATAATTTGGTGGTTACATATCACTACAAAATGTATTAATTTTAATAAACAAACAGTATATTATATTCTAATACTTAGTTGAAAATATCTTTCTTATTTATATTTTTTTTAGCCTAACTTATCTGCCACAATTGTTCATTTCTTTTTTTATTGCAAATATAAGAAACCCGGAGAAATTTGGAAATATAGAAGAGAACTCATAGAAATCAGAAAATTCTAAGCATTAAATTGCTTTGTTTTGCTTGATGTATTGGCTTGTAATTTTCTCTCTACTTTAGTTCTTAACAATTGAACTTGATCGATTTTTTGTTTTATTTTTCAATTTCTTGACCTAAATCGTTTTGTTTTGCTTGACCTAAATCTTTATTCATATATATCCTACTAGGTTAGAAACCCGTGTGTTACACGGTTGACAATTAATAACTTATATAATAAAAAAACATTTGAGAATGCAATCTGATAATAGTTGTAAAGATTGATTTGTATTTAGGTGACATTGTTATATTTTTCCAATTGCGTTATTGTAATAATTACACAACAAAGTCGTAACCACGTCTTTCAAATTTAATCATTACATATGGTAAATAAATTATTGGTCAAATTTACAAAAACATATAAACAAAACTTGTTGGTTAAAAAATTACCTCGATCACATGGGTATAGTACAAATGAAAAAAGAAAAGAAATAAAGCAACCTGTTTACATGATCAACTATACAAGGTAATAAATACAAACTTTGATGTTCAAAACTCAAAGAGCTTACAACTAAGTGGGTCTAGATATTAGAAATAAATAATGCATTGTTGGTACATGGACATGGCCATTACTTGGATATTACTTGCGTTCTTATCAACTCATATGAAGAAAGGAGATAAAGTGGCTTGTGTAGATATATTCCGGTTGATTGTGGTTTATATGAATTATGAAGTACATTTGAGGAAATCTATAACCTCCACCCATGTTTAGTTTATCCAACAATTCACTCGTCTCTCACTGAGATGCATTCTTAATAAAGTTCATGAAGTCATAGAAAAACTGAAAAAACATGAGCTGTTGAGTAAAATTTCAGAATGAGGAGATGAAAAAATGAAAAGATAAAAAGGGTATCACGTAATATGTCACCCAATGAGATGCTTTCATCAGAGTTCATGAGTGTCATAGCAAAAATGAGAAACGGTGGCTCTGTTAAGTAAATGAATAATAAATATATCATTGGTTCGTTTACATGACCATAGCCTGGTCTTCCCCCCACCTTCTCTTGTTTTAGATAGCAAATTATAAAATAAACTTAAAAATATTTAGTTTTGGAACTTTATAAAGAATAAAAATTAACATTCCTATGAGAACGTTGAAGGAGAAATTATCAAAATAAAGTATCAGTCATAAGACAATGATACAAACCTCTAATGATGAGAATCAAAAGAAAAAACTTTATTAGTCTTAATTATAAATTCCAATTGGTATGTTGCATCTTCCTGAAACAAATCCATCGATCAAGATTAACTTGTCAATTAGCAATGAGATGTTACAACTTACTTTTCTGCTCATGCATCTAAATGACGGGAGAAAAAGAGAAAACTGCATATGATACATCCCCATCGTCATTTGCATCTAGAATCATCTTTCTTCTTAGGAAACCAACTACCAATTTCTTTTACCATTGAAAAGCTATCTCTGATAAGGGTCCAACAATCTAAGCACCAGTTTCTTGACATTCATTGGAAACATATAACTTGGTAGCCATTAGTATCATGATAATACGATTAACAAATTAAAAAAGTTAGTAAATGAAATCAACATAAGGTAGCAAAGCACATCACATTTGGCACCAACCACATCTCTTGTTGGCTACTTGAACACAAGCAAGCAACAATCTGGGTGCATTTATTCTTGCTGTCCTCTTGAACACCCTGGCACATACGTACAGACAAATAGGTTTTTATTATATATACACATAGATTTGATTTTGGCTGTGATTCTTGCTTAAATTTATTTTTACCCAAGAGTGTAAAATAACAATCGTCGAAGAAGAAGCCCATCAAAAGTTAGCGTACATGAACCCACCTATAAGGTAATACCATGGATGTAACGACAAGATTGATCACCTGGAAAATTACCCACACAAGATGAGCATTTGACCTCTGGCAGAAATCCCACCAGGAACCCCGAATCACATTACAAAAAACCGTTATTAAAAATTGAGCATATTAGGGCTCCGATAAACAAACTCAAACTAAAATAATTTGGTTAGGTACCTGCTACAAAGATTACGATGTTCTACTTCTTTCAAAGCATCAATTGCCAAATAAGATGGTCTAGCAGTGATCCATTGGTTTGGAAATAAGCCGCTGTAGATCAATTTCAAAAGTCATAATTAATCGACTTGACAAAAGTTCCAGCGGATTACAATAACGACAACTATAGACTTGAAAAAGCAATTCAAATGAAAGGGGGAACAAATCCGTGGACTTACCCAAGAGATTAAAGCTGTACGATAGTGATTATTGGTATTATACAATTGCAGTGAGTCGATTGGAGTGAAAAAAACAGAAGCTTGAAAGGGAAAAATTAAAAGAAACCCCAATTTAGGTTTAAAGCCCTTCAGCAGCAAGAATCGTTGAGGGGGGAGGGGCAAGAAACAATGAACGCGTATGTATGATCGTATAAAAGGTGAGAATGAGGAATAGGTTTGATAAAGATTTCATTCCTATATACTATGATCAACATTACCAACTTAACAACAATCGCTAATTAGGTGGCTGATTTATCGGCTTCAACATGGGAAACTCGATTCGTTACATATTCTAGGAGATTGAATGAAGATATTGAGGTTAAGTTGAAGACTTCTCCGATTTTGGTGGGATTGATGGAATATTATCAATAACTTAAATAATATTGATCCTAAATTATACAGTAACGGAAGCGGAGAGTAAATGGACGGGAATTTGAGAAAACAAATGTATATGGAAGCGACACGTGGCAATAATTGGTATAATAGAATGACATGTGGCAAGTTTAGGATTACTTTATTAGAATGTATAGATTCTAATAAATAAGTAACTCAAAGCCACATGTCACCACCATATTCATTTGGCCACATGTCATTTTCTCATGATTTTGAATTTCCCTAAAAATTAAAAAGTTCATTAATGTTCTTTCTAAAAAATAAAAGTTCATTAATGTGCTTTTATGAAGGTATTTTATTAAATGTACTAACATTTGTAGCGTAATTATGTTGCCATAATGCAATTACTAATTTTGTTAATCTTAATAATCTCTTTATGATTGCTAATTTTATTTTTTGGTTATTTCGATTACGATGACAAATTAATAACAAATTTTCTGTATTTAGGATTATATTTTTTCTTAAGAAATAGAAAGATATTTTCTGGTAACTTAAATAATTTGGTGGTTACATATCACTACAAAATGTATTAATTTTAATAAACAAACAGTATATTATATTCTAATACTTAGTTGAAAATATCTTTCTTATTTATATTTTTCTTAGCCTAACTTATCTGCCACAATTGTTCATTTCTTTTTTTATTGCAGATATAAGAAACCCGGAGAAATTTGGAAATATAGAAGAGAACTCATAGAAATCAGAAAATTCTAAGCATTAAATTGCTTTGTTTTGCTTGATGTATTGGCTTGTAATTTTCTCTCTACTTTAGTTCTTAACACTTGAACTTGATCGATTTTTTGTTTTATTTTTCAATTTCTTGACCTAAATCGTTTTGTTTTGCTTGAACCAGGTTTGTTTTGTTTTGGTTGATGTATTGGCTAGATGACTTTTAGCCCTAAATCATATTGTTTGCTTCACTAGGTTCAATATCTTCGTGTTTTAGGTTCAATTTTTTTGATAAAATTACCGATGCTTGTGTTCTTCGATCCTTATTTCTTTCTTTCTTTTGCTTAGTTTATTTTTAGGTTTTGTATTGGATTGTATCTAACTTCCTTTCACTCTGTTCACATAGTTGTTGATAATTATACAAAATGACCACGATAGTATTGTTTTTTTAAATATAAATGTTTACATATTCATAATTTATATATTTTTATATCATCCCGTGTAATACACGGGTCTTACAACTAGTATATATATATATATATATATATATATATATATATATATATATATATATATATATATATATATATATATATATATATATATATATATATATATATATATATATATATATATATATATATATATATATATATATATATATATATATATATATGAAGGTTCAAATGAGAACAATTTCAATAATTATTGAAATTGAGAACAAATATAAGCCACACAATTTTATAAGAGACCCCCATCCGCCCCCTTCCAACGCAACCACCACCAACTTCTACGCCTCCACTAACACCCATCTCCACCCCCACCCCCTGTATCCAGCGCCAATCCATCTTACCCGACCCACTCCCGCTCCACCTCACCCACCCCACCCTACCCTACCCGGTACCAAAAAAAATTATTTTTTGCCAACCATTCACTCTCCACCCCACCCACCAGCACCCACCCTACCCTACCCACCCCACGCCACCCCTAAACTACCACACCCTCCTCGTCCACCAAAAAATTTTTAATTTTTTTCACCACCCAATTCTGGTCCACCCCACCCACCAGCACCCACCTTATCCTACCCACCCCATCCCACCCTACCACACCCTACCCCGCCAACTGAAAAAATAATAATTTTTTTACCATCCACACCCGCTCCACCCCACCCACCAGCACCCACCCTACCTTACCTACCCCACCTTACCCTACCCACCTACCCCGCCCACCAAAAAAATTAATTTTTTTACCACCCACTCCCGCTCCACACCACCCTCCAGCACCCACCCTACCCTACCCACCCCACCCCACCCTACCCTACCCCACCCTCCGCCCACCATTTTTAATATTTTTTTCACACTCCCGCTCCACCCCTCCCACCAGCACCCACCCTACCTACCCACCCCACACCACCGTACCCTACCCCGTCTACCAAATAAAATAAAATTTTCAATATTTTTACCACCCACTCCCGCTCCACCCCAACCAGCACCCACCCTACCCTAACCACCCCACGTTACCCTACCCTACCCCGCCCACCAAAAAAATTTAATTTTTTTACCACCCAATCCCGCTCCACCCCACCCACCAGCACCCATCCTACCCTACCCACCTTACCCACCTACCCCGCCCCACCACAAAAAATTAATTTTTTACCACCAACTCCCGCTCCACCCAACCCACCAGCACCTACCCTACCCTACCCACCCCCACCAATTTTTTTTCACTCACTCCCGCTCCACCCCACCAACCAGCACCCACGCAACCTACCCACCACACCCCCGTACCCTACCCCTACTACCCTCATCCCTACGTACCATCACCCCGCCCACCAAACTTTTTTTTAATTTTTTGCCACTCACTCATGATCCACCGCACCCTAACCCACCCCACCCGACCAACCAGCACCCCACCCTACCTTACCCCTACCACCCCCACCCCTACCCTACCATCACCCCGTCCACCAAATTTTTTTTAATTTTTTACCACTCACTCCCGATCCACCCCACCCCACCATTCACATGTGCATATTCACAAGTGAATGATAGACTTTTAATCAGATATGAATAATAATGTTTAATCACATGTAAATAGTTCAATCATATGTGAATAACAATGTTTAATCGTATGTGATTAAATACATATGATAGGAAAATTTATTTAAAAATAAAAAATTTGTTATGTAGATATTTACATATGAATAACATGTGAATAACTTAGTTATATGTGAATAACAAGGTTATAATCACATGTGAATAATAGGGTTTTATCACATGTGAATAGCTTAATCATATGTGATCAACAATGTTTAATTACATGTGATTAAATACATATAATAAGAAAATTCATTTAAACATAAAAAATCATTATGTACATATTTGCATATAAATAACATGTTTTAATCACATGTGAATATGTGAATAACAAGGTTTAATCACATGTGATTGAAGAAAAAACATATCACATGTGAACAATATTTCAGAATCATATATGATTAAGCGCTTAATAACAAGGTTTAATCACATGTGATTGAACAAAAAAACAAATCACATGTGAACAAGATTTTAGAATCATATATGATTAAGCACTTAATGGTACCTGAACAAGCCTGCAGCTCCTTAGACTTCGACATGACAAAGAATAGGGGTGTGAGACTGGTTTTTTGAGTTTGGTGGCGTATTTTGAGGTCGGAGTGAGTGCAAGGACCATTGATTGGCGGGATTTGGCCGAAAGTTTCTTTCAGCCATTTTTTCGAACACCTTAGGTGCATAAAGTGTGTCTCCATATATGATCAACAATGTTTAATCACATGTGATTAAATCAAGGTTCTAAATGGCGCGAGGCGTGACGTGGCGGCAATGTCAAGCCTCAAGTTTTACGAGCCTTGACGAGCCGTGACGTTTTTCAATGCGTGATGTAAGGCGGTAATTTTATATGAACGTATAATTATATTATATGTAAATATAGATTTATATCACACATAACATGTTTTTAGAGGTGTTTTATCAATAACTAATAACCAAAAGTTAATTAAAACTCAAATATTTTATGCCAATCAAGAAATGCAAGAAAAAGAAGAAAAAACTGGCCGCAAATAGTAAAAACTCGCGCCTTGGCATGCCATGGCTCGCCTTGTCCCGCGCCACACCTAGCAGCACCGCCATGAGAGTTTTCGGGACGGCAGAGTCGCTTCTCACGCCATGGCATGCCTTGAGGCGCGCCATGACGCGCCTTTTAGACCACTGGATTAAATACATATAATAAGAAAATTTATTTAAACATAAAAAAATCATTATGTACATATTTGCATATAAATAACATGTTTTAATCACATGTGAATATGTGAATAACAAGGTTTAATCACATGTGATTGATGAAAAAACATATCACATGTGAACAAGATTTCAGAATCATATATGATTAAGCACTTAATAAGGTTTTAATCACATGTAAATAATAAGGTTTTATCACACGTGAAAAGCTTACATATGTGATCAACAATGTTTAATCATATGTGATTAAATACATATAATAAGAAAATTTATTTAAACATAAAAAATTCATTATGTACATATTTGCATATAAATAACTTGTTTTAATCATATGTGAATAACAATGTTTAATCACACGTGATTGAAGAAAAAAATATCACATGTGATTGAAGAAATTCTGATTAAGACATTTGATCGAACAACTTATGTGCATACTTCTTCTTCAGCTTATGTGCACCTCTAAGGTTCACCAAATTCAGAAAGTTTCAAAGTTTCAGCAAGAAATTAAACATATTCAGCAAGAAATTGAATTAATTACATAATTTCAGCAACAAATTACGAATTTTCACATATTTTATAGATCATCATATTGTTGTTGTGGAAGCCATGAATTAATTATTCCTCGAGCCTTATTTAAATTCACCCTAATGATGTTAATTAAATAATTGTTGCATGTATACTGTCGCCTTTGTATGACTGCTAAACGAAGCAATAACAAAGCTAAAGTACCAATGAGGAATGCATAATGTACAAGTTCCAATGCATACATGACTATAAACCTCCGAAAGCGAAGAATAAGCAAACAATGCAGAAACAGAGCAAGAAAACACAACAATTAACCAAAGCAATTGATATCGTATCGACAATTTAGGGCGTAGATTCAAACTTTTTAAGCTAATTTTATAGCTTTTTCTGTTTCTGGTATATAATAAATCAATGATTAAATGCACATAATTAGTGCATTTGTAAGTATTTTACACATGAAAATCCCAAAATCATATCCTAATCTCAAAATTAGAAAACAAACAAATGAATCAGAGAATCTAAAGTTCCTAACAATCAAAATAACTTGAAGCGTATCTTCAACGATCTATGCTAAAGAGGTATATGTATATATAAGTATAAGAACAAGGAAACCAGTCTTAAGTCTTGTTGGCGTTGGTTCTTCGGCTAGGTCCCGACGCTGGTACGCGAGTCTGTTTTGGTAATGAACTCAAAAACAAACTCTTATATTTTCCGGCGTCAAATTGAACTTTTTCTTGGACTTCCTATAGGAGGAGCGGTGGTTTTCTCCAGCACCACAACTTCCCACCCCGCCGATAACAGCGCGTGGGCGGAGCATAATCCTGCTATGCTCCCTCCGACCACCACCACCCTCCCCTTACAGTCTCTCTCAACTCATGAACTGAATTCCAAAATCAAAATGGGATGACGAAGACGAAAAGAAATCAAAATCAGTGTGAATGGATCAGAACCGTATTTCGTTAATTTGAAATCGTCCAAAATTATGGTTGTGGTTACGGTGGAGGGGGCGGGTGGGGCCTTTTCTAAAATTATGCGGTCCAAATTTGTTCTCACGTTCTCATATCAATAATTTTTCTCATTTTAGCATTCCCATATATATATATATATATATATATATATATATATATATATATATATATATATATATATATATATATATATATATATATATATATATATATATATATATATATATATATATATATATAGGAATAGGTTCAAATGAGAACCATTAAAAGATTGAGAACTAGAAGAACTAATCCAAGCCATACATTATTTTGATCTAAGGGTCATGAGGTTTGATCGTCTACAACGCGTTCACACTTGTTGAACTCCATATATACAACCCTCAGATAAATTGTGTCAAGGGCCGAGATTAGTTCTCACGGTTCTCAACTTTTTAATGGTTCTCATTTGAACCCTTCCCTTTATATATATATATATATATATATATATATATATATATATATATATATATATATATATATATACATACATACATACATACATACATACATACATACATACATACATACATACATACATACATACATACATACATACATATATATATATATATATATATATATATATATATATATATATATATATATATATATATATATATATATATATATATATATATATATATCATATACAAATAATCATATGTAAATATCACTTATAAATAGACATATATAAATAATCATATGTGAATAGTCACTTATGAATGAACATATATGATTGTGGTGGTTGGAATGGTGGTAGAGGGGTGACGATAGTGATAACGATGGTGGCAGTGGTGTTGTTGAGGTGGTGGTGTTGGTAGTAGAGTTAATAGAGGTGGCAGTGACGGTGGTGGAGGTAGTGGTGTTCGTGGTCGTGGTCGTAATGGACGTGGTGGTGGTGGCAGTGAAAATGGTGATGGTTTTGGATGCGGTGGTTGTGGTAGAAGTTGCAAAGACGGTGATGACGGTTGTGGTGGTTGAGGTACTGGTGGCGGCAGTGGTGGGTGGTGATGAAGGTGGTGGCGGCGGTGGTGTGATGAAGGCAGTGGCAGTGGCATTGGCAGTGGCGGTGGCGGTGGCGGTGGCGGTGGCGGTGGCGGTGGCGGTGGCGGTGGCGGTGGCAGTGGCAGGTGGTCGTGGTCGCAATTAACGTGGTGGTGACGACAGCGACAATGGTGATGGTTTTGGATGTGGTTGTTTTGGTAGAAGTGGCGAAGGTGGTGATGACGATTGTGGTGGTTGAGGTACCGTTGGCGGTAGTGGTGGGTGGTGACGAAGGTGGTGATGCCGGTGACGTGATGGTGGTGGCGGTGGCTGTGGCGGTGGCAGTGGCTGTGGTGATGGTGGTAGAGGTGGCATTAGCGGTGGTGGTGGCGGTGGTGGGGGAGGTGGCGACGGCAGTGATGGTGGTGGTGGTAATGGTGACGAAGGTGGTGCAGGTGGTGAGGGAGATGACAATCATATATGAATAATAATATGTTCATCTCATTGTTAATACGTTTACACGACCCACTATATATGTAACTTGCATCGTTTTAGAGTTTAAACTTCAGTTAACAATAGAAAATGCTCTTTTTACAGGGGTGAGCAAAATCCGAACAACACCGTAAAAAATCGAAAAAGCCGAACCCGACACAAAAAACGAAGATGAGGTTTTTAGTTTTTTGAAAAAACGAATCTAAACGGTTTGGTGCGGTTTTGGCATGTAAATCAAACCGTTAATATCGTACGGCAATAGTATATTAAAAAATTAGTTTTATTATTTTTATACATTACACAATGTCGCAATCCTCTTCATATAGTTATTATGTTGTTGATGAATATTAAATTGAGACATTAAACTTTCAATTTTTATTTATACATTACGCAATTTTTGCAATCCTTTTTGTGGTCATATATAAAACTTTCACTACTTATATGTATTTCCTAATATTAAATTGACACATGACTTTTTTTCACGCTTTTAACGAGTTATGATTCCTTCTAAACAATAGGTTGAATGAGAAGTTGACGCAATTAGTTGAGTTCCGATTTAAAGTTTGTCAATGAAATCAGTGTCATACACTCTTTTCATTTCATATATGAAACTCTTTTTGCGGTTTCAAAACCACACTGTCTGATGATGCAGTTTTAAAACCGAAAGCGCACCATTTGAAACTGAACCGCTTGAGAAACCGCAAAACCGCGCCGTTTGAAAAACCACACCAAATGGTTTGTCAAACACAGAAAGCGAATCATTCCGTTTGCGGTTTGGTTCAGGTCTAAAACCGCACCAAACCATACCATGCTCACCCCTACTTTTTTTCGGCCTTATCGAATTCCTTAAACATATCAAATATCAAATAGCAAAACATTTAACTCTTTAAGTAATGCATCTATTTTTTTTCTTACAATCGATATAATTTATTTTATATATATATATATATATATATATATATATATATATATATATTTCAGATGATATATTTAATTGTGTTATGCAAATTAGCATTATCATTAAAGTTGTCAAAATATGCTACCTAAAATAGAGGGAAAAGGTACATTGCCTAATTTATGATATATATTTAAGCCTTATTGGTTTCATGGTATACATTTTATTCTTGTTGTACTGATATTATACAAGAAACGACCTAACATTATAGTTGTATTATAGGTCTTATTTCCATTTTTGTGACATTGAATTAAATAAAGAATGGTCTGACATCGTGATTGTATTTAGTTTTACATATCATGTAAAAATAAAAAGAAAATAATCAAAGTCCTGAAATAGACTTTTGTGACCATAGCCATTCGACAAAAGGAGCAACATATGACACAATATGTATGCCACATGCATGAAGTGCATGTGATATGTTTTTTTTTTTGAACCACATGTGATATGTATATTCGATTAAGTTACCAAATAAAAAATATTAAAATCATAAAAGGGTAAAATTTTGGTGATGAATGTGAGTGTAAATTGATCAAAATAAGGGAACCTGTCATGATAATAAACTTGATGACGTGGATTGACCACAAATTAACGAGACATGTCACGTGCATATACATATGCACCTGACATGTCTCGTTAATTTGTGGTCAATCCATGTCATCAAGTTTATTCATCATGACAGGTTCCCTTATTTTGATCAATTTACACTCACATTCACCACAAAAATTTTACCCTTTTATGATTTTAATATTTTTTATTTGATAACTTAATCGAATATTTATACTTATTCAAATTACTTGTTGATGCATTATTGTTAACTTGCTGAATATATACAACAACAGGTCCAAAAATATATAATGTAATTCTTTGATCATAAATCATTTAGAGAAGTTTGAGATTGCTTATTTGAAATAACATACATTTTTATTTATTTATTAAAATTAGTTTCTTATTATTTTGTTAGCATGATAAACTTATTGGACGAATATTGTTTTGATCCTTTTATTTAACCATTTAGCTAGGTTAACATTATATAGTTTTCTTATATATACTTGTCTGTTTTCTTTCTTTGTATTCATACTTTTATCTCAATAATGAACCGTAGCCGTTTTTGTTCTATATCGTTTATTAGTTCACATGGAATCAGAGCTTTATTCGATCATTCCTTTATGATTGTTGGGACGACTTGTAGCAGACACATTGACTTTGTGCGGATCGAAGATTTTGACGATTTTGTGAATGTTTTTTGGTTTGTTTCTGTATTCGGGTTGATATGATTTGTTCGGTTTCGAGGGTTTCGATTGTTTCTGTTGTTTCGTTCGTCTGTTACTCATTTATTCAACCTCGAGGGTTTTGATAGTTTTCAGTTTTTGGTATTTGCTGTTGGTTTTGGATTCTTTGTTTGATTGTCTATTTGCAATATAGCTCCATGACATGATTCATATTCTATATATATATATATATATATATATATATATATATATATATATATATATATATATATATATATATATATATATATATATATATATATATATATATATATATATATATATATATATATTCTACAGCAACATACGAAGATGCTACCCTAATTCATAAATATCATAAAAACTAAGTTTTTCTTAATTTTTTACATTCAAGAGTCAAGACCTTAGATCTTATTGATTTCTAACCATCGAAGATCGAACTCTTGAATCTGTCAAAATAAGAAATAATTACATCAACGGTTCGTTCATAATAAAACTATAAGTGCAAGGTTAACTATAAATATATAGCGTCTTTTTTTAATTAAAAATCTATATTTGTATTTTTTCTATTACAATGTCTTTTTTTTTTTTTTTAACTTTTTATTAATTTTTAATCCAATCCAAAGATAATATCATACATATTAGTAGTGTTTGTAAATCTTTTTCTAAACTAGGCCCATTTTAAAAGTACAACACCTTAATGGATAAAAAACTAAGATACAATCATGAAATAAAAAATATTAATTTTTTATAACATATAGATAAATTTAAAAGTAAGTTAGTTTGTTACATTTAAATGTTTAATCTTACTCACGCTAATTATAATCGTTTATCTAACATCCAAGTGTATTTTAACCGTATGATTGGTTTCTAACAAAATAGAATTGATGACTGTAAACTAATCCACTTTAATAGAAGGAAATGTTTTCCAACATTTTATATTTAGATGTTTACGTACGAGTTACGACGTAAATTTTGTTCAATTGTTTTCTACTAAATTTATAACAATGTGTCTGAGACAGAGGGGGTAGCTCGCTATACACTGTGTATCATTACTAAAATGTTGCATATTGATGTATTTTCCTTTAAATTTATATGAATATGTATCATTACTAAAGATGCATATCCATAACTCATAACACTCTATAGATTTATCATCAAGCTCTAATAAAAATGCCACGTTCATTAAAATAAATTAAACAAGTCACATCATACACGATAAACTTTTGATCATATGCTATGTGCATTTCTTTCAAAACAAACGGGTATGGGAATCTAAATGCAAAAACTTGAAATTTCTGAAATTTTTGAAGTTTTAACCATTTATAACAATAGTAAATACATTTTACTCGTTTTTTTCTTGTATATATAGCATCAAAAATCACCTTCATTCGAATCATCCCCATCTTCACTCATTCATTCTTGCTTTCATGGCAATGAAGTCTCATTGCTTCCTTTTGGCCTTTTTTCTCTTGGTTGCTACTTGTGTAAGTTTCTTTTCCCTCTTTAATCTCATACATTTTGCACATTTCACCTAATATTAGGTAGTAATTACATAATAGACAATTTTCATTTACATTACATACGAGTTTCGTTGCATAATGTACAAGGAATTCATTGCCAACTTTTGTTGCATAATGTACGAGTTCCATCACATAACATATAAGTTATTTTGCATAATGTACAAAATTTAAGTTGTTAAAATAAATGTTAATATGGACATGAGAATGTTAAGTCACGTGTGGACATCTCATTCGGTGCCAAGTAATTTCATTATGCAATGTAAAATTTCATGTGTGATATACGATTTTCTAGGACGATAGGTAATTTTCATTCCACGATGTACAATTTACTAAAATAAAGAGCAATAGACTTTGTGGGGCTAAAATGGTCAATAGAAATTTATGATGTTTTGTAGTCGCTTAAATTGGCTAAAACGCATGTCATTGACTTAATATTATTATAATATTTTTGTACGATTTTAATTTTTATTGTATAATAATACGTTCTCAATTTACCACAAGATGATATATGGAGAGATAATATGGTGTAGAAAAATGTTAAATTAGTTAAACTTGTTATTAGTATATGTATGTTGTATATTTAATAATAAAGGTTTTTTTTTATATTGTGCTAAAATCGAAACATTCATAAATTTTCTTAAACTATAGGTGAATACAAATTTATTTTATTATAGTAACAATTGTGTTAACCTTTGTATGCACGGAAAAATTCGTAACCCGAAACTAAACGAACTATTAACAGCTTTTTGTTACAAATCAAATAATCAATCGTCACTTACTTTTTTATAAATTTTCTACTATAGGCTACAAACGTTGGTTTTGCCGCTCCAGTTTTCATACCACTCCCTGTGGCACAAACAAATTCGCCGCCTTATGGTTACCCACAACCCGTTACCCCCTCGCCGCCGGCCATCGTTACAGGTACACCAGCATGCAACAACACACCACCGCCATTACCTACTGTATCTCCTCCGCCTGTTTATACCCCTCCACCAATTCCCAATGTAACCCCGATTCCAAACCCCTCACCTGCTCCTACACCGTCCAACGACATAGGACTAGTTGACGAACCACCGGCTATCGCTCCTGCACCTTCATACTGCAAAAACACAACTAGTCCACCAAACGTCATGACACCACCGGCAGCTCCACCTCCTCGTCAACCAGGAGCTCCACCCCCATCTCCGGTGATGACACCGATATTTCCACCGTATACACCCCACATTCCACCTTCTCCTAAACCAACTCCGGGTGCACCACCACCTCCGGGGACCCCTGTAGTTCCACCTTCTCCATATCCACCTAACACTCCAACTCCTCCTCAACTAGGAGCTCCACCACCACCACCTCCGGTGACACCCATATTTCCACCATATACACCTCACATTCCACCTTCTCCTAACTCTAGTGCACCGCCACCACCACCTCCGGTGACACCCGTTCCACCGTCTCTTCCATATCCACCCAACACTCCAAGTACTCCACCTCAACCAGGAGCTCCACCACCGTCTCCGGTGGCACCAATATTTCCACCATATACACCCCATATTCCTCCTCCGAAACCAAGTGCACCACCACCTCCGGTAACACCCGTAGTTCCACCGCCCCCATATTCACCCAACATTCCTACTCCAGCTCCTAAGGTAGCACCACCACCTCCGGTGACTCCGATAGTTCCACCATCTCCATGTTCACCCAACACTCCACCCGGTGTACCATTACCGCCAGCTCCAGTGAGGCCAACACCGATACCGTCTCCATATCCGGTCAACACCCCACCTAGTGTACCACCACCATCTCCCTTGACACCAACAGTTCCACCGTCTCCACCCAACACTCCACCTGGTGTACCACCACCATCTCCGCTAACACCAACAGTTCCACCATCTCCACCCAACATTTCACCAAGTTTTCCACCACCAGCTCCAATGACGCCGACACCTTCACCGTCTCCATATCCTGCCAACACTCCACCACCACCAGCACCACCAACTCCTGTGACACCGACATTTCCACCGTCATCACCCAACACACCACCGTCACCACCTAACACTCCACCTAGTGTACCACCACCAGATCCTTTGACGCCGACACCTGCACCGGATCCATATCCGGGAAACACTCCACCGCCAGCACCTCCAATGACACCGAGAGTTCCACCGTCTCCACCCACCACTCCACCTAGTTTACCATCACCACCACCGGTGACACCGACCCCTGCACCGTCTCCATATACTCCACTTGGCGTACCACCACCCCCTCCAACAACACCAACAGTTCCACCATATCCACCCACCACTCCACCTGGTGTACCACCACTTTCTCCAATGACACCGACACCTGCACCATCTCCATATCCAGCCAACAACCCACCCGGTGTACCACCACCAACTCCCGTGTCTCCATCACCTGCACCTTCGCCATATCCATGCAACACTCCACCTCCCACCATTCCACCACCGCCACCTTGCGTCACCACACCTCCACCACCTACTAATTCAACTCCACCATCTCCTAACTCACCCAACACTCCACCACCATTTGTCACACCTCCAATCATTCCACCATCTCCCTATTCACCAAAGACTCCACCACCAATTGTCCCACCCCCAATCACTCCACCACCTCCTTATTCACCCGCCATCCCTCCATTTATCCCATCACCAAGTAATCCGCCATTTTACCCCGCACCTGCCAAACCTCCTTGTGATAATGCTCCGGTGGTTAAGTCACCAATAAACACCGAAGGTAGTATCATAAACCACTAAGCATTTTCATTTCATCCAGGCTTATTAATATATCTTTAACTATCTACAATCATTTATGTTGTAGAATGTTTTACATCATGCGTGTTAAGGTGCGAGTTAGACTCGAAGCAAGACAGATGCCACCGAAGTTGCATGGCATGTTGTCATCTTTGCAACTGTGTTCCACCAGGACAATATGGAAATAGAGAGATGTGTGGCTCGTGCTACACTGATATGAAAACACTAGCCGGAAGACCCATGTGCCCTTGAAGGCCTCCTACTTTATATCAGTTTCCCATATGAGGAAATCAATAATATAATGTTTGGCAACTTAATGGATATTAAAAGATAACTTGGCTTTATCTTCTATATCTACTTGCGGATCAATAAAAAGTATGGGTATTTTGAATGAATGCATGTGTCATTATAACAACTTATTATTATTATTTTGTTTTAACTCATAAAAAGCCATGTGAACCCAAGCTATTATGGACATCTCTTTATTTCTTGTTACAAAATCATATTAATTAAAGTCGAATATTTTAAAACTAATTAACATTTCTAATCACAACAATCAAGTTTGCAGCAAATGTTTAGGATAACCCGTAGACGTTAATCGTAGTAAATGGTTCAACAAATAATCAATAAAACTTGATTATGTAAACCAAAGTAGAAACACGTACGTACACAAAATATGTAAATAAATGAGCTTGTGGAGGTTTTTTGGTTTCTCTCTCTTTCTTTGTTTACGTATCTCTACATAGTTTCTCTCTCTTACTCCATCCCACAAGCATAAATATGATAATCTTTTTTTTTTTTTTTTTTTGGGAAACGGCAACTTTTATATAAAAAACCCCAATAGTAAATATCTTGTTTTAATTTCACCATCGTTACAATTTGCCTTTAATCATGCCTTCATCTCTCCGTTTCCATGACCACCAAGTGTTTGATAAAATTCCCCAATGAGGGAAGATGGTTCAATGTGTGCTTCTAAGTGTATAGACATTATGGAGTTTCAATTTAATCGATGGTAGTTGGAGCTTAGAAATTCTTCAAGAGATTGACTTGAAATGTATGTGAGATCTCAAAATTGAAGGCGGTACCGCGGTAAATCACAAATAGCACGATTCCCGAGGAAGACGAAGGGATTGGGGATTTTGATTACACAGAAGACGAGGAGACGAAGTTCCATCCATTATACCGATAAGTTCGCCCTTCTTCACGCAGCCGTTGGCCGTCAATTGGGCGCAGTGGCGGACCTTAGTGGTAGCTTGGGGTAGTACGGGCTACCCCTGAAATTTTCCCGAGTAGTAGCAAAAATTCCGATTTTCTTTTTTTTATATATAGGTGCAACCCCCGGAAAAAAAATTGTGCTACCCCTGAATTATTTAGTCTAAAATTAAATGTTCAAACTAAAGTTTAATTGAAAAAAAATAATCATAGAAATAATCATTTTAGTAGTTCAAACTAATTAAGCCCAAATACTCAATACTATATTATAATGGCCCAAATCAGATTTTGGTAGTTGAGACTTTACAATTGGATTTGGGCTACTAATTAAACTAGTCCCCAAATACTCAATAGTCGTGAAAGTGTGAAACTGTGACCTGCTGCTTGTTACTCGACTCACCTGTTGCTGCCCTAATGAAACAAGAAAATTGCTTAATTTGATTTACACTTTACTTGTTTTAATTGTTTATCGGTTTATGGTTAATTGATTAATTTGAATATTTGATTGTTTACTTATTTCAATGTATTGTAATTTTCTAATGTGTTTAATAGTTAATACCTAAAACCGATAACTAGGGTTAGTTTAATTAGGGATTTAGGGTTAGTTTAATCTGAGCTGGAGATACAAAATGGGGTTCACATTATAAAACCATCATAAGTTTGATAAATTTGTTTCCAGGAGTTGTTAAGGTACTTAAGTATGTTGAAAATGACGGATCTACTTTATCTAATCGTAATCAATCAAAGAGTATTTTGGCGTATTTCAAGACACTTGATTTCGTGTTTTATTTACACTTGATGCTGAAAATTCTAGGCCTCACAAAAACCTTGTCAAAACATGGCGGTTTTGAGTCCATGTGATTCATTTTCTAGGTTTGATAAAGAAAAGTTGTTGAAGTTAAAGTGAGATATACTAAAATGATTTTAGTGCATCGGAACGGGTTCATCTTAGCAGTCAAGTTGATATATATTAAAATGGGCCACTGCTTCCGATCCGCCTTTTCCGGTAAGGTTTTCAGTGATAATTTGTAATTCCGGTTGTTTGTGAGTTTCCAGTCAGTCGTGGTTTCGTTTACTGTGTAAAATTTAAGGGTGTTATCCATCAATCGTACGAAAATTCTATCCTCTATTTTCCAGTTTCACAGCATGCATCTCATTACCAGTTCTTACATCAGCTAATTTTAAATCTTTGTATTTGATTCCGTTTTATGTTAATTTTTTTTATATATAATTCAAAGGTGCTATGTGGTTATTAATCCTAGCAAGCTTCTTTTCCTGTTTTCTTTCGTTTACAAAATATCATCACATTACCACATAACATAGCTAATTTTGAACCTTCCTATTTGAATCGATTTTTATTTTCGCTTGCGTTATGCGGAGTTTAGATCTATTTTGATTGAATTTTGAGATTTGATGTTGGTTTGCTGTATTTAATGAAGGTGTAGCAAGTTAATTTTGAACCAATTTATAAATTTTTTTTTACAATTTGACCCTTGACATCCTGAAAACAAATAGCCATTTTTACAAAATGGAATTTTTTTTTGATAACCGAGGACCCCACCCGACCCATCCTTTGGATGACTCTGATGAAGCAACCTCGGGGCCCACGCACACCTGGCAGCAGGATGGTCCGGGTCAATCACCTACGGGGGTAGAGAGGTGGCCAGTGGCCATCCCCTGATTGAAACCTAACACTCCCTATAGGGAAAGGGAGGTAGTGAGATTAGAACTCAGAACCTCCTTATGGGGGAAGAGAAGGAGTCCTAAGCCGGCAATGGTTACAAAATGGAACTTTAAGGCTGAAGGGTGTGCAAGACACCCATGACAACCCAAGACTTTCGCCAACTCAGCACCATGTCACCAAGACTTCCAAGACTTCCACTAGGGGTGTGCAAGACTCCCATGACAACCCTTTTAATTTCCACGTCACATTTTTATTTTCCATTTTTTAATTAAAACCAAACATTAAATTAAATTTAAATAAAAACATTATATTAATTAAAAACCATAATATTATTAAAATAAAAAACATTACATTAAATTAAAAAAGACATAAAAAAATTAAACATGTCCTAAATTAATTTAAAACACAAAATACGATAAATTAAAACACAAAATACGATAATTAAAATCCTAGACACGATATCCGTGAAATCGAGGCTCATTTTTCAAAACATTCCACGCATCCATATATGTGAAATCGTTGTCGTACATCGCTCGATACTCTTCCAACGATTGGGAAAGTATCTGCTCGTCGGTGACCCCCTCGTGGCGGTTCGCCTTCATAAGTCGTTCAAAGTTATACACTTTAAATGACAAATTCCTCCATTTGAAGCAAATATGATCTTTACTCCTATATTCATTTACGCCCAAAATGGTGTGAAACGAATCCGCAACACGTTGCCAGAAACCGTGAGCGTGACTCCTCACATCGGGGTCTTCACTTTGGATGAGCCAGGCCCTCGCTAACACTGCCTCTTCTTGTTGAGTCCAATGCCGAGCACGGTTTCCATTTCCCGCACCGTTTCCGTTTCCCGCACCATTTCCATTTCCCACACCAGCCAAAGCGTGCGGCACACCCTTTGGCCTAAGTGACTGCAACATGAATATGATGTCACCATTGGTTAAAAGATTAAAGAAAATATATCTTCACCTTGAATAGAGTGAATAACAATAGATGCTAAAATTCATGCCAACAATATCGACAGAATTTGTAAAGAAAAAACAAATGGAGATAATTTCTTCATCGAATTCTAGAGTTTAGTTATATGAAAGATGAAAATTTCCATATTTACTAAAAAAACAGAAACTATAAAGCCAGATGCAATACAAGTTCAACCTAATCCTCATACCATTCTTATGAAGCCTGAACCAGCACTTCCTTGGAGCACTTTACTACATAATAACTTTTAGCCGAGTTTTTTAGTTTTGGTCATAAAAAAATCAATTTACAATTTTGGTCCTTATTTTGTTGCTTTATAAAGATTTCGGTGCTTATATCGTTAAATCTAACTACTCGCTTGTTAACTTTTCAAATGACCGTTTTACCCTCGGACCACTTAGAGCAAAACGCCAAAACCTGAAAAAAAAAAAAAAAACAAAACAATATGCCAGATGGACCAAATTTGTAATTAATTTTATTTCGTAGCTAAGGTCTATAACAATCTATATGTGCATATGATATTTTAAATTTATAATATTTTAAATGAACCTATATTGTAAATTTGATTATTTGTTAATATATTAGTTTTATATTATTTATAAATTAATATTATTACTATTTTGGTAAAACGTTACATCTAAACAACATACAAGTATTTATATTGGTAATATCTCACAAACCTGTCTACTTTGTATGATTTATATTATGTGTTTTATTCTAGAAATATTTCATGCTTTTTTTTCAGGTTTGTTCCGTGTGGTTTAAAGATAGATTGGTCATTGAAAACAAATAAACGACATAGTAGTTTGATCTAACGATTCAGAGGACAAATTTGTTATAATACATCAAAATAAGGATCAAACCTGCAAACCAATTCCTCTAGAGACCAAAACCGAAAAATCAGCTAAACAAAGGGACCAACACTGTAATCTTATCCTAATAAATAAGTAACTCAAAGCCACATGTCACCACCACATTTATTTGGCCACATGTCATTTTCTCATAATTTTGAATTTCTTAAAAAACAAAATTGGTTTGACAGTTTCGTTCACTCCATAATGATCAGTTATGATTCAAATGTTCAATGTTCATGGTTTTTCTCATCGGTTTCCACTTTCATTCCATTTTCCTTGAAAATCTCTCAAGTCATCAACGATGTTGTTAATCCATCCCACAAATTTAGCCAGACAATCGTCAAGAAATCAAAGCCAAGCAGGATATATTCTCTAAATTGAAAATTATGTTGAAGGTCTGTCTATTTCTTCGATCATGAACCCCTATTCATAACATAACTGACTTCTTTTCGATTTCGAAATGTGGCTTAAACCCTAATGCTCTTCATCGTCTGTATCGATGGCTGCATTGAGAGATAGATTCCATCTCCTGAAGATTACATCCTCTTCTTTCTCAATTTTTCTCTCTTCGTTTGTAGCTGGGGTTTATTTGATTTACGGCATGAACGGAGGGATTCAAATTTGGATTCGTTCTCAATTTTTCTCTCCTCGATGCTAATACGTCTCGATTTATGCAATCCCTTTCCAGGTTTTGCAGCAAACAGGTATGAATCGCTAGCTATTTCTCATTTCATGTGTGTAGATTTCCGTGTCTATCTATGATTTTTCTAGGGAAGTTATGGTAAAATATGTTCTGCTAATTATCTACATCTTATTACACTTCTTGCCAAGACTAATGTGGATATTCCTTTATTTATTTTTTTGGAAGCGGAACTGATTGAAAAAGAGATGAGATTAAGTCCGATTACGATTCTCCTCTTCTCGACCTTCTATTTCATGGAGTGTGTACTCTCTTTTCCCTCTTTACATTTTATCTACTCATTGGCGATTAGAGCTTTTATGTGTGTTAGCTATGTTAGCTCATTTCAGATTAACGCTCTAAAACACATTCCGATTCTGTCGTATTATTGTTAGGTTGATGATTGATATTAATTTTTTTACGCATATGGTTTGGGTATTATTGTTAACAGAAATGATTGATCAAACAATTGGATCGTAAAGCTTTATAATGTTGTTCATGCTATCATATTACCATGGTAGATATGATGTGTAATCTTCTTTATGTAAGGTGTTTTATTATTGGCACAAGTTCATAGACATGCTCAAAACTTCAAGGAAGTTCAACAGTGTACACTCCTGTCTATAAAAACCGGTGGATGCAGTCAGGATTGCTCATATTGCCCTCAATCATCTAGGTACAATACAGGATTAAAAGCACAAAAGCTCATGAATAAAGATGTTGTTCTTGAGGCAGCACAAAAGGTATATGCATATCCCCTAATTACTCATATAATTTATGCAGCTAATTTATCTAGGGCTAACATTCTTCTATCTAAAACTTCCATTTGACAGGCAAAAGAGGCCGGTAGCACTCGATTTTGTATGGGTGCATTATGGAGAGATACCATAACAGAATTGATCCTTATAGAAGAATGATCTTAAATTACAAACCTGGTCCTTATTACAGATTTACTCCTTATACCAGAAAATTACAGACCTCGTCCTTATAAGCAAATAAACAGTGAAACAAAAAAATATGAATGAACTTAAAGGGACTTATGAGGATCGACAATCTGTTCATATGGTAATGGAGCTTTGTGCAGGTGGCGAGCTTTTTTATTGGGTAAGCTTATATAGTTCAATACTGAGGAAAACCTGTAACATTATTACTTTTTGTGAAGTTTTTATCTTTTTAGGATTGTAAGGGTAAAATGGTCAAAAAAAGATGTGCGTCGTTTACAGATGCATGATTAAAATTGGTTATATTAAAAAAAATTTCCATAAAGAAAATGACAATTAATAAATTGGAAGAAAGCGTATTCCTTCAAGAACATTCTATTTTATTCCATCAAACAAAGACAACAACTTTGTTTCATTCCAGTGACATGAGCCATTCCATTACTTTTGTGATTCCATCATACCATAACATCAAAACATAAGGAAGGATGTGGTGGTGATCCATATTTTATCTTTAGTATAAGATATTAACATTGTATGATCTTTATTATTATCTTCTATATCCTTCAAATAAAATTAGCATTATATAATGGTGTTTGTATCTCAGTTATATCAGTTTGACTATGTCTTTGACCAGACTATTTTGAAATATCCTCAAATTGGTTCAGGGGCTTTTGCTTTGCTTGCCCACTTTAGGTGACGTTTGGAATTAGGTAAAGGTACTGACAAATTTCATTCTTCTTTGGATTCTTTTATTTATTCTTTTTGGGTTTATAAACATTATAAAGATGACATATCCAATATTTTATTACATGTACATGTTGTATATGCATAATTGGCATGAGTGAAAGTCAGTGGGTTAAAACCCAGGTTGGGAACGCAAAGCAGCAAGCCATTATGTTCGCATTTAAAGGTCAAGTAACTCCAGATAAAGCTCATATACTCATAATAATATGTACTTATATTTTTTGTTAGGATAAAACATTTAGAATTACTTGGAACTATTACCTATCCAATATTTTATTACATATAAATATTGGATACTCATATTTGTAATGAGTGAAAGGCAGTAGGTTGAAACCCAAGTTAGGAATGAATCTTTTTGGATTTAGTGTCTGACCTTTGTGGGTTTTGATTCAAAATAGCATGTTTTCGAACTATTCATATTACATTTTATTCGTTACCAGATATTGTCTCATATTGATCTACTTAAAAAAAAATTTTAAATACCCAAATTACCCTCCACAGTCTATTTTCTCGATCTATTAATGGAGGATGCAAGTTTGAAGTAGATACAAAATACGGACATGTATTTCTATTAAACTCAAAAAATACTTCAAGTTGCATTGACTTTGAAACTTAATAAACTGGTTGCTAAATCTGTTTCTTAGGTTTCTTTAAATCTAGATGGACTTACCTTTTTTTCTATTTCTTAGGTTGCTTTAAATTATTTTCTTATACCAAGTAAAAATAGCACAGGTGCCTCAATTGAACAAACATAAAAGACGGTCAATACTCAAAGAAGTCAAACAGCAAACAAGTTGCATATTACCTGTTTTCATATAAACGGAGCAAAAACAAAATTACGATAAAACCTCTTAAAAAGTTTTCATTTCTTTTAAACGATATAGACTTATTTTTTTGTCAATTTATGCAAGGTTTGTATTAATTTTTCGTACTTGTATAAAGCGTTTGCAAAAAGCTCTTACTTTGTTCGAAGTAATGTATAAATTAATATTATTATGTTTCAATGAATAAGTGATATTACATACTTTTTCTAAAAGACATTAAGAACTAACATAATGTTAATTATTTTTGTCAATTGAATCTAGGTGGCCATAGTTTCATCAGACAAGTGGTCTCCAACATTAATTTCAACATTTTCTTCTTTATCTTATGGAAATTTGGTTTTTAAAATGATTAATCTTTAGATCTTCGTTAAATACGTTTTCTTTGTGAAAAAGGATGGTCGAGATGGTTATTTCGTCCCCAAATCAATTTTGATTCCACGTCAAAGTATCTGTATAGAAACCGACTCAAATTTATCGATAATGCTCATGAATGTCTCGATTGCATCTTCATTAGGGGTCGCAATCCACATAATTTCGCATGACAGATTATTCACTTAAGTGGAACATTAATAGGGAGAAGACAGAACATTAAACTCAATCAATTATTTGCTTGAGAGAAAGAATAATGTAGGTGTCTCAACGAAAACCCTATATCAAAGCAAAATAGCGAAAGGAGAAAAAAAAGGGCTTTTTTATATAGTAACTAGTTTAAAACCTTTGTGTTATGATGAATAAGGTTTTATAATATGGAAATGTTTATATTATATACTTGGTAAGAAAATATTTTATTGAATCATTTAATTTGATGTTTAATGAAATATGACGTAAAAAATAATGACAAATAATATGAAGATGTACATGTTCCTAAAAATGCAAATGAATTATGTAATTCAGAGAAGTTGTAGTTCACAAACAGAATATAAGAATGAACAAATTTTCATAATTCATGAACTTGTTAGTAGATTTTATTTTATAAATAACAACAAAATTTTTGTTAAATGTTTTTTTTATAATAGGAGTGAAAAAAGTTCACAAAACACCTACAAGGGTTTGAAAGTTGAAACGCGAGCATTCATTTTACCATATTAAAAACCCAGAAATCTCGATTAAGCAATCAACCAATTCTAGCATAAAGTGACATTGAGAATGAACAACTCGTTCATGAACCTATGTAGGAGAAGAGAGAGAGAGGGATATATGAAATGAAAAGTACCAGGCGTAGTCAATCATTTAAGGCCGATTTATTGGGATTTAGGCTAATTTCGTGCATAATTTCCCGTATTTATTGGGATTTAACGTAACTGACTAATTCTAATCATGTGAACGGTTTCTAAGACATGT
This sequence comes from Cichorium intybus, assembly GCA_023525715.1. Taxonomy (NCBI): domain Eukaryota; kingdom Viridiplantae; phylum Streptophyta; class Magnoliopsida; order Asterales; family Asteraceae; genus Cichorium; species Cichorium intybus. Next base: position 49,093,822 of record CM042016.1, on the reverse strand, counting down.
TAGGTGGGGAAAGAAATTGTAGTGCTTCTTAGAGCATGACACATGGCAAATTAAGGCTCTAAAAGAATGTCATGTAGTACTAAAATGATTACGTTATTAATAAGTATAGATTAGGTTATGATTGACAAATAAAAAAACATATACACTAAGAAATACATTTTATTTTGAAAGTGCAATGCTATTGATGTAATTTTTTTTTTTTTGCAAAGTTCAATGTTATCGACATTTTTTTTCCATAAAAGGTCCTATAAATGAGCTTTAATGTAAAAAAAATATAAAATTTTATAAAATATATGAATGATTTTTATAATTTATTCTTTATTTATGTTTATTAGGCTTAAACATTAAGATTATAGTTAAAAAGTAATGAAACATAAAAAAAAATTCATTCAGATGAAACATCCTTATCCAACCAATTAAAAAATTTTAACCATTTTTTTTACTTTTAATCTCTTTATCATATAAAGAATTATCCAAGTGACAAGTGAGTTAAAAATGTAAAGGTATTTGCATACTAATTATTATTTAGTCATCAAATAAGAAAAAATAATTTGTTATTCAAGTCAACATGTATTTTTAGTCAAAAGTCCAAAGCCTGCATAAAATAGGACATATACTTTGTATTTAAGAAATACATATATTGCCAAATGAGAAATATATAAACAGTCCAGACTTGCAAAAGTAAAATGCTAAATGAAAAATAGATGCGATTTGCAACATGCATAAAAGAAAAAAGAAAAAGAAATTAGAAAAGGCATTTTAGTCTCTTTACTTGACTTAGGGACGTATTTGTTAGTTTTCGGAAACGTTAGTGACCTTAAACGTGAGATTTGGATACTTAGGACCTATCTGTTAGTTTTCTCAAACCACAGGGACCAAAAGTGTAATTTACTCTAAATTCTACATCAAGAAATACTTGCATTTCAAGACCATCGAAAACTTTGAAACGGTTTCTGAAAACGGAAAGGGGAAGAAAAAGGATGGTCAAGATGGTTATTTCGTCTCCAAATCAATTTTGATTCCATGTCAAAGTATCTGTATAGAAACCGACTCAAATTTATCGATAATGCTCATGAATGTCTCGATTGCATCTTCATTAGGGGTCGCAATCCACATAATTTCGCATGACAGATTATTCACTTAAGTGGAAGATTAATACGGAGAAGACAGAATATTAAACTCAATCAATTATTTGCTAGAGAGAAAGAACAATGTAGGTGTGTCAAGGAAAACCCTATATCAAAGCAGAATAGCGAAAGGAGAAAAAAAGCCTTTTTTATATAGTAATGATATTATATACTAGGTAGGTATGTTTTAGGGTCGTGCTTAAAGGATAATGTAGGTATTTTCTCATAAATGCCTAAAGATTTGAAATCGTTATATCAATATTCAAATATAAATTAATGTATGCAAGGAAAAAGTAGAAAATACAATGCTTTGAACATTTTATTTGAAGTATAATGTCCTTAGAAGTAAAATACAAGTAAAACACTATAATAGAAGGAAATCTTTAAAGAAGCTTTATATGCTTCTTTAGAAGATAAGAAAATCCAAAACATAAGTAATTAACATTTGTCAATTGTTTGAAATGGATTACCTTCCTTAACAGAGTTAAACATAGGCCATGGTATTCAATATGCCGGTAAATTATATAGATTGTTCATGAATTTTCCTCGTCAATGAGTAGTTCTGTCCGTCATTTATCTTCTTTTCAGCTTAAACAAGTTTGTCATTTTAATTCTCGTAATTATAGTTTGTTCAATGTGTCATTGAGTGTTATACCTTTCATTTTAATTGCACATGCAAAATCCCTAACAATATGGATAATGTTAGTTTTAGGATTCAATCCTCATCCATCTCATTATCTTGAACACGTATATAAATGCAAAATACATGAATATGGGTTATATAAGCTAAGGGTCGGATACAACATAATATACATATAATGAGCCCTAACTACATGTGTACGCTAACATCCCCCCGCAATCTGAACGGGGTGAGAATCACGGAGGTTGAGGTTGGACCGAAAATCGAGGAAAAGAGTGGACGGAAGACCCTTCGTGAAAATATCAGCATACTGAGAAGCCATGGTACATGAAGAACGCGTATGTGCCGTAATGCCACTTGATCGCGAACAAAGTGAATGTCAATCTCGATGTGTTTGGTTCATTGATGTTGCACTGGATTGGTGGACAAGTAAACAACACTGATATTATCACAGTATACAAGAGTCGCAGATGAAGAGGAGCGGTGTAGTTTAGGTAAAAGGTTGCGTAGCCAACATGTTTCTGCAACAACATTAGCAACGGCCCGGTATTCAGCTACGGTACTGGACCTGGAGATGGTAGCTTGATGCTTAGAGGACCAGGATAGAAGATTGTTCCCTAGAAAGACAAAGTAACCAGAGGTAGACCGTCTGGTATCAGGACACACGGCCTAGTCAGCATCGGAGTAGGCTGTGAGATCATGGGATGTGGCGGAGTAGAGCTGTAACCCATGTGATAGTGTGCCGCGAATATATCGCAAGATCCACTTAAGAGCAGTTTAGTGAGGGCTCCCGAGGATTATGCATGTGAAGACATATCTGTTGGATGGCATAAGAGATGTCGGGTCTGGTGAAAGTGAGGTATTGAAGAGCACCTGCTAGACTACGATAAAGAGTAGGATCAGAGACGGGAGGACCAGAGCTATCAAGTTTTGCTGACGTGTCGACGTGAGTGCGTGATGGTTTGCAGTTTGTCATGTTAGCTCATTGAAGAATGTCTAGAGCATATTTTTGTTGAGATAAAAACATGCCCTGTTGATCCCGGGTAACCGTTGTCACACCCCGATCCTTGGCGGAATCGATCAAGGCGTGATATATTGTTCAAAGTCTCATGACAACTATGTTATAATATGATTAGATTCAATTAAGTACTAAGTATGCAAACAAGATCCACAACATACAAATACAAATCAAAATACAATAACATTTATTACATCAAATTTAAATAGTCTTGTGGGTTTCTAAGGTACACCCTACTTTTCATCAACTTCATTCTTCAAATCTGCATCATGGGTAAAAACAGGTCAACTACGAGAGTTGGTGAGTAATCTAGTTTTATTAAAGAAAATTGTGAGTTTGAATAATTTGAAATTTGTTTTCTTTTGAAGTTGGCAAGCAACTGTTATTGATATAACAGTTTATAAATCAAAAATTGATTAACAAATGATAACAACAACAATAAGTCCTCACCCTATATATACATATATATGTATATATAGGATGGAGCATCTAATCATCATACACACACAACCACGTGCGATCAATCACCTTAGCGTCCCAAGGCGGGGTGGTCAACCCAATAGCGCTATTATTGTCCATAACGTACCTCAAGAATACGGGCATAGTCATGGAGATTAGACTAAAATGATAATGTACTACAAGTACATGTAGCGTAAACAAACAATAATTATACAAATAATGATTCAAGTATAAATGTCCCCAACAATGTCTCAATTGTGATAAAATAATAAAATGAAGTTGAAAACATATTAGAACCACATGATACACCCCAAAAGTATTTAAAATTATAAAATATGGGGTAGATTACTCACATTAGTCCAAACGGAATACGCGTGTTGTACGATAGACGGCTCGGGTCAAAACGACGTGGAACCTATTATAATTAATAGTTTTGGTTTAGGAACTACTAAACGGGAATGGAGTATTAATAAAAATAATTAGACACATATTCTTATATTAGATGAATTAACAATAATCAAATTTTGTTTTGAATATTAATGTTATCATAGGTTAGATGAATTTTAAATTGAATTAATTACTTTGCTTAATTAATTTATATTTTCACTTTAGGCAAGATTTTAATAATTTCTTATTAAAATAATAACTTGTCAAATTATAAGTATTTACAGATTTTATATATTATAAACAATTATTTATATGAAATAATCATTAAAAAGGCATTTTTACATGCTTAGATATTTAGGAAAATAGTTTTATATACTAAAAAGTAATGAAACATTTTGAAATTATCAGAAAATCATTATTTCATAAAATAGTAATTACTGTAAAATTGTCATATTTTTCTTAACTGCTTTAGTATTTATTTAGTATTTTAATAATTAAACCACAACAAAATTCGGGAAAAATAATAAATGATTCCCAAAAATTCTGGAAAATTAACCATAGTTTTTTAACAATATATTGAGCCTACTGTAAATATGTTGGATATTTTGGACTAGGAGAAGTATTTCTTATGTTTTTCATTATTAACTAATCAATAAAATCATAAATAACAGGGAAATATTAAGAGAAATTCATTAGACTTTTTATTTATTATTAACATGTTATATATGGTATTCTGATAAGGTTTTATAATTTTTGGACATGTGTAGCTATTTATTATCAATTTAAACCATTAAATAAACATTAAATCAGGAAAAATAAGCAAACCTTCTTACAAAAATCTGTAAATTTTATCATGGAGTCTTTAAAATGTGTATAAGGTGTGAAAAATATAAAATCTAGATTTTAACATACCTAACTATATTTTGTAATTTATTTTTCTACAACAAAATAAAATACAAAATAAGCATCAAACAGTAATATAAATGCATGAAACTTTATAAATCCACTTTAATCAATATATGGGTTGTTCCAAAATTTTTCCAGAATTTATTGACTGCAAAAAGTATTTTATGTGAATTATTGCCATATTGTATTGCAATAATTATAGTAATTCAATAAAAATAAGTTATTTTCTAAAACTTTCCAGAACTTCTTATTTTATTTATGAGAGTCTGCGAAAAATCAGGTTTATGCATAAAATGAGTTTTAGATATTTTGGTGGATTTAATTTGTTTCATGTATGAATTTGGAACTTTTAACAACATACCTTGATGAATGCTTCAAGAGGGATGGAGATTTGAGTATATTGAAGTGTTCTTGGCTAAAAAATAAAGATTTCTAGGAGGAATTTCGAGATTGAGAGTGAGAGGAAGAATAGATATGGTTTGAGTGGTGATGAGAATAATATGTTGGGAGAAAAATGAAAGGAAAGATGATGGAAGGTGTGAGTGGGAGACAATAGGAATAACCTTTTACTTTTGGTGGTCTTCATAATTCCCCACTAACACAAGCATCTTAAGAGTTTTATAAAATTTAATGTAGTGTTTATAAAAATAGAGTTTTATAAAAAAAATAGGTTATTATTTGATTATAACAATCTACTTTGATTTGAAGTTTAATTATAGCATTCAAGTTTGATTCTTTTAATTTAATTAGAGCATCATACTTTGATTTGATTTTAATATGATATCATAATTTAATTTTATTATAGTTATAACGTTATACTATGATATATTGCTATTAACGTCAATTTATATCGTAGTGTAAGGGTTTTGATCCTATTAGCGTCAAGAAATCTCGAGTAGGGTTTATTAAATTTCCAATTGGGTTGGGTTGAACCGAATCTATGTATACTCAGGTCCACGTGCTGACTGCCACCTGACCTTGACCAGGGGAATGCGACTTCTTTTGAGTTGCTTTTCCTTTCGATCGGCAATTTCCAAGGGTTTCTCGATAAATTGCATTGTCTCGTCGATTTGGATATCCTTGAGAGGAACATGAAGGTTCTCGTCTGCTAAACACTTCTTGAGGTTGGCTATATGAAATACTGGGTGAACTTTATTAAGCTCTATTGGTAGATCCAACTCGTAGGCTACTGGTCCGATCCTTTTCAAGATCTTAAACGGCCCTACGTAGCGGGGTGCCAATTTACCCTTGCGTCCAAATCGAACCACACCTTTCCATGGGGACACTTTTAACATGACCATGTCACCCACGGTAAATTCAAGCGGTTTGCTTCGCTTGTCGGCGTAACTCTTTTGTCGGCTACGAGCTGTGAGAAGGTTATTGCGAATCTGAGTGATTTTGTCGGTTGTTTCCTGGATAAGCTCAGGACCAACGATTGGAGAATCCACTGTTGCGCGAATTACGTGGGACTCGCCAATTTCATGCCAGCAAATAGGAGATCGGCATTTACGGCCATACAATGCCTCAAATGGTGGCATCCCGATGCTAGAATGATAACTGTTATTATAGGAGAATTCCACCAACGGTAAATGAGAGTCCCAGTTTCCTCCGAAATCTAAGACACACGCCCTCAACATATCTTCGAGTGTTTGAATTGTCCTCTCAGATTGACCATCGGTCTGAGGATGATAGGCGGTACTGAGATCGAGGCGGGTTCCCATGGCTTCTTGAAGTGATTGCCAGAACCGAGAGAGAAATCTCCCATCACGATCTGAAATGATGCTGAGAGGGATGCCATGCCGACTAACTATCTCGTCGATGTAAATCCGAGCAAGTTGTTCGACCTTGAAATGTTCACGGATGGGAAGGAAGTGAGCAGATTTAGTCAAACGGTCAACGATTACCCAAATGCTGTCATGTCCCTTTGTGGTACGGGGAAGTTTGGTTACGAAATCCATGGTGATCGCTTCCCATTTCCACTCGGGGATTTCCGGTTGGACCAATAGTCCAGAGGGTCGTTGATGTTCTGCTTTGACCCTGGAACATGTAAGACATTTGGCTACGAATAAAGCAATATCCTTTTTCATTCCCGACCACCAATAATTGGTTCTCAAGCCATGATACATCTTGTTAGCGCCCGGATGAATGGAATATCGAGTTTTGTGGATTTCTTCCATCAGGAATGTACGAAGATTGTCGCGATCTGGGATCCAGATGCGATCTTGATAATAGAAAATACCATCAGATTTAGATTCCAACTCCCCATCAATTCCCGTGGGCATGTCATTTTCGGTAATTGCCGAGTGTTGGGCTCCTCGAATTCGGTCGCTGAGATTGGACAAGATAGGAGAACATATTAAATGAAATGCTTTGGCATGTTCTTTTCGACTTAACGCGTCGACTACGACGTTCGCCTTTCCCGGATGATAGCGTATTTCACACTCGTAATCATTTAGGAGTTCGACCCATCGTGTTTGCCTCATATTGAGTTCCTTTTGATTAAGAATATGTTGCAAGCTCTTATGGTCGGTGAAAATTACGCATTTAGTGCCGTAAAGGTAATGCCTCCAAATTTTAAGAGCGAAAACCACGGCACCGAGCTCCAAATCATGAGTCGTATAATTCCTTTCATGGATTTTGAGTTGTCGCGATGCGTAAGCTATAACCTTTCCCCTTTGCATCAAAACACAACCTAGACCGAGATTGGAGGCATCGCAGTATACCACGAAATCTTCGGATCCTTCAGGGAGTGTAAGAATTGGAGCGTCACACAATCTTTGTTTAAGAGTTTGGAAAGCGTATTCCTGCTTGGGTCCCCAATCAAATGGCGTACCCTTGCAAGTGAGCGAAGTAAGCGGTAAAGCGATCTTTGAGAAATTTGAAATGAAACGCCGGTAATATCCCGCTAAACCGAGGAATGACCGAATTTCCTTGGGGGTACGTGGGGCTTTCCAATTCTTGACTGCTTCAACTTTTGCGGGATCAACTAAAATACCCTTGTCACTTACAATATGACCGAGGAATTGTACCTCCTTTAACCAAAACTCGCATTTCGAAAACTTGGCATAGAGCCGATTTCCTTGCAACGTTTGGAGAGTTAGGCGAAGGTGTCTTTCATGCTCTGCCTTTGTCTTGGAGTAAATGAGGATGTCATCAATAAAGACGATAACAAAACGGTCGAGATAAGATTTAAATACCAGATTCATCAAGTCCATGAATGCGGCAGGGGCATTTGTTAGGCCGAAAGACATAACAGTGAACTCGTAATGACCATAGCGGGTTCGGAAAGTGGTTTTGGGGATGTCTTCTTCCCGTACTCGAAGTTGGTGATAACCCGAGCGAAGGTCGATTTTTGAGAAGCATGAAGCTCCTTGAAGCTGATCAAAAAGGTCGTCGATCCGAGGTAACGGATATCGGTTCTTGATGGTCAATTTATTTAACTCCCGATAATCGATACACATACGAAACGAACCATCTTTCTTTTTGATGAAGAGAACCGGGGCTCCCCAGGGTGAAGTACTAGGGCAGATAAATCCCTTATCGGTTAATTCTTGGAGCTGACTTGCCAATTCTTGCATCTCGGTTGGAGCCAACCGATATGGAGACTTGGCTATGGGAGCAGCTTCAGGAACGAGATCGATGCGGAACTCTAGCTCACGTACTGGAGGGAGTCCAGATACGTCATCAGGAAAGATGTCGGGAAAGTCTCGTACAATCGGAATATCTTCTATCTTCTTTTCTGTGACCTTTGTTTCCACCACATGGGCTAAGAAAGCCATGTATTCTTTACGTAGATATGATCGAGCTTGAGTACATGACATAAGACTAAGCTTTTTCGAACGAGTCTCGCCATAAATACGAAGACTTTGACCGTCGGCAAGAGGAATATGAATGAACTTCTCGAAACATACTATTTCAGCATGGTTTTGGGATAGCCAATCCATTCCCACGATGATGTCGAAGCTACCAAGTTCCATAGGAACTAAATTGACGGAAAATTTATGACCGCAAAAATCGAAAGTGCAATCTTGGATGACTGCATTGAGTGAAATGTATTTTCCATTGGCGACTTCTACGGTAAAGTGTTCATCAAGAATCGTGCGAGGTGTGTGAAGTATGGGTTCAAATTCCAAAGACACAAAACTTTTATCGGCACCTGAATCAAAAAGTACTGACGCGTAGCAGTCATTTATGAGAAACGTACAATTTACGACCTTGTTATCGGTCTGTTCTTGGGTTGCGGTAATGACAAATGCTCGGCCATTGGGAGCTGGAACCTGCATTGTTGGATTTGCCTGGGCTTGAGTGTTAATGATATTGACAAGCCTAGGACACGTGTTTCTGAAATGGGTGGGGTCACCACAGTTGAAGCATGTTACAGTTGGATACCGGGTTTGTGTTTGCTGATTTGAGGGTAGAGCGAATGGTCGCTGAGTTTTTAGTGCACGGCATGTGTCCGCCAAGTGGCCATAGCGACCACAAGTTGTACAAAGGCGACACGGGCTGGTGGACATATGGTGATAGTTACAATGGTTACAGAGGGGGTTGTAATGCCATCTATGAGAAACACGCATATGGACTTGTGAGTTATTTGTAAATTAATTATGGAAATTAAGTTTGTAGACATTGTTGGGTAAAATGATTGTAAAACACTTGTTGGGCCATGGTTAGGAGTGTTGGGCACCTTTTGGGCTTTCCATGGGTACTAAATGTGAAGCATGTAGCAATTGCGTGGGCCCCCACAATACTAAGTTTTCACATGTTTTCCCCACTTCTAGGCCCATTAGGGAACTTAATATTCCAATGAGTTGGCCATTTTGGAGTGTATCCTTTCGGATACGTTTGATAAGGCCGGGTATTTTGATGGCTCAAAAGTAATGTGAATAACGCGCTTTGGCCTATAGGTTTGGGAACTCTCGCCTTTGGTCCCCAGGTAAGCAAACTGGTCCCTCGGTTGATTGGGATGTATACGAATGCTTACCTAGTCAGGACTTTTGGGCTACCGGCACCTCCCCCTTCCAGTTACTGCGCGTCCATTACTTCGATCATACCCAACTAGAGTGGATGACTTTTAATTTCCTATGAGCTCTAAGGAATATATATGTATATAAATTTTTATTTTGAAACCATTTGAGTATGTGTGTGATTTTAAGAGAAAGAGGAGAAAATTCACAAGTGTATCCGCACATATAAGTGTCGGGAATAATACGTAAGCACATAAGGGAGCAATTAGCACACAAAGGTATTCCAAGGATTTTCTAAGTGCGAATTGCATGCAGTTGTGTGTGCATTTTATAAACTAGCATACGAGAGGACCCTAGAGGCTATAGACTAGGTCAAGGCAATTAACCTAATTCCCTATAGTCAAGGGCTCTGATACCAATCTGTCACACCCCGATCCTTGGCGGAATCGATCAAGGCGTGATATATTGTTCAAAGTCTCATAACAACTATGTTATAATATGATTAGATTCAATTAAGTACTAAGTATGCAAACAAGATCCACAACATACAAATACAAATCAAAATACAATAACATTTATTACATCAAATTTAAATAGTCTTGTGGGTTTCTAAGGTACACCCTACTTTTCATCAACTTCATTCTTCAAATCTGCATCATGGGTAAAAACAGGTCAACTACGAGAGTTGGTGAGTAATCTAGTTTTATTAAAGAAAATTGTGAGTTTGAATAATTTGAAATTTGTTTTCTTTTGAAGTTGGCAAGCAACTGTTATTGAGATAACAATTTATAAATCAAAAATTGATTAACAAATGATAACAACAACAATAAGTCCTCACCCTATATATACATATATATGTATATATAGGATGGAGCATCTAATCATCATACACACACAACCACGTGCGATCAATCACCTTAGCGTCCCAAGGCGGGGTGGTCAACCCAATAGCGCTATTATTGTCCATAACGTACCTCAAGAATACGGGCATAGTCATGGAGATTAGACTAAAATGATAATGTACTACAAGTACATGTAGCGTAAACAAACAATAATTATACAAATAATGATTCAAGTATAAATGTCCCCAACAATGTCTCAATTGTGATAAAATAATAAAATGAAGTTGAAAACATATTAGAACCACATGATACACCCCAAAAGTATTTAAAATTATAAAATATGGGGTAGATTACTCACCAATTATTTATAGATTTTATATATTATAAACAATTATTTATATGAAATAATCATTAAAAAGGCATTTTTACATGCTTAGATATTTAGGAAAATGGTTTTATATACTAAACAGTAATGAAACATTTTGAAATTATCAGAAAATCATTATTTCATAAAATAGTAATTACTGTAAAATTTTCATATTTTTCTTAACTGCTTTAGTATTTATTTAGTATTTTAATAATTAAACCACAACAAAATTCGGGAAAAATAATAAATGATTCCCATAAATTCTGGAAAATTAACCATAGTTTTTTAACAATATATTGAGCCTACTGTAAATATGTTGGATATTTTGGACTAGGAGAAGTATTTCTTATGTTTTTCATTATTAACTAATCAATAAAATCATAAATAACAGGGAAATATTAAGAGAAATTCATTAGACTTTTTATTTATTATTAACATGTTATATATGGTATTCCGATAAGGTTTTATAATTTTTGGACATGTGTAGCTATTTATTATCAATTTAAACCATTAAATAAACATTAAATCAGGAAAAATAAGCAAACCTTCTTACAAAAATCTGTAAATTTTATCATGGAGTCTTTAAAATGTGTATAAGGTGAGAAAAATATAAAATCTAGATTTTAACATACCTAACTATATTTTGCAATTTATTTTTCTACAACAAAATAAAATACAAAATAAGCATCAACCAGTAATATAAATGCATGAAACTTTATAAATCGACTTTACTCAATATATGGGTTGTTCCAAAATATTTCCAGAATTTATTGACTGCAAAAAGTATTTTATGTGAATTATTGCCATATTTTATTGCAATAATTATAGTAATTCAATAAAAATAAGTTATTTTCTGAAACTTTCCAGAACTTCTTATTTTATTTATGAGAGTCTGAGAAAAATCAGGTTTATGCATAAAATGAGTTTTAGATATTTTGGTGGATTTAATTTGTTTCATGTATGAATTTGGAACTTTTAACAACATACCTTGATGAATGCTTCAAGAGGGATGGAGATTTGAGTATATTGAAGTGTTCTTGGCTAAAAAATAAAGATTTCTAGGAGGAATTTCGAGATTGAGAGTGAGAGGAAGAATAGATATGGTTTGAGTGGTGATGAGAATAATATGTTGGGAGAAAAATGAAAGGAAAGATGATGGAAGGTGTGAGTGGGAGACAATAGGAATAACCTTTTACTTTTGGTGGTCTTCATAATTCCCCACTAACACAAGCATCTTAAGAGTTTTATAAAATTTAATGTAGTGTTTATAAAAATAGAGTTTTATAAAAAAAATAGGTTATTATTTGATTATAACAATCTACTTTGATTTGAAGTTTAATTATAGCATTCAAGTTTGATTCTTTTAATTTAATTAGAGCATCATACTTTGATATGATTTTAATATGGTATCATAATTTAATTTTATTATAGTTATAACGTTATACTATGATATATTGCTATTAACGTCAATTTATATCGTAGTGTAAGGGTTTTGATCCTATTAGCGTCAAGAAATCTCGAGTAGGGTTTATTAAATTTCCAATTGGGTTGGGTTGAACCGAATCCATTTTAGGCGGATGTCACAATCGTGATCCCATGAAAATAGTTGATGTCTCCAAGGTCTTTCATTGCAAACTCATTTGCCAAAGCGGCTGTAATCTGTGTTAGCAAAGAATGAGAAGTGGTAGTCAGAATGATGTCATCAACATACAATAATAAATATGCCGTGTGAACTCCTCTTTGTATATAAAAACAGACGAGTCACATTTGTTATTCGTGAACCCCATCAGCAAAAGATAATGAGAAAATTACTAAAACCATGCTCGTGGTGCTTGTTTAAGACCGTATAAGGAACGTCGTAGAAGACATACGTGATATGGATGAGACGGATCCCGAAAGCCCGGAGGTTGGTGCATGTAAACAGTTTCCAGAAGATGACCATGTAAGAAAGCATTTTTCACATCAAGTTGCCGAATGGGCAAATGTGAGGAGATAGACAAACTAAGGATGCTACGAATCGTTGCCGGTTTGACGACCAGGCTAAACGTCTGATCACAATCTATCCTAGGGCGTTCACTCCTTCCATTGGCAACAAATATCGCTTTATAGCGAGCTAAAGAACCATCTGCATTAAGTTTCTTTTTGAACAACCAAATATAATTAACAATATTAGCGTTAGGAGGTCGCGACACAAGTTTCCACGTACCATTAGAAATAAATGCTTTATATTCCTGTTGCATGGCATCATACCAATTAGGATCACGAAACGCTTGAGCATAAGACCGAGGAGTAGGGGAGGTGGTGTCACTGTGGAGATTTAGCTTATGGATAGGTTTAGAGATCCCATGACGAGATTTGGTGGTCATGGGATGAACTGAGGATGGGGGTGGAAGCACATTAGATGGTGGGGCTGAATTTTCGATGGGAGGAGAGAGCATGGTGGAGTCAGGAAGTGTGGTAAGGGAGGCGTAGGGGAGGAAGCCGAAGCCTGGGCTGTGGTGGGAGGGGACTGAAGAAAGGAGGTGGATATCATGTTTAGGGCGATATCATCATCGTGAAGGAAGTCATAGGGTGGGGTCTCGTTTGGTGTCATGGAGCCGAACGGGAAAACGGTTTCGTCAAAAGTGACATGACATGAAATAAGATTTTTTCTGGTGGCAAGGTCAAGGCAACGGTATCCGCGATGTTGTGTAGGATATCCAAGGAAAATACATGGTGTTGTTCGTGGTGAGAGTTTGTTAGGTGTGGGAATATGAGGAAAACACAAACAGCCGAAAACGCGCAGGTGGGTATAAGAAGGGTGTTTGTGGTGAAGTTTGTTGTATGGAGTATCATTGTTGAGGGTGGTAGAGGGAAGGATATTTAGTAGGTGGGTTGCCATATGCAGTGCTTCCACCCAGTAGGTGGGGGGTAGGTGAGCATGAAATAAAAGAGAGCGGATACAATTATTTATGGTACGGATGATGCGTTCCGACTTCCCATTTTGTTGGGAGGTATAAGGACACGAGAAACGAATGTGAATGCCATGCGCATCACATAATTGCTGAAATTGGGTGTTGGAAAACTCACCGCCGTTGTCACATTGAAATGTTTAAATATGACATTTGTATTGTGTTTTAACATGAGCATGAAAATGAACAAACTTAGAATACACATCAGCTTTAGAAAGAAGCGGATAAACCCACAAAAAATGAGAAAATTGATCAAGAAATACCACATAATATTTTAAACCACCAACACTTTGAATGGGAGGAGTCCACACATCAGAGTGTATAATTTGAAACGGAAAAGTAGCAACAGCACTAGACAAAGTAAAACGCAAACGAATATGTTTTCCTAACTAACACGCAACGCATAGACTTGTTTTCTTAATATTTGCACAAGGAATTACATTGTGAGAAACTAAAATTGAAAAATATGATGTCCCGGGTGACCGAGACGTTGATGCCAAAGAGAGGAGTTGATAGACACAAAAGCTTGAGCTGATGCGGAACCGGAAGTGACAGGATACAAATCACCAGTGCTGTCACATCGAAGAAGTGTTTGTTTGGTCCAATAATTATTCACAGAGAAACCAAATTCGTCAAATTCAATAGCACATTTATGTCCACCTATCATTCCAAAATGACTCCCAAGTTTTACATGAACAAAGAAATTCAAATCAAGTACACGTTGATAAATGCAGTGGAAATATCCTAGAAAGCCATGTACAAATTACATAAGGATGCTAACTAACTATAAAAGCACAAGAAAAGCACCATAAAACAGAAAGAGAAACACACGTACTTTCACACTCGTCCATATCGGGAATAATTTGAAGTAGGGAATGAACAATTTTGGCAAACACTTGGCCGGCAACACTGAATTCTTACAACAAATTATGAAAAAAAAGTTGAATATCTGTTTTTCATATTCATGAATTTCAAACTAATCAATCAAATAAGTGGACCAATGTTGGGTCATAATTTTGTGGTTTAATCTTTACATTTAGAGGGGATAAAACTGTAAGACATCAAAGTTAAAGAGTTTGTTGGGTTATTCGGTTGGTGACCGAATAACACCCTATTGATCGGTACTTTGCACCGAACAACCAGATTGTTCGGTTGGGCTGGACCAAGATTGTTCGGTTGGGCTTAAATCCAATGGGCTGTGTTTGTAGCTTGGGTATAAATAGGTCTAGCCGAGTATTGTGTTAGGTTAGACACCATATACTTGATCTTGTGAGAGCCATAGGCGTGTTAGTGATTATTTGTATTCCTCGATCAAGATTAACTTATGTACTAGTCGGTTTATAACATTAATCGAGTGCATTGAAGGTAATTTTCGTGTTCTTGCTTGTTTCTTGATCTACACACTCTTGGATTCCGCACAATCGTGTGTTTTGTGTGATACATGGTCGAATTGGGACTTACAAGTGGTATCAGAGCCTTTGAAACTCGTTTTTCGGGTTGTTTTTTTGGTATCATTCGATTCTGAGACATGCAAGTTTTGATGTTTTTTTGTTTGGACTATTATTTTCGGAAATTTTGTTGTTGGTGTTCATCAAGTTCGTGATTTTATGGAAAATTAACACGTTTTGGATCTTGAAAAATTCAAAAACCTCGATCAAAATCGTGTTTCTGCCCAGTTTTGGAGTTGTTCGGCGGCTAGCAAGGTTGTTTGGTTAGGGTTAGTCGGGTTGTTCGGCGGCAGGAAAGTTACTCGGTTAGGGTTGTTGGGTTGTTCAGCGGCACAGTGGTGGTTCGGTCAACTATTCGGTCAAATGCGGGTTACTCTGTCAATCTTTGGTCAACAGCTGGTTGTTCGGTCAATTATTTGGTCAAGACGACCGATCAGCTGGTGGTTCGGTCATTTGTTCAGAAACTCGGTCTAGTGGGAGTTGTTCGGTCCAGCTTAATTTTTCGGTCCAGTTGAAGTTATTCAGTACACAAGGGTTCTTCGGTTCCTCAAGTTGCTCGGTCTAACTGGTTCTTCGGTACAGTTGGAGTTACTCGGTCTATCTGAGTTTTTCGGTGCAGTTGGTTTCTGATCCAAGCAGTCGCAATTTTTTTTTTGACGTTAATTCATCAACATTTAATTAATTAATTTTTAATGGACCAATACAATAATCAAACCAATACAATGCAAGCCGATTTAGACTGTGTGATGGGGACTGTTACTCGGATTCCCCGCCTACTATCTTCAGATGGATTTCCCGAATGGAAATTCAGATTTGAAAATTTTGTTAAAATGAAATATAACAAAGTCTGGAGATCCATAAAACGTGGTACAAAAAGAATTACAACCACCGTAGCTGATGGAAAAACCATTATTGATAAACCCCTGGATAAATATGATAATGACGATTTTGAAATAGCTGAAATGGATGACAGAGCTTTGGCTACCCTTACTATGGCTTTATCTCCCGACATTGCCCAAGGCTTTAGGGAGTATAAGTCTGCCAAGGACTTGTGGGAGGCTCTTATCGAAGTGTGTGAGGGAAACGCGGATATGCAATAAAGCAGACAAGATTTGTTGCGCCAAAAGTTTAATATGTTCAATTATGTCCTCGGAGAATCTCTTGAAACCCAGTTGCAACGATTCACTACACTTAACAGTGAGATGACCACTGTTGGAATTATCTTATCCCGATCCGAAATCAACAAAAAGTTGCTTAATTCTCTTCCCAGAAACTAGGACATGAACTTCTCAGTGATTAAGAAAACAAAAGATCTAAATCGAATCTCCCTGGCAGAAACAATGGCCATCATCAAGGCTTATGATATGGATGATAGGCAGCGTGAGATTAATCACGTGAATTCTTACTCGGCAACAAGCTTGGGCTCTTCCACCAACAGTGCCTTCTCAGCACTTCCTACTCATCATACACCCTCACCTACCAGTTCCTCTTTATCCCAAGCATCTTCTGTTCTCGGCCCCTCTACAAAGTCAACGTCTCTAGTACCAGCACCAGCCAATGCCAAGGGAGCTGAAGAAAATCTGGCATTAATGGCAGGTTTTATGAACTGCTACAACGCCTTTATTACGGTGAACTCGTTCCCCCAGTCACTATTGGAGAGCTTGACTAAATTCATCCTGATGACGTAGAGGAAATGGATATCTCTTGGCAGATCGCCATGGCGGTCTTTCGGGCCAAGAATTTTACTCAACGAACGGGGAGAGATAATTGGGGTGTGAATGCTGATAAAAGGGTTGGCATCAACAAGAGCAAATTAAGGTGCTACAACTGTCACGAGCAAGGCCATTTTGCTCGTGAGTGCACCAAGCCGAAGGCAGACAACTACAGTGCTGATAGGACCATAGTGCCAGCTGGAGTCAGCAAAGAAGCCCCCAAGAATGTCGAAAGAGCTATGGTGGCACAACAATTCTCGTGGGATGATCAGTTGTAAGCTCTCAACATTACAGAAGATGGCAAAGCAAATCTTGCTCAGATTGATGATTATGATGATGATTATGCTGAGGCTGCTTAGGAAGAAATGAAGAACCTGCAATTTGCCTTCATGGTCTCCACCACCCCTGCCACAGATGAGGTATGTAAAGCTTCTTGTTCCTCTCAATCTTGCATAGATATTGTTAATAGATATCATGAGCATAATGATTCTTTAGTTAGACAAGTAGAGGATCTTAGATATGAAGGTTATACCCTTAGGAAGGCCTAAAAACCTCTTAAGGAGAAATTAGATGCTCAAACAAAATACCTGAAGCAACTTAGACAGGAACATAATGAAAAGGGTTGTCAACTTGTGATTGCCAATGCAAAAATTGTCGAATTAACTGCCGAACTTGACGCACTGAAAACTAAATTTCATGATGCTGAATTTAATTTTAGAAAATTTGATGTGTCAAGTGAGGTAGTTGAATCGATAATTGAGCATCAAACAAAATGGACAAACAAATATGGATAGGGTCTTGGTTATAGGAGTGTCCCACCTCCTTGCAATTATAGCTATACCCCACCCCTTGAGACTCAAGAGGTTGAAAAATCCACTGTTGTTTCTGTTCAAGATGATAAACCCAGCAACTCTGAAAGTATTAAAATAGACGATACTAATTAACGCTTCTACCTCCTGTGCAGATGATGTAAACGTGGAAATTAAGGATGAGAAGAACAAGACTGATTCTACTTTTGATGCAAAAATTTCAAAAATGATATTTGTAATACTCGTTTCCATCGCGACGCGGCCCTTAGGCGTCCGCGGCGCGATGTGGGTAGGAGCGGGATATGCGGGTGGCTGGAGAGCGCGCGACGCGACGCGCCGCAGAAGTGAAAAACCCTATTTCAGATTTAAGCTCCTATATAAAGGGTCCCCAGCCCTAGGGTTCGTGTTTTTGGTGATTTCCTGGGGTGGAGGCGACTGAACTTCGGCAGTAACTCTCCTATCTAGAATTATTGAAGGTTTTTGAAGATTTGAAGGGTAGAGAAGGAGGTATCGACGGGTAGGAAGGCTTGCAGCTTGTAGTGGGCATCCTTTCGTTCCAGAAGCAAGGTAAGGGGATTTATCCTTCTTGTTTTCTATTTAACCTAGTTATATGGTGTCATTCCTTGTCCTTGGATTTAAATGGTTGGTTTGATGAAGGATTGGGGGAAGGAAGGACTCCAGCCCCGAAGGATCAGACTTTAGACACCTCTCTGATGTCTTTAGGTCTTGAGTCAGCTATATTGTCCCTGGTTTGGGTATTGCTAACCCTAAGATTGGTAGTGACTTGTAACGATTAGGGTTTTTGGACCATGGACATGCTTAGGCTTGCATGCCCATTAGAATGGGACCTTAGGATAGTCTTTGATCCCGTAAAGGGTTTGGGATGAACCCTAACCAGTGATGGAATCAGTTGAGGGATTCGGGCGAACCCCGTAGTCGCATGGCGACCTCCGCGACGCGAAGGGGAGAAGCTCGCGCCATGGTTTTCTCTGATGTCGATTGTTGACTAGAAGTTGACTTTGGACTGCTAAATTGTGACCATTGCTAGGTCGGACCTTTAGTTGAATCGTTAGGGATAAGGTTTGTGGCTAATATGTTATGTGTATGGGATTTAGGTGATCGAACGAGCCTAGTTTGGGATATTAGCGATTATCCGGAAGGTTGTGATTCAGGTGAGTATCCTCACCTTACTATGTGATGTTGCATGTTAGGCATCTTGTGTGTTTTGTACAGTTATATGATTTGTTCTATATCTGTGATTATTTGTTGTTGGGCTCAGTACTGATGCGTGTTCACTCGTAGCTGTTGTATGACTAGTTGGACTATTGCCTTGTCCTATAGCTGTTGTATGATGGGCTGGGCAAAATCCGGGAACCTATAGCTGTTGTATGATGGGTAGAACCGCCCCGTGTCCATAGCTGTTGTATAATGGACGCCCGTAGCTGTTGTATGGCGGGTAGGGTCGGGTCGTTCTCGAGGACGGGTTGTTTAATGTGTAGGCATGTATGGTAACTTGTGGAACTCACTAAGCTTTGTCCTTACCCGTTGATTTTCAAACATTTTCAGGTACTTCAGTTGATAAAGGGGTGAGCTCGGCATGACGGTGGTGCATCGCACATTTATGATTTGTAGTTATATTATTAAATAAGATTTTTACAATTACGGGAAGGATATACTCTGATAAAATGTTTTGATGAACCTCGATTTAACATTCTAATAAGGCCATTTGTATTTTACTTGTATTTTTAAAGAAAAATTTAAAGTTGGAATTTGGGGCGTTACAAATTGGAATCAGAGCCAGGTTTGAGGGATTTGGATGAACTGTATTGGGAATCCAAACTCAAACTTAGGACTGAGAACTTTTCGTTAAAGAAATAATGTTTTTCTCTATAAAAAGTTTTAAGTTGTTGGGTTGAATAACATGTGGAAGATTCCCTTGCATGTTCTTATTTGATTGTTGCTTGGGAGTTTTAAACATGGTACGTAAACCTGAATTATGATTTTAACGAGTAAAAGGGTTTTAGAAAGAATGAGATGCGATGCGAACCCCAACCGAGCTCAAGTAAGTTTTTGTGATTCCCAATTACCCATGCCAAGTTTGTGCTATGTGATAATATGTGTTATGCTAGAAGGTAGGCATGGAACCTAGTCAGGAAATGCATGCTAGAAATGCTTGGATTAGGATGCCTTACTGCCTGTTATATGTTACTATGTGCTGCTTTAGAATCTATGCTAACACTGTTAGGTTGCTTAGTGAAGGCTATTAGGTTATATACAATTAGGATAAGATAGCCTAAGAATTCTTGGTCTGGCCTTATTGGCTGTGCCTTGTTTGGTTGTGACTTTGAGATAGGATCATTTATTCTAACGTCTATCTTATCCTCGATTACGTACGATTGAGTGTCCGTGAGGCGACCCGCTGGTGTTAGCAGAAGTTCTTTTAGGCACGGGTGGGGTGTGAGATCCTAGGTAGCCTAGGATGGGTGTTAGACACTTTTGGTGCGGGACCGCATAGTTACAAATGTCGAATAGATGAGTGAGTTGCGACTTAGATGATTGGGGGACAAATTCTGGAACAAGTACGAATAGGTGTGGAAGAGTTACCCAAAATTCTAAGGAACCGGGTAGAGTAGAGAGTCATGTATGATTCACATTATGGATTAGTGGCGAAAAGAAAGTACACCTCTTCATTGTGGCGATGTTAGGTCATGAAAATGGATCAGGAGTACTTTCGGGTGTGACCGATTGAGGTGGATCGGGATGGATCATAAGGTGCAGAAAGTTATCATCGTTGAGGTAACGAGGGTTATGATTGACAGCAATGGGTTAGGCGATGCATCCGGGTTGCTAACGATGCATCTGGGTTTGCATGACGATGTTTCGAAGGTCTATGGATGTGAATCGCGATAGAACTTATTCCTTTCCAATGGACTAACTGCATGGTGAGAGGATTTGATTGGTTGCAAAGATTCGAGGCGCTGATCGATCGCGATCAGCACTAGGTATAGGTACAGACTCCAAGTGGGGGAGAGTTGTTGTTTTAAGAGAAGAAACGAAGTTTAATGCAAGTACAACTCAGTTATTGGAGTATGGAAGTACCTGTATTGCAAAGTATCAAGCATTGGACTTGGGTTATGATGATAGAGGGAGAAGGGATTGGCAGCTAATTAGAAACCGTGGCTTGGGAATCTGCAGATGGGTTCCAGAGGATTATTAGTTACTCCTTTAGGGGATGGACGAGGATCCAGATTGATTTAAGTGCTGACATTATGACGACTTGTGTCACTCGAAGAGCAGGAAGGGCCCATCCAGCTGCTGAAGCTGATGGACTTTGGAGTTCCTGTTACCCAGCTGGAGATAGAGTAGTTAGAGACTATGTACAATGTATGGCGAAGAATGCGTGTAGTGTGTGATGTATGGGATGAAGACCCACATAAGATGGCTTCTTGGACTGATTACCACAAGTAAAGGGTTGAAGCGGAAAGGGAAGAAGGGTTCCCAGTGTGATATAATCGGCCATTGAGGATGGAAGTCCCATGGCGATGAGGGAGACGGCGTGGGAATGGATACCCGCGACCTGGTGAGGCAGGGAGCTCGCTCGGCAGGGGTGAAGGCCTTAGGGAGATGGAAAGTTGTAGCTTTGAAGAGGAAGATGGAGTGCGGTATCTGGTAAGTGGTTATTGATGCATCGAGTAGCTTTTCAACTTGGGATAAAGATGTTTGGAACAGCGTTGAGTGAAGGAAATTCCATGGCTTCAAGGATGCGATTAGTAGTATACATAACTAAGAGGTATGGGTCTTGGCCACGCTAAGGAAGCATGATCACCTCTTTAGGAGTTTTGATTATTCTCGTCAAGGGTGGGGAATGTTGGGAGATTGTATTTCGTTTCAATTCAAGACCTTGACAGCAGTGAGAGCGAGAGATTCAAGTTTTGGTATAAAAAGGGCTGAACATGAAAGGTGAGACGCCGGACTGAGGAGACAACGTGACCTGTTGGTTCGATCACAAGAATGCGTAAGCTATGGTGACTTGGGATACAAGGTTCTGCTTGCAATGACTAATACTCAGAAGAATTATTCAAAGACCGGGAATCTGCTGCAGGCTGCAACAAGATTAATAGATGTGGGTTAGGAGTCTTCGAAATAAGGATTCTATCATATATGCCAGCACGTCTTAGGAGCATTAGTCAATGGTTTCAAAGGATGGAAAGAATCGCAAGGTGAGAAGCTTTCCAAGGCAGGAAAGGATGGGCGGAAGTTAGGAAGAGGTCGAAACGAGCTTTTAAGGAAACGTTTAGATTGTGTATCAATCAAGTAATAACATCAGGGAAGCAACATATTGAGCATCGACGAGATCAATACATGACGAGGGTTATGTTAGTTGAAAATATAAGAGATCATAGACCGGAGGAAAAGTGTTAGTTAGGAATGAATAGGACTTAGTGGTATAGTGACCGAGTGAGGTTTCTATGTATTGAAGGATTGGTATCTTGCATGGGTACCGCGGTACTGTGCCCTGTTGCGGTTGTGCCGCATCGTCCCCCTGTGAGAGATAAGGGTGTTGACCGGATGGATTGTACTATGCTCTGTTGAGGTGGTACTATGCTGTGTCTCGGTGAGTACTTCATGCTGGTCGGGAGTATCAGGTCCTTTATTATAGCGATACTGCGCCGTGTTCCCACGAGTACGAGATACGGTTACAGCAGGCTGATGAGTCAGACTGGTTTTGGGGGCGGATGATTTCCGTAATGGATGAGATAATGGTTATTCAGGTGTTGAGGATCAGTACCCTTAGATTGTTTAGTGGGATGGGAGATGATTGTAGACTTCTCCACGGATGCATGTGCCATTTTGATTTTTAGGTGAAGACTACTTTAGCTTTGCTGATGGCTACTTAGCTGGTAGGAATGAAAACCAAGGGGGCATCAGGGCGACCTAAAGTCTGGGCGGATCAGATTCAAGATAAATATTTAGATGGCAAACCGTGGAAGGGAATGCCTTAGGGTGAGATAGTTCAGGTAAATGAAGGTTGTGGGGTGGGGTTAGTAGGGGTTGGCTAACCCATTATGGTCGCTTTGGATGTCAAATATGGACGGGGCTTTTTGTGCGGTAATGAACGAAGAGTTTGTGTCAAGTTTTTCATTTGCCGAGGGGTGACATGGATGTGTATGATATTTGAGAGGATTATTGTTAAGACTTTTTATTAAGACATTTTGAGATATTATTTCGGTTGGAAAGTTGGTCTCAGTGACCCAAGGACAAAAATGGAAATAAAGGACCAAAAGTGAAAACTTTATTCAATAATCTTTAAAAATAAATATCTCAAATTATAAAAGGAGTTGAGAAAAAGTCCTCAAAGAGACTTTGGTAATATTTGAGATAATAAAAATATAGGAAAAAGAATCAGGCCATTTGGAGTTGTAACAAATGAGTTATGAAGGTTTTAAAATGACCCAAAAGTGACAAAAATGACCAAGGTGTCATTTTCAAGGGTTAATAATGGAAAATCTATTAAGATTCAGACGAAAGGTAGTAGGCGAAAGTTGTATAGCTCGTTCCTACCTTTTTAAGGTTATAAAGTTGGAAATATTTGGACATCGTACGAATGAGTTATGATTAAAAGAAAATAAGGAAAGAAATAAAGAAGCAAACTCGAAAATTTCACTAACTCTGGAGGTGGAGGGGCAGTTTTGTCATTTTTGATTTAGAAACCCATCAGCCCTCTTTTTCTTGTTCCTGTGGGTTACGCCTTCCTCAAAAATCGCGTAAATCAAGTTTCAAATTAGGAAAATCGAGATAAGGGCTAGAAATCAGAAACTCGACTCATACACGCACTCGTGTGCATGTGTAATCCCGAAATCGAGAGAAACATTGGACGAGACAGCAGCGATAATCAAGAAATGGTGAGAACGAGACCAAGAGAGATATAGAGTCGCCGAAAAGAAACTGACAGGCGGTAGACGGTGTTGCTGCCGATCAGACTTCAATCCCGGCAAATGTGTGTGTGCATGTTCGAGTTTTCTTTCTGATGTGCGATTTCTAAGTGTGAGGAATCGATCGAGAAGTGGAAGTGGAGCCCCATAGCAGCAAGTTGATGGCAGCAGGAAAATAGTCGAAATAAATCCATGCCTCCGGCGCCTCTGCCGGCGTTTTTCCGATGCCGGTGGCCGGCGGTAGCAAGGGGGTGAAGTAAGAAACCTTTCCTTAGCCTGATTTCATGTCCAAGCACCTATCAAGTCCAGATTTTTGAGGATTTGGAACAGAAACTTGAAAGGTAAATGTTTGGATTTGGAACTTCAGTTATTGATCTTGAAATCTGTAATGCATGTCGAGAAAATGGTGTTGATTTGTAGTTTTAAACATGAATTGAGCAGGGAATTCGTGAAAAAGGGGCAAGAACACATTTGATTTCAGATTGTAGCCAAGAAATCTAAAGGTATAATCTGATTTTTGTAAACCTTTGCTTATAAACCTGAAATTACTTCATGCATGTCGGAATTTAAGTTGAGTTTTGGTTCTAACACTTATGAATTCAAGAAACATTATGAATCTAAGGTTTTTGAGTGTTTGACTTAGATGGTTGTATACATGTTTAATGTTAGTTTCAAGAAATCAAGAACACACAAAGTTGTTTATGTTTAAGTTAACTTGGATTTGTTGAGTGCATGTTGTTGATGGTTCAAAGAAAGAAGAAACATGTAAATCGGCTGTTGGAAATCAGCCCCAAGATCACTCACAAAAAAAACACAAACTCTCACAGTAATACGTGTGTATGAAAACTAAAAAAAATGAATATATTGGACTCAAAACCTGCACTAATATTCAAAGGAAAAGGGGCTATAAATAGCCTACAAAGACCCAACTTAAACAAGCCAATACAATGTAAAAACTAGCTAATATTTCACGCACACCTACACTTTTACTTGGTCAAAGCAAAATCACAATTCTCTTTCTCACCTACTGCCATATTATTCAAAGCCAACTCACAATTGAAAACTACTAAACAATTAATTAAAACATAGTGTAACACCCCTCTTCTCAAACCATATTTAAATACAAATACAGTTTACGTTACAAACATATTTTACAACTCGTGACTATAAGTAGCCACTTAAATTTTTTTTTTTTTATTTTACAAACTTAAACTCAAGGGGTATTACAGACTCAATACAGATAACCATAATTTAAACTTACATTATATAAACTGGTCCCAACTGCAACCTCCGCTCCTTTTACCTAAGTACATAGCATTTAAAAATAGTATACGTGAGACATAAAGCCTCGTGAGTAATATGGGTTTAGACCCAAAAACTTTCTGTTCAAAACTTGAAATATTACAAGTAAACTGCTCAAAACTGATTTATATCATAAATCTCAAAATGTCTTTCCTTCTTTACTTTCAAACTTTAAAAAAAAATACTTTCTTTCTCAGAACGGCTTTCTTTCTCATTTTCTTGTGACCAACTGAAACTCATGAATTAAGTTATTTTAATTCATTCTACTAGCTCCCCTCGCGGGACAGAACAGATCCGCCCACTAGGTTACGCTCATTCTGGCTCCCCTTTGTGACTTGGAACGGATTCAAGCACAAGGGTATACTAAGCTAGACAACTACTTCGCGACGGGAGGTACCATCCCAGTAGTGTCTTCTGATCCCCCGATTATGTGGGTGATCCTAGTCCGGACAACTGGCTCTTACTTCTTTCTTTCTTTAACTCTTATTTCATTACATCTCAAATTGGTCAAAATGGGACACAATTTATAAATAGCTCATGCTCATACACTTTATAACTCTTTACCGAAAATACTTTCAAAAACTGGTTTTGACATCTTAGTTCACACAAGGAACTTCCTGCAAATACTTTATAAACTATACTGCTTTAAAAATCTGCTTTAAAACACTTAGCTCTTGTATAGAGCTACTTTAAAACTGTTTCCAACTTTAGTATTTAAAAGTATTTGGAAATCTCATTTTTCTGAAAATATCATTTTGCTATGTACTATAGAAAATCCTCATAGAACTCACCTTGGTGTAGCTATAGATCACTAAGCTTCTCGTACTCCTTTCCCTTTTTCGTGCTCAACAATATTTGAAGCACCACCTATACAAGTAGCATATTTATTTAATAAATACATACTATAACTACTTCTATGACTTATGAGTCTCATATGATGTAACTACAGGCCATACAATTGTATAACCTTTAATAAACTCATTTTATAGTTTTCTCCAAAATTCAACTTTCTGAAATTAACCACTTAGGAGTGTCTTAATACATCCTAAGTGATCATTTGGACTCAACAAAACCATAAAAACTGATTTTGATCTTGCAAACCCGTGAATTAGGGTTCTTGGCCAAAATCCCCATTTCTTGATTTTCAACACATTCCATGGCTAGAACATGTTGTAGGGATGATTTTGAGCAAGATGAACCAGATGATAACTTTGGAACTATGATTTCTGGAAAAATCAGAAATCAAACTTGATTCCCGTTCTAGAATTTGGAGCTTAGAACATGAAACCTTACCTCACTTGCTTAGAAACTTCAATCTAGGGCTTGGTTTTTGAACTCTTCTTTGATCTTCACGTGTTCCCTTCTCTGGCTCTCTCTCTCGCTTTCTCTAGCTCTCTCCCGAGTCTTCTGAAATGTTCCACTGGATTCTTGATTATGAGAGGATAATTCTCATATATCATTTATATTTAAAGTATTTATAAATTATTTACACTTTGGTCCCTTAAATCTCAACTTTCATTCAAAAATGGTCCAAAGGTTCATAACCTTACAATTTTATGTTTCATTTACTTCCAACTTAACATTTTCTTGACAATTTGGTCATTTTCATGTCAAATGACCATTTTGCCCTTTTTCGGCCATATTTCACTATTTACGCGATAAAACTCCAAATTTCACATAAACTCTTATTTCTTATAATATTATTCTACAAATACATATTGTTGAAAAATATATTTTGTATGTGACCATCACTGAAATAAGATGAACTGTTTTTATCTAACAAATATTATCAGTTTATTTCAGGTTGCGTGAATTCAAGATCAAAAACAAGAATGAATCAAGACACGAGAAACTTTGAGAAAACAACCAAACCTGAGGAAGTAATGCTACGAACCAAAGAGCAAAATACAAAAATGTCACCCTGCTACAGCAATCACGACGCGACGGACACCATGGTCGCGACGTGAACAAAAAAGCAAACACAGAAGTCCAGATCGCTACAGCGCTCGTGACGCGACGGCAAGGGTGGTCGCGACGCGAAGAGCCTCAACGCGACACCACCAACCTCTTGATCGCGAGACGACCAAAAACGACACTTTCAGCGACGAGTCTTCGCGACGCGACCAAAAGCAACGCGACCAAAAGAAAACGCGACGAAAAGCTCGACATACCAGCGAAGACGCACTGACCCGACAAAAAGCGCACCGACCACCAGCCAAGCACCCTCGCGACGCGACGGACTTTCCGGTCACGACGCGAACACTGTTCTCAGCAACTATAAATAAGAAGCTCACCTCTTGCCATTCTTGTGCAGTGAAAAAAACCTTACACCACACCAAACCCATTCAAGCACCAATACATCAAGATTACCCCACGTCCAAAGAGCAAAAAACCTGCCAAAACTCTCTAGAAAACCCTTTTCAACCAAAGAAAATCCACGTCCAAACAAACACCAAACAAAACCGCTACACCCATACTCTACCCGACACCAAACAAAACCTCTACCCAACACCATACAAAACCTCTAACCGACACCAAACTTCAAACCTCTAAACAACCTCAACCCGAATACCAAACTACAAAACCTACACACCCTCTACCAAATACATACACCACGAAAACTAAACCACAAAAACCCCGTGCATCTCAATTAAACCGACACCAAAAACCCATTTCACCTAACACCAAAAACTACCAAACCTCATCCTACCGTAAAGAACAAGAATCGACGCTTCAAAGAAAACACCATCTTCCTCAGCTATCGATAAGTTCTTTTGAAATTATTTGTGTCGTTATTGATTTATTTAAACTGTTATAAATCAACTGTACCAAATATCCAATACATCCGAATTGAACCTTGACAACGAAAACATATGTGGACTGTATTTAACCGAGACATCTAACTTCTAACTTCTAACTTCTAACCTTTTTATTTATTGTAAAAACACTTTATCGTTGATAATAGCGTTCATTACATCTAACCTCTAACTTCTAACATTTACTTTATTTACTGCTTTCTGTCTATTTAAATACCGTCTAGTTTAGATTTACCGTTTTATTTTATTCCGCAACTCTTATTTATTCTGCATATTATAGATAAAATACATATCTGTCACACAGTAACCGACTTAAAAACCTTATTCGTGGAGATCAGTTATCGTATATTTTCAACAATTGGTATCAGAGCTTGTGTGATTTACTTTGAAATTTTTGTTGAGAACTTTTGTGTAGCGTTTTTATAAACCACCAATAAGTTTTCTTTAAAAAATTTCATCTTAATATCACTTGTTCAAAAAAAAAAAAAAAAAAAACAACCCAAAAATGTCTTCCACAACCTACTCAAGAGCTCCATATGTCATCGATCAGGTATGGTCTATGATCTCAGAAATCAGTCTTTCAAAAACACCATTTGAGTCCCACATGACTAAGATTGAGAACAGTTTGAAAGCTGATCTCAAACTATATCATGACACAATAGTCAAATCTTATATCTGCAAATCTGAATTACAAACCTTGCAACTTAGATTTGGAGAATCAACAATGACTAGAGACAAACTTGAAAGAGACGTCAAACGAAAATCAGAAGAATATAATCACGTCTTAGATCAATTAAATGAAGCTCTAAAACAAAAAAGGGACTTAGAAATAAAAAATCAATCTGTTTTTCCATCTGAAATAAAAGATGCCTTAGAAATAGAAGTCCTTCAGTTAAAACTAAAAATTCAAGATTTAACTGACATAAACTCTAGTTTGATTCTGAAATTAGATGATTTTTCAAAACAAATCAAATTTCTTGAATCCGAAAATCAAAGATTTCAAGGAAAACTGGATTCTATCAATCTTGCTAGAAAATTGAGTGATGATATTTTCACTAAAGCAAAAAACTTAGGAACTGGCAAAATTGATACGAATTATAAACCAGGAATTGGAAGAGAATCCTTTGAAAATGAAATGTCTGAAAAGAAAAATGAGACACTTTGTGAAAACTCTGAATCAACTCTGACAGATCTATCCACATCTGTAAATGAGGAAAATTCAGACGACGAAACAGTTATCAACTGTAACCCAGATGATACTGATTTCACTGTTTCCAAAAGATCTTTCACTAATAGGTCTTCAACCCACCAAATCCAAATTACCAACCAAAACTCCAAACTTAAAGACTTTTTGAATAGAGCAAACTCCTTTTACAAGAAAGGCAGTACCTCTAAACCAATTGCTCTTCAAAAGGAACAAGGCAAGCCCAAAGTTTTCAAACAAAAGAAACCTTTGAAACCAGCCTCCTTGCCACAAAAACAAAAAAATTTTCAAAACCATCCTCATCCCAAAAACAAAGAAAGGTTATCAGACAAGTCATTACATAAAGGATACCTTTCACACAATCAGAAATCTTTCCAAATGATAGGTTTTCAAAAACAAATCTTAAATTGGGAAAATCTGATAAGTCAAATCAAGCCTCAACCACTTCGTCCAATTAACAGAAACCATAATGATTTCAAATCACCGAAAACCATTAACAAATCAGGACCCACCATGGTTTGGGTACCTAAACTTTCTGTCTAATTGCAGGCACTTTGTGCTGGAGAGCCCAAGGATGATACATGGTATATCGAGAGTGGCCGTTCCAAGCATATGACAACAAACCATAGCCTTCTACAAGACTTCAAACCCACACTACCTCCGATGCAGAAACTTCACAATCAAACCAAAATGATGCGGATCCAGTCGAAAGGGAACCACCAACACTAAATCTCTCTTTAAACACACCCAATCCACCTATCCAAAATGATCCCAATGCATCATTTATGGGGGAACCACCAAAACCAGAACCGTCCTAAAACACCCCAATCCACCTGTCCAAATGATCCCAATGCATCATTTATAGGAGAACCACCAAAACCAAATTCCTCTTTAAACAATCCCAATCTACCTATCCAAAATGATCCTAGTGCATCATTTATGGGGGAACTCTTGTTACCCCATTCTCACCCCAAACCAAAATTTACCAAAAAACATTCAAATAACCAAATTTTTCAAAAAACATCCACATAATCAAAAATCACAAAAAAAAAAAATGAATAAAGTTTTATCCTTTTAAAAGTTTTTATAAAACCATGTGATTAACATCTTCTTGACTAAATTTTCAGATACTTATGCTCGATGAATGTTCTCAGTTATATTGATTCTTAATTAAAGAGAAGGTTCAAATTTCAAACATTTTTCGTTATGTACATTCTCCTATTCCCTTTGAATTTATTTCAATTATAACGATTTTATCAATTAAGGGACATAAGATCAGGAGATTCAGATGAAAACCAAACCCATGTGAGAATTTGTGCCTCCTCTTCAACTGCTAAGTGAAATTCATTTCTGTGAGCAAAGGTGTTTTCATTGTGACTCATAGGATTTATACTCTTATACCGTGATGCTAGTCTCATTTTTGCTTAGATATCAAAATGACCAGGGACGATACAATCATTTTCTAATATATTAGACAAACTATCTTTTATATCACCTATCCCTATCCTCAATCAAGCCACATCAAGAAAAGATTCATCATCTGGCATAACAAATCTGACAATTGAAGAAACGACAAAGTCATATCCAAGAAAACCAGAAGAAAACTCAAAATCTCAAAATGCAAAGTCATATCCAACAAATGATGTCAACAAATCACAACTGGTAACCACATCAGATATCTTTTACACAATGTGTATTCACACAAATCAAGAAAAGATAAAGACAAAGGTGAACACTTCAACAAAGAAAAGGAAGATTTACAACAACAATCCATCAAGACAGACATCTCTCAAAATTTTCCAAACAAACAGATTCTCAAATGCTTTATCAAATTCAACTGTTAAAACCGAAGATTTACCGGGATACTGTAGCCTTCATAGTTGAATATTCTTAGTTGCAAACTGCACTATGAATATTTCTAAACCCCTCTACATGTATTTCCCGACGGAGAGAGTGTGAACATCAATGGCATGAATGAAGAAACCCTCTGAGTAATGCCGAAACCAGTCTTATGTGATTGATTATCTAAAATGAAGACCAAGTGACTAAAGTATATAGGTATAAATCCACATTAAGCATAAGTCAACACCTTCAAACAGAGAGATATCACTCATCTTTAGTGATTATACACCAGTTCTGCACCCAGAACAACCAAAACACCTCAGTCAAGTGTGAGCTATACCTATGAGAGTTCATCTGAATCGACCTATTAAGATCACTTGTCGTCTTTATAAATGTTATAAAATCTTAAGGAATATTATGAAAGTACATATACAAAAACCTCTTGATAATTGAACCTGAAACCTTGATTCAGAAACATATATTCTTGACAAACATTTTTCAAAACATAAGTAAAATCTAGTCACACTTTTTCAAAACAAGTGATATGGTTTTATAAATGTTTTATCCAAATTTCAAGAATTTTCAACCTTACCTTTTAATCTGTTCTTATTTCAATAATGATCACATAGGGGGAAATTGTTGAAAAATATATTTTGTATATGACCATCACTGAAATAAGATGAACTGTTTTTATCTAACAAATATTATCAGTTTATTTCAGGTTGCGTGAATTCAAGATCAAAAACAAGAATGAATCAAGACCCGAGAAACTTTGAGAAAACAACCAAACCTGAGGAAGTAATGCTACGAACCAAAGAGCAAAATACAAAAATGTCACCCTGCTACAGCAATCACGACGCGACGGACACCATGGTCGCGACGTGAACAAAAGCAAACACAGAAGTCCAGATCGCTACAGCACTCGCGACGCGACGGCAAGGGTGGTCGCGACGCGAAGAGCCTCAACGCGACACCACCAACCTCTTGATCGCGAGACGACCAAAAACGACACTTTCAGCGACGAGTCTTCGCGACGCGACCAAAAGCAACGCGACCAAAAGAAAACGCGACGAAAAGCTCGACATACCAGCGAAGACGCACTGACCCGACAAAAAGCGCACCGACCACCAGCCAAGCACCCTCGCGACGCGACGGACCCTCCGGTCACGACGCGAACACTGTTCTCAGCAACTATAAATAAGAAGCTCACCTCTTGCCATTCTTGTGCAGTGAAAAAAACCTTACACCACACCAAACCCATTCAAGCACCAATACATCAAGATTACCCCACGTCCAAAGAGCAAAAAACCTGCCAAAACTCTCTAGAAAACCCTTTTCAACCAAAGAAAATCCACGTCCAAACAAACACCAAACAAAACCGCTACACCCATACTCTACCCGACACCAAACAAAACCTCTACCCAACACCATACAAAACCTCTAACCGACACCAAACTTCAAACCTCTAAACAACCTCAACCCGAATACCAAACTACAAAACCTACACACCCTCTACCAAATACATATACCACGAAAACTAAACCACAAAAACCCCGTGCATCTCAATTAAACCGACACCAAAAACCCATTTCACCAAACACTAAAAACTACCAAACCTCATCCTACCGTAAAGAACAAGAATCGACGCTTCAAAGAAAACACCATCTTCCTCAGCTATCGATAAGTTCTTTTGAAATTATTTGTGTCGTTATTGATTTATTTAAACTGTTATAAATCAACTGTACCAAATATCCAATACATCCGAATTGAACCTTGACAACGAAAACATATGTGGACTGTATTTAACCGAGACATCTAACTTCTAACTTCTAACTTCTAACTTCCAACCTTTTTATTTATTGTAAAAACACTTTATCGTTGATAATGGCGTTCATTACATCTAACCTCTAACTTCTAACATTTACTTTATTTACCGCTTTCTGTCTATTTAAATACCGTCTAGTTTAGATTTACCGTTTTATTTTATTCCGCAACTCTTATTTATTCCGCATATTATAGATAAAATACATATCTGTCACACAGTAACCGGCTTAAAAACATTATTCGTGGAGATCAGTTATCGTATATTTTCAACACATATTATTTTATATAATGGTCTTATAATGTGACAAAAGACCATTTTACCCTTTTACAATTTTGCGGGTTCTTACAGTCACCCCTCCTTAAACAGATTCCGTCCTCGGAATCTTTTCATAATCTGTGAAATCTGGATATCTTCTTTTCATCTCTTCTAACGTCTCCCAAGTTAGGTTTGACCCTAACGGATGTTTCCACTTGACTAGTACAAGGTTAATCTCCTTGTTCCTTAGCTTCTTAGTCTGCATTTCTAGGATGGCTTCGGGTTCCTCAATCAGTTTGCTAGGAGTCTCCACCCTCAGGTCAGTATACGGTATTACTAATTCTTCTTTTCCAAAGTACTTCTTCAAGTAGCATACATGAAAGGTATCATGTATTCCACTAAGTTCTGGTGGTAACTCCAGCTTGAATGCCTGTAATCCAACTCTCTTTAGGATTCTAAAAGGTCCAATGTATCTTGGACTCAGCTTCCCTCTCTTGCCAAATCTGACCACTCCTTTCCATGGCGACACTTTTATCATCACCAAATCTCCTTCTTGCAAGTCATACGGTCTCTTCTTTAGATTCGAGTAACTCTTTTGCCGATCTTGTGCTGCTTTCATGTTGGCTTGAATTACTCCAATCTTCTCATTAGTTACTCTAACAATCTCTGGCCCAGTAAGCTTAGTTTCACTCGCCTCCAACCAACATAAAGGAGTTCTACACTTTCTGCCATACAATGCCTCAAAGGGTGGCATTTTGATGCTAGAATGGTAGCTATTATTGTATGCAAACTCCACTAATGGTAGGTGTTCATCCCAACTGCCTCCAAATTCCATCACACATGACCGTAGCATGTCTTCTAATGTATGGATCGTTCGTTCACTCTGACCATCCGTTTGTGGATGATACGCTGTACTTAGCTGAATTCTCGTCCCCATTTTATCTTGTAAGGCTCTCCAAAAGTTAGAGGTAAATCTGGGGTCTCTATCTGACACGATAGACAACGGTGCACCATATCTTCTTAACACTTCATCTGTATACAACTGGGCTAAATGCTCCAATGGAGTAGTTTCTTTTATGGCTAGAAATAGTGCACTCTTGGTCAACCGATCCACTATGACCCATGTACTATCATAACCTCTTCTTGTTCTTGGTAACCCGACAATCAAGTCCATGGTTACATCTTCCCACTTTCCGACTGGAATATGCAATGACTGAGCATCCCCATGCGGGACCTGATGTTCCGCCTTGACTTGTGCACATATAACACACTTGGAGATGTACTTAGCTATCCTCTTCTTCATTCCAGGCCACCAATACAGTCTTTTCAAATCCTGATAAGTCTTGGTACTCCCTGGATGTATGGAATACTTTGACTTATGCGCTTCTTCTAGAATCAGCTTCCTTAAACCTCCTGCTTCCGGTACCCAATTGCGGGTTCTAAAAGTCTTTAGCTCTTATCTACTTATCTCAAACTGCATGTCTTCCTCGTTTCTCATCTCTCAAGTCTATGCTTTTTCCAACTTTTTGTTGGACTGCTTTAATCTGTTCTATAATACTGGACACTAGTTATATGCGTATCAATCTTGCATTGATTCTTTTCTCTGAAACTTTTCTACTCAATGCATCTGCTGCTACACTTGCTTGCCTGAATGGTATATAATCTCGCAAACATAATCACTGATCACTCTAACTATCTTTTCTGTCTTATGTTCAACTCTATTTGAGTGAACACATACTGCAAACTCTTGTGATCAGTGAATAGCTTGCGCTTTGTTCCATACAGGTAATGCCTCCAATTTTCAAGGCAAATACTATTGCTACCAGCTCTATATCATAAGTAATATACTTTGTTTCTAGGGCTTTCAACTATCTGGGAACATATGCTATACTCTTATTCCTCTGCATCTACACACAGCTGAGCCCTCTATGTGAGGTATTGCTGTATACTTCAAAATCTTCTGTCTCATCTGGTAATATAAGGACAGACGCATTACTCGACTTCTTTTTTTTTAATGTAATAAAAGCTTTTACTTATTCTTCTTACTTGAGTAAATTTCATATTTTAAATTTACTTTCTCTCTCTTATTTTAGAAGCTCTATTGACTTTCCAACAGTCAATCTGCATTTCTAATTACTTCTTTCTTATCATTAGACTTAAATCTCATATTATCTTTATATAATTCCTTTAGAAGTTTACAACTTCTTATATTTATATATACTAAAAGAATTGACTCCTCAAAAGTCAATTGTTGTTCTTGCTTCTTTTATCTTATCTTTCATCTTTAATTCTCAAGAATTTTCTATTTTTTTTACAAGCAAAACCTTTTGTATCCCAGGTGTTGTTATAATTACTACTAAATTTTTCTTTATCTTTACTACTAGTTTTCATACATTATCATAAGGTTATTACCTTTATCATCTTGTTACTTGCATGTATTACTTTTATAATTACATATCTTGTATCACTCTTTACTTATATCATTTTCACCTTTCGGCATATTAACAATCTATATACCTCTTTCATTTTCCTTTATAATTTAGGAGATTTCAATCTCTTTTACTCATTATTCTTTCTGATATAATCTTGTCCATCTCATTTCTCAGCTTTCTTGCTGTACCCTTATGAGTACACTTCTTATCTTCTTAGGTACCCCATGTACCATTCTCATCTTATTACTTATGTTTTAATATTTTCGTGTATCTTTTACTTACTCTGTACTTGCTATGGCTAACGCCAAAAATAACTTTTATTTCTCTTTTTATCCTGACTGCATTTTAACCATACTTTAATAAAGATTGACATTTCTGACTCAACAATTTCTTGTTTTATCTCATTATACTTATTAAGCATACACTGCTTTCATAATCATATAGATTACCACCATTTTTATAACCATTTAGTCTCTATGTCTTATATATTTTAATCATATACTTTCTAGGTTTGATACCCAAAATTTCTTGTATTATTCTTTTTACCATTTCTCTCTATGTGTCATAAGGCTATATGCCCAACATATTACATTGTTCTTTCCTTTAAGCTTCTTTTCTTTACTCTTTTTATTTATGTATATCTTAAAGCGATATACACTATACACTTTCTTACGTTCCATAACTACTAGTCATGTACCGACCATTTTTTTTCTTTGGCTACTTTTACCCGTTACTTCCGCTTAGGGTAGTAACTTCCTGTCTTTTTATTTTAGTTCTTATTTCATATTTGACTCTTTGTCTAAGACTTATATGGATATTCACTTTTACTCTTTATCTCGTGTTATTTATGACTTTTAGTCATTTTTCTCACATTCTTTTGGTTATCCTTTTATCATTCTCAGTTCTTCTTATTTCATATTTATATGGTCACTAAATCTGATTTCAAATGGCCATTTCTTTGATAACTGTCTTTATATTCTTCTCATTATCATCATTGTCTGTCTTATCTTTAACTTTTCGCCAAACACTTGATTAGGCATTAAATCTTTATTTTTCAACTCATTCTCTTGCATTATAACAATGCATCTTGCTCATAGTCTTTAACGATTTTTTTTAGGTAACTTACTTTGTTATATTACTCATTATAGCATTATACTTACGACTTATTTATTTATTCCAATCATTGGATATCATTTATTGTCATACTTCTTTCGAGTTTGGAAGTCACAACTTCCCATTTCTTACGCTTTCTTTTCTGTCTTTGATTCCTCTTCTAATACTTGGTTAAGTATTTTGCTTTCATTTTATACTATCTTATTT
Source organism: Cichorium intybus (assembly GCA_023525715.1). Lineage (NCBI taxonomy): Eukaryota > Viridiplantae > Streptophyta > Magnoliopsida > Asterales > Asteraceae > Cichorium > Cichorium intybus. The sequence goes on along the minus strand of CM042016.1, from coordinate 49,057,263 downwards.
ACTCATAGCTCTTATATATATATATATATATATATATATATATATATATATATATATATATATATATATATATATATATATATATATATATATATATATATATATATATATATATATATATATATATATATATATATATATATATATATATACTTTAATCTCTTGTTTGTTCATAAACAACACATCATACTACTTCTCATTATGTATTATGTACTCTTTTATACCTCTTTTGGGTTTGTCTACAATTGCAAACCCAACTCATTTCCTTTTTACTCGTTTTACTTAAAGGTTTTCATTCTTCTTTCTTATATGAATTTCATTCATATATCTGTATTCACTTTCTTTTCCAATCTTTCTTTCTTTGGTCACTGTAGTGATATTACTCTTATTTTTTTTATTCCATAATCATAATTCGTTTCCGTTAAACAACAAAAATTTTTTTAGTTATACTCTTTCTTTTATAATTGTACTATATACTCTATTACTTCTATTAACACTTTCAATACATTATACGATGGTTATCTTAACCACAAAATTAAACTTTTCTCCTTCATTACTTTGGCATTCTTGTCATCTTATTTTCAGTGCGTTTTACTCATACTTTCTTATGTTTTATTACATATACTTTATACTGATTCATATAGGGTATGGGATTTTCCTCACTACATACTTCATATTTGTTACTTCATCTTTAACACGTTTTCTTTTATACTGTAGTATTTCCAGTCATACTGGATTTTCTTCCATAGGTATACTAAATCTATACCCCTCAAACCTCTTACACTTATCTCTTACAGCTTCACATGATTCCTGTGTGGTTCTACCAAACTCAAATGTATATCCTGTTATTATGATAGTACGGGCCCATATTATTATAACCACATATACACATTTGCTTCCAGTTTACCACCAGGACTCATGTTCCACTGTTATGCATTTACTTCCAGTTCTACTTACTCTCAACATCATACTCAAGTATGTACCCTACTTAACTCCTACATAGTTTAAGTCTAGGTTCAAATACTGACACCTAGTTCGCTTAAACCTGGCTCTGATACCAAAACTATAACACCCCTCTTCTCAAACCATATTTAAATAAAAATACAGTTTACGTTACAAACATATTTTACAACTCGTGACTATAAGTAGCCACTTAATTTTTTTTTTATTTTACAAACTTAAACTCAAGGGGTATTACAGACTCAATACAGATAACCATAATTTAAACTTACATTATATAAACTGGTCCCAACTGCAACCTCCGCTCCTTTTACCTAAGTACATAGCATTTAAAAATAGTATACGTGAGACATAAAGCCTCGTGAGTAATATGGGTTTAGACCCAAAAACTTTCTGTTCAAAACTTGAAATATTACAAGTAAACTGCTCAAAACTGATTTATATCATAAATCTCAAAATGTCTTTCCTTCTTTACTTTCAAACTTTAAAAAAAAAATACTTTCTTTCTCAGAACGACTTTCTTTCTCATTTTCTTGTGACCAACTGAAACTCATGAATTAAGTTATTTTAATTCATTCTACTAGCTCCCCTCGCGGGACAGAACAGATCCGCCCACTAGGTTACGCTCATTCTGGCTCCCCTTTGTGACTTGGAACGGATTCAAGCACAAGGGTATACTAAGCTAGACAACTACTTCGTGACGGGAGGTACCATCCCAGTAGTGTCTTCTGATCCCCCGATTATGTGGGTGATCCTAGTCCGAACAACTGGCTCTTACTTCTTTCTTTATTTAACTCTTATTTCATTACATCTCAAATTGGTCAAAATGAGACACAATTTATAAATAGCTCATGCTTATACACTTTATAACTCTTTACTGAAAATACTTTCAAAAACTGGTTTTGACATCTTAGTTCACACAAGGAACTTCCTGCAAATACTTTATAAACTATACTGCTTTAAAAATCTGCTTTAAAACACTTAGCTCTTGTATAGAGCTACTTTAAAACTGTTTCCAACTTTAGTATTTAAAAGTATTTGGAAATCTCATTTTTCTGAAAATATCATTTTGCTATGTACTATAGAAAATCCTCATAGAACTCACCTTGGTGTAGCTATAGATCACTAAGCTTCTCGTACTCCTTTCCCTTTTTCGTGCTCAACAATATTTGAAGCACCACCTATACAAGTAGCATATTTTTTTAATAAATACATACTATAACTACTTCTATGACTTATGAGTCTCATATGATGTAACTACAGGCCATACAATTGTATAACCTTTAATAAACTCATTTTATAGTTTTCTCCAAAATTCAACTTTCTGAAATTAACCACTTAGGAGTGTCTTAATATATCCTAAGTGATCATTTGGACTCAACAAAACCATAAAAACTGATTTTGATCTTGCAAACCCGTGAATTAGGGTTCTTGGCCAAAATCCCCATTTCTTGATTTTCAACACATTCCATGGCTAGAACATGTTGTAGGGATGATTTTGAGCAAGATGAACCAGATGATAACTTTGGAACTATGATTTCTGGAAAAATCAGAAATCAAACTTGATTCCCGTTCTAGAATTTGGAGCTTAGAACATGAAACCTTACCTCACTTGCTTAGAAACTTCAATCTAGGGCTTGGTTTTTGAACTCTTCTTTGATCTTCACGTGTTCCCTTCTCTGGCTCTCTCTCTCGCTTTCTCTAGCTCTCTCCCGAGTCTTCTGAAATGTTCCACTGGATTCTTGATTATGAGAGGATAATTCTCATATATCATTTATATTTAAAGTATTTATAAATTATTTACACTTTGGTCCCTTAAATCTCAACTTTCATTCAAAAATAGTCCAAAGGTTCATAACCTTACAATTTTATGTTTCATTTACTTCCAACTTAACATTTTCTTGACAATTTGGTCATTTTCATGTCAAATGACCATTTTGCCCTTTTTCGGCCATATTTCACTATTTACGCGATAAAACTCCAAATTTCACATAAACTCTTATTTCTTATAATATTATTCTACAAATACATATTATTTTACATAATGGTCTTATAATGTGACAAAAGACCATTTTACCCTTTTACAATTTCGCGGGTTCTTACACATAGATTTCCATATCTTTCAAAATTACCCAATACTCACCCCCATAATTTTGAAAATTCTGCCCGTTCATTCATCACAGTAAGGCCGGCTCTTCTTCTTCAATCAAATAGACTTCTTTATCCCTATCTTTCCATTTTGTACACTCACTCGCGAAGTGTCCAAATTCTCCACAGTTGTAGCAACGAAATCCACTCTTATCGCCTCGACCATTTCCTCTTCCTCGGCCTCTTCCACCTCTCTCCGAGTTACTTCCACGTCTTCTTCCGCGTCCACTACTTTCACCATGCTTTTGTTCACTTGCCATCATAAGTTGATCTTGCTCATCATCCTTTTCATCATGACTTTTGAGTCTTTCTTCGTAAGCTTTGAGTCTTCCCACCGCTTCTTCAAAAGACATGGTTTCAATCTCCGAGTATTGCTCGATGGAGGCAATTATTGGTAGATATTTCTTTGGGGCTGAATTGAGAAGCTTTCTCACAATTATTTCTTCATCAATACTTGAACCGAGGCTTTTAAATTTTGCTACAATACCACCTATCTTGCCCGAAAAATCATTAATAGTCTCGTTCTCCTTCATCTTTAACAACTCCAACTCACTTCGAAGAGTTTGCAAACGTGCCTTTTGGACTCGATCGGCTCCTAAGTATCGAACCCGAATCGCTTCCCAAACATCCTTTGCATCTTTATATTTCGATACCTGCAATAAAATATCTTCCGGTAGAGTTTGGAAGATGATGGATTTCGTGGTGTAGTTTTTCCTTCCTTCCACGGTTCCTCCTGTTACAGGGTCCACCGACTCCCATAAACTGTATGCCCGTAACACCGTCTCAACCAGTATAGACCATGATGTGTAGTTCGTTTCGGTTAGTCTAGGACATTGAAGTGGTACATTACCTTGCTCGCGGATCGTCATGGCTCCTGCATTTCCTGCCATCTCTTGCTAAACTTTCGAATTCCAAGACGGTCTTGATCTCGATCGTATTCTTTTCTCCTTACCTCTTGCTACTTGCTTTCTTGCTTAATGGTTCTTTCTACTTGCGTCTTGCTGTTCTTGCTTTCTGCTTCTTCTTTCTTCTGATCAACACATGAACAACCTTGCTGCTTGCTTTCTTGCTACGTACCAGGTATGAACCCAGACGCTCTGAAACTAAATGTTGGAAATCAGCCCCAAGATCACTCACAAAAAAACACAAACTCTCACAGTAATACGTGTGTATGAAAACTAAAAAAAATGAATATATTGGACTCAAAACCTGCACTAATATTCAAAGGAAAAGGGGCTATAAATAGCCTACAAAGACCCAACTTAAACAAGCCAATACAATGTAAAAACTAGCTAATATTTCACGCACACCTACACTTTTACTTGGTCAAAGCAAAATCACAATTCTCTTTCTCACCTACTGCCATATTATTCAAAGCCAACTCACAATTGAAAACTACTAAACAATTAATTAAAACATAGATTTCCATATCTTTCAAAATTACCCAATATCGGCTCTTTGATTTTTGGTCACGTTTGACCTTTTGTTAGTCAAAACCAAAGATTTACGTTGAATTGATATATGTTGAAATGATAGAATGCCAAGATCAAGTTTTACATGAAGTTTGATGGAAGTTTAAAGTTGATAATATATACTTATGTGCATACGTTGTTAATAGTTGAACCATGACAACACATGATGAGCAAAAGGCATAATATTTTGATTCTTTACACAAGTTATGGAATTTTTATAAATGATTGACATATTATTTTGAAATTTCTTAATGATTGTTGGAATTGGAATGGAATCAAGGATTCCAACACTTAATGTACAACAAAATAGAAATAAACTAGTGTGGATCAAAGACTTAATGAATTTTGGTAAATTGGGATGGAATTGAGAATTCCATCCTTTATAGGACGAATTTTGGTATTTGCAAAAATAGTGTTTAAAAGAGCGTAAAACTTAATCGAAATGATATTTTGAAGTGTTGGGAATGTTTAAGCATCACATTAATGGAAAATAATATTTCTTATGACAGTTTCTATATTTAGAAACTTTAATTATCAAAGTTTGTCAAAATGAGATAAATGAGTAAAATAAAATATGTTTTGACATCTAATTATTGAGAAAAGCTTATAAAGATGTGAAAATTTGAAAGTTGCTAAAATAACATTGTAGAACCTTAAAATACAATTTTTGGTCATGATGGGACAAAAGGGTAAAAAATGTCCAAAATTGGTATTATACTTTAAGAATCATACTTGGCCATTTGGAATAAAACTAGATTATAACTAGTAATAGTTCAAGAAGGATTAGGCAATTAACATGTGTTTAGTTGTCTAATAAATTCTAACATTCTATTAGATTAATAGAGATTGAAGGATGCTTGGAAGCAGCGAATGACTAGACTTATGTGGATTAGTGTAGCTAGACGTACCTAGCTACTAAGGTGAGTACATGTGGCTTTTTCCCACTATGGGGTACATGGTAAATTGATGACAAAGCTTTTAAGTGGCTTTTCAATATTAAATGATATGCAAATCGTTCTACGTAATTTATGACTATGAAAGTTTTATATGATGATTTTGAAATAATGTTTTGGGCATCAAGCCTACAATGATTACAAAAGCATGGTCTGACATCAAGCCTACTCTGTTATTGAAAGATCACTTCGACTTTAAGCCTACTATGCTTATGAAAGATTTAAATTGCTAATGTTTATATTATTGTACATGCGTCTCATGGCATTGTGATTTCTTGTACAAAATAAGAGTGTTTTTCTGCATGCATAGAGTGTGATTGCATGAGTCAGCAAGGTCCGGACACATCCTCGTAACGGGACACCAAGACTCTACTGGGATGGTACCTCCCGTCGCGAAGTAGAAGTCTCCTACGACGCCATTATAGGATGATTTATTCTCCTATTTTTGCCAGCTTTGGTCTTTATAGACCTCTAGACGCGGTATATAACTGCCAGCTATAGTCACGATTATGACGTAGTCTTTTAGACCTAAGACGCGGGTAGGAAAACCCGCCAGCTTTGCATTGTGTGAGAATCATGCATTGCATACTTGCATTTTTCATGAATTATGATTAATTGAAAAAGAAAAAGAAGCTATTTCTATTCAAAAGTGAATTTGTATGAATCAACTTTTAAAGAAGTTTTGGTAATAAATAATAGCTTATATGAGTTGTTTTTGCAAAGAATTTTGGAAGTAGATGTCGTCTATATGACTTAGATTTTAAAGAAGTTTTTAGAAAGTAAAGATCATTTATATGACTTATTTTGCAACGGATTTTGAAAAGAAATATGTCAAATATATGATATTGCTTATACAACATTTTCAATAATGTTTTGAGTCTAAAACCCATGTAGCTCACGAGACGTTTTCGTCTTACGTATTTTATTTTATGCCATGTATCCCAGGTTTTAGACACGAGAGATAGAAGCAAGTAGATGACCCGAGGTGATTGAGATTTTAGATGGAACGAACCTTGGCTAATATCCTGGTTTGTAATCCTAACTTGCTTTCTATGGTTTAGTTTGGTATGAAGTTGTAACCCCCGACGTTGCTCAAATATCTTTACTACTAAATGGTTTTTGTTGGGACCGAAGTTTTAAGACGTGACTTTATGTCATGAGTAAAGTTTTTAAAGGTTTACATTTTGTCACATAATATTTTAAAATAAGCGATAGCACTATCGAGCTTTTAACGTTTTTGTGCCTTTGGCACTAGCGTGCTTTTAGTGTTATTGCGCTTTTGAAAAAAAAATTACGAGAAATCGGAGTGTTACAGTTAGGACCTGAGTTTGCAGGTTGGAGTTTTGTCGTTAAGGTATCACTTTAGAGGCAAGTTGGACCTCGGGTATGTTGGATCATTGTTAGTGTAGTAAATGGAATCTAGGGTTTAGTCAGAATCGTAGCAACTTATAGATTTCTTAGTTGAGGCTGTGGAACATGACGCGTTCTGTAGCGTGCAATTGGGAGAGATATTGCGAGGCAACGTCGGTGATATTACGAGCAACCATTGGTGATGCTAGATGTCAAGACTAAGGTCTGGTGGAATATGGAGATTGGCATAGAAGAGGATATTGGGTGAGACGGTAGAGTTTCTGGAACGGATATGAAAATTAGAAGATGAAATGCGGAGACATTATTCTGATCAGTTTGTCGATGCGGATTTCGGGGACGAAATCCAGACAAGTGGGGGAGAATTGTAATACCCGTTTCCACCGCGACACGGCCCTTAGGCGTCCGCGGCGCGATGTGGGTAGGAGCAGGATATGCGGGTGGCTAGAGAGCGCGCGACACGTATTCTATAGGTCCGTGACGCGGCGCGCCGTAGAAGTGAAAAACCCTATTTCGGATTTAAGCTCCTATATAAAGGGTCCCTATCCCTAGGGTTCGTGTTTTTGGTGATTTCCTGGGGTGGAGGCGACTGACTTCGGCAGTAACTCTCCTATCTAGAATTATTGAAGGTTTTTGAAGATTTGAAGGGTAGAGAAGGAGGTATCGACGGGTAGGAAGGCTTGCAGCTTGTAGTGGGCATCCTTTCGTTCCAGAAGCAAGGTAAGGGGATTTATCCTTCTGGTTTTCTGTTTAACCTAGTTATATGGTGTCATTCCTTGGCCTTCGATTTAAATGGTTGGTTTGATGAAGGATTGGGGGAAGGAAGGACTCCAGCCCCGAAGGATCCGACTTTAGACACCTCTCTGATGTCTTTAGGTCGTGAGTCAGCTATATTGTCCCTGGTTTGGGTATTGCTAACCAGAGATTGGTAGTGGCTTGTAACGATTAGGGTTTTTGGACCATGGACATGCTTAGGCTTGCATGCCCATTAGAATGGGACCTTAGGATAGTCTTTGATCCCGGAAAGGGTTTGGGATGAACCCTAACCAGTGATGGAATCAGTTGAGGGATTAACAAGGGTTTTAGGACTGGTGCGAGCTGCGCCACGGACTAGGTTAGTCAGCGACACAGATTCGGGCGAACCCTATAGTCGTATGGCGACCTCCGCGATGCGAAGGGGAGAAGCTCGCGCCGCGGGTTTCTCTGATGTCGACTGTTGACTTTGGACTGCTGAATTGTGACCATTGCTAGGTCGGACCTTTAGTTGAATCATTAGGGATAAGGTTTATGGCTAATATGTTATGTGTATGGGATTTAGGTGATCGGACGAGCCTAGGTTGGGATATTAGCGATTATCCGGACGGTTGTGATTCAGGAGAGTATCCTCACCTTACTATGTAATGTTGCATGTTAGGCATCTTGTTTGTTTTGTACAGTTATATGATTTGTTCTATATCTGTGATTATTTGTTGTTGGGCTCAGTACTGATGCGTGTTCACTCGTAGCTGTTGTATGACGAGTTGGACTATTGCCTTGTCCCATAGTTGTTGTATGATGGGCTGGGCCAAAACCGGGAACCCATAGCTGTTGTATGATGGGTAGAACCGCCCCGTGTCCATAGTTGTTGTATGATGGATGCCCGTAGCTGTTGTATGGCGGGTAGGATCGGGTCGTTCTCGAGGATGGCTTGTTTAATGTGTAGGCATGTATGGTAACTTGTGGAACTCACTAAGCTTTGTGCTTACCCGTTGATTTTAAAACATTTTCAGGTACTTCAGTTGATAAATGGGTGAGCTCGGCGTGACGGTGGTGCATCGCACATTTATGAATTGCAGTTATATTATTAAATGAGATTTTTACAATTACGGGACGGATATACTCTGATAAAATGTTTTGATGTACCTCGATTTAACATTCTAATAAGGCCATTTGTGTTGTACTTGTATTTTTAAAGAAAAATTTAAAGTTGGAATTTGGGGCGTTACAATATTTTTGTTTCTGCAGGTTTGAACAATGATGTTAAATCAAACGTTAAACGTGGTTTTCATTCTAGGACTAGTAATAATGTTGCTTTTGAGAATTTTAGGTCACATAATTCTGTTAAACAATCTAATGCTTGCATTTGTAAATGTGGTAAATCTGTGAAACAATATGGACTTAAACCTAGTCCCAGTCCCCTCCTGAAAAGACAGACATGTTTCAATTGTGGGATTCCAGGTCACATTGCCAGAAACTGTCCCAAATATCTGTATGCTTCCTATTATGAACAAAATTGCAAAAATACACCAAGAGGGAGATCTTACAAAAGAAAACCCTCACGGTCACGATCGCGAAACAAGAATTGGAATGCTACAAAAACCACAACTGAGAACCCCAAGGACCAACGAACAAACTCTAAAGGTGGCTCATCTACACCAAGCTCGGTGAGATCCAAGCCATCTCAAGGACAGTCCTCTAACTCACACATGCCATATAGACCTAAACCTAATTTCAAATGGGTTCCAAAAGGCAGTGTTCTTAATAGTTCTGAAAAGTCATCATGTTTAATGTTTGATAATAGAGATATGATGTTGGAACTAGTTACATGTGTTGATAGTACGAGTCAACCCAGTGTCAAAATGGACTAGGTTCCTAAGACTAACTAAACCAGCATCATGTGCAGGAACGGCTATGGAGGAATATCATCAGACCCTGGTATGTTGATAGTGGCTGTTCCAGGCACATGATTGGAGACATATCCCAGTTGCACGACCTTCAGAATTTTAATGGTGGATATGCGTCCTTTACGGGAGGAGAAAGAGGGAAAATCACTCAAAATGGGACCGTTTCGAACGGTGTATTGAAATTCGAAAATGTAAACTATGTTCCTGAATTGAAGCACAGTCTTTTAAGCGTCTCACAAATCTGTGACAAGGATTTCTCGACTCACTTCACGAAGAAAGAATGCTTGATTCTGAAGCCTGGTATTGTCATCCCAAAAGACTGGATTTTGGTGAGGTCTGAGCGTCGCAACAATGCCTACATAATTGACATGAATCAAAATATCCCAGAAAACGTTACATGTCTTTTCTCCAAAGTCTCTAAACACACCGTCATCTTGGTCACGCAAATGTCAAGAATTTGAATTGTCTTGCAAAGAACGATCTTGACCGAGGGCTGCCAATTAAAGACTTCATTACCATCGAGAAGTGTGTGGCTTGTGCTTTAGGAAAACAACATTGATTGCCACACAGGCCCAAATTGATCAACTCTATTGATTCGCTCTTCCAGCTTCTTCATATGGATCTCTTTGGCCCAGTCCCTGTTCATAGCATCAACATAAGCTCTTTCTGCTTGGTTATCATCGATGACTACTCCCGTTACACATGGGTTTTCTTTTTGAAGCAAAAGAGTAAGACTGCTGAGCTGGTCAAAGGATTCATTACCTTAATTGAAAATCAGACAAATGAGAAGGTGAAGGGACTCAGATGCGACAATGGAACAGAATTTAAAAATGCCATGCTGAATCATTTCTTTACAACAAAGGGTATACAGTGTCAATACAGTGCTGCTCGTACTCCACAACAAAACGGTGTAGCTGAGCGCAGAAATCGAACTTTAATTGACACTGCTAGAACCATGTTGTGTGATTCCTCACTACCGGTGATCTTTTGGGCTGAAGCCATCAATACCGCGTGCTACATGCAAAATCGGGTCTTAATCAACAAGCGTCATATGAAGACTCCATATGAAATCCTCTACAAGCGCAAACCTTCAATTGCTCATTTTCGCACTTTTGGCTGTCATTGCACCCTTCTTCATCTTGAAGCTACTCCAAAGTTCGCTTCCAAAGCTGATGACTGTCACTTTGTGGGATATGCGAGTAAAACTGCCTATCGGGTGTACAACAAGAAGACTAAGCAAATTATGGAATCTTTCGATGTGCGTTGGCTAGAGGAAAACGCAACAGATGCACGTGCCAGTCCAGACTGGTTGTTTGACTACTCTAAATTGTTCCAACCTTTCTATATGTCCTTAGGCGTTTCAGCTGCACAACCAGGTCCCAGTAGAGATAACAAAAGGCAGATGATGAAATTCTTGTAGAACCAATCAAACCATCCATTATCTTTGAAGATCCCATTATCTCGAGTGACGGTGCCTCCCCTGCCCCCGCTACTGAGACAGTAGCCACTCCTACTGAATCTCCAAAGACTGTTGATGAAGCACCAGCTGTAGAAGAATCTGCTACTTAAGAAGACAGTATCAACTCTGACTCTTTTGCTTCTTCTCTCATGGAATCTCTCTTCCCAGAGACGATTCCTAATGAATATGTGGCGAGCACCTCCCACGACTTCAGATTATCTGATAGAGGTGATTCCGACACAATCAGAGTTGACAATATTACAAATATGCCAATCTCTTCAGCAGTGCTCGAGCATGCAATTCCCACCAGAATTCAACGTGACCATCCATTTGAAAATATTATTGGTTCTCTGACCGATGGGATTCAAACCAGAAGTCAGAGCGGTCCCGTCAATGAGTGCCTCTACTCATGTTTCATCTCTCAAATTGAACCGAAAAATGTGCAGATGGCACTAAATGATCCAAGCTGGGTGGACGCAATGCATGAAGAGCTGAATCAATTTGATAAGTTAAAAGTATGGCAGCTGGTTTAATTACCCGAAGGAAAGAAGTTTCTTGACACAAGATGGGTATTTCGCAACAAACAGGATGACAGTGGAGTGATTGTTCGAAATAAAGCACGCTTGGTGGTTCGCGGATTTCGGCAAATCGAAGGATTGGATTATACTGAAGTGTACGCTCCCGTGGCAAGATTGGAGGCGATACGAATATTTTTAGCATATGCATCATATATGGGCTTCACCGTGTATCATATGGACGTCAAGACAGCTTTTCTGTACGGAGAAGTCAAGGAGGAAATTTACGTTGATCAAACTCCGGGGTTTATCAATTCAAAATTTCCCAATCATGTTTATAAGCTGGATAAGGCCCTCTATGGTCTTCATCAAGCTCCTCGAGCTTGATATGCTACCTTGACCGACCATCTCTTACAACACGGATATACTCGACACACGATCGACCAGACACTCTTCATCAAGCGAGACAAGACGGACCAGATTTTCGTTCAGATCTACGTGGACGACATCATCTTTGGATCTACTATCAACGCTCTGTGCAAAGATTTTGAGCAGGTTATGAAGAAAAGATTCGAGATGAGCTCTCTAGGGGAGATGACAATGTTTTTAGGGCTACAAGTTAAGCAAAGTTCAGATGGGATATTGTTGTATCAAGGAAAGTATGTTGCTGACATTGTGGAGAGGTTTGGATTCAAAGACGCGAAGATTGCTTCAACACCAATAGCTGAAAGACCATAGCTGACATCAGATCCAGACGGTGAATCTGTAGACCATATTCACTATCGGTCAATGATAGGTTCCCTGATATACCTGATTGCCAGCAGACCTGACATTGTTTTTGCAGTGTGCCAATGCGCAAGACATCAGGCTAACCCTAAACTCTCTCATTTGATTGCTGTTAAGCGGATCTTTCGATACCTTAAAGGGAGACCTAGATTGGGCCTCTGGTATCCTAAGAACCGTGCATTTGATTTATATGCCTTTTCTGACAGCAACTACGGAGGTTGTAATATTGACAGGAAATCTACAAGTGCGGGCTGTCAATTTCTGGGTGATAGACTGATTTCGTGGTAGTACATGAAACAGCAGACTGTTTCAACTTCCACATCTGAGGCTGAGTATGTTGCTGCATCGGCCTACTGTTCTCAGGTAATCTGGATGCAACATCAACTCTTAGACTACGGTCTAAATTTCCTTGATACAAAAATTTTCTGTGACAATGATGCAGCCATTCAGATTGTTAAAAATCTGTCCAGCATTCGAAAACCAAGCACGTTGACATTAAAAATCATTTTATACGAGATTGTTACGAGCGAAAACTTATTCATTTGGAGCAGGTCCACACAGATAATAATGTGGCGGATCTGTTTACAAAACCTTTTTCAAGAGCTCATTTCAATGTGCTTGTGGAATTCTTAAAATTGATTCGCTTTGATGATTGAAAAAATCAGTTTTTGTATATTTTGTACATTTTTATTTAAAATTTGTTCATGTCTTTTAATTTTTGCTAAATTCTCTTCCATGCACAAATTTAGGGGGAGAAGAAAAAAAAACAAAAAAAAAATAGAAAAATAAAAAATCCAAAAATATTTTTAATATTTCTTGTTTTACCGACGACGCACTGAGTAATACCACTTATTGCTGAGGTAACTCTTAAGTACTTGTGATCCTCATTGGTACACCACAATGAGTGTGAAGCACTGACAACCTTTCTTAACAAAATCTAAGGTTTTCTTCTGCAACATCAACTTCTAGACGCTTTGAGAGAAACCACTCAGAGTCGAGAGTTAAAAGTCTATGCCGATGGTTAGACTGCGTACCGTAGTCTATCACACGCACCAATCCACTCTCAACCACCACATTAATCTTTTCTGTCACAAGAAATAGAAGATTCATCATTTAAAACCAAATGGTGATGATATTTCGGAAGTCTATGCCAGTGATCTTTGCTACAACACTAGTAGCTTATGTGAGACATCAAAAACCTTTCTTAACATATACTTTCTTCTAATAAAGATGTTCGTGACTCAATGTGATTTTACCTCACATTGATGAAACATTGAAACTCTGGTCAGTGATCGCTGTTGATTACCACAATAGCTGTGAGACCCCATTGAACGTCTCGCCAAGAGCCAAGTCAACTTGTTGACTTGTCAACTGCATTGAGATATTTGATAAAAGATATGTAGGGGCCAAAATCAAAACGGCCACGAGTAGTTCTCTGATACTCAAACAATCGCAGTGCGTTCCTCCGGGTTCACACAGATACTGCGAGAAGTCTGATTCTGAGCCAAGGATGAGTCCTTGAACAACTGTGGTGAGAGTTGTTATAACTTAGTGACCCACAAGATTTTGGTCATCATCGCGATTCGTGGAGCGCAAGAGAGAATTCCTAGAAGAATTTTAAGTGATGGAGCGCAAAGTGAAGTCTAGAGTTTCAATACAACAGCCTATCCCCGAGAAAGAAGGTGAAACATAACTCCATGCGACAAACTGCATTGAATTCCTCCTCAATTGGTTCATGTTGCTACATTTTACACCTGAAGTTGTAAAGAGTGAAAGTGATGAGTCAAACTCCATGCACATGTCAAAGACAAATCTAAAGTTGGGCGTGTTGATTCAAAATTTATACCAGAAGCCTTACACCTGAAGATGTTCAACTGCTTCTCGCAAGCCAAGTCTTGATCAAGCAAGGAACAAAAGATTCACATCAACCAGATGCTTGAAGACAAATGAAAGCATTAAACCAAGGGGGAGATTGTTGGGTCATAATTTTGTGGTTTAATCTTTACATTTAGAGGCGATAAAACTGTAAGACATCAAAGTTAAAGAGTTTGTTGGGTTATTCGGTTGGTGACCGAATAACGCCCTATTGATCGGTACTGTTGCACTGAACAACCAGATTGTTCGGTTGGGCTGGGCCAAGATTGTTCGGTTGGGCTTAAATCTGATGGGCTGTGTTTGTAGCTTGGGTATAAATAGGTCTATCCGAGTATTGTGTTAGGTTAGACACCATATACTTGATCGTGTGAGAGCCATAGGCGAGTTAGTGATTATTTGTATTCCTCGATCAAGATTAACTTATGTACTAGTCGGTTTATAACATTAATCGAGTGCATTGAAGATAATTTTCGTGTTCTTGCTTGTTTCTTGATCTACACACTCTTGGATTCCGCACAATCGTGTGTTTTGTGTGATACCTGGTCGAATTGGGACTTATAACCAATATCAATAGAAGATGAAGAAACCAGGAAGTAATTCTATCTCAGAAAAATCAATAGAAATCGGATCAAGCCTACGGTAAAGAGAATAACCAACGATTTGGATTAAAGAATTACAACAAATTGGTGATTCACTTAGACCGTCCAGTGTGTCCACCTGACGTCGACCCCGACGGGTGCGACGGGTGCGCTGAACACCGCCCCCCCTTGTGACGCCTCGTGCTCTGAAGCCTGCACGACATGGTGACATCGTGTGACGTTGTCTCACTAGCCATTGCCAACGGCTACATACCCGTTTCAATTAAAAAAATTTCTACACACACACGCACACACACACACACACACATATATATATATATATACACACACACACACACACAATACCTTTTAAACTCACACATTTTACACACAAAAACCATTCAAAAGAATTCTCCAAAAAATTCCGATGGCGTCCAATAAATCGACCCAATGAAAATTCAAAGCTGCAAAAAATATTTTCTCGTTAATTTTATGGGACAACAGGAATCTGGCGAGAGCGACCAATATATACTTAAAAAAGCACTTGCAGTTTACCAAAATGATAACAAGGGTAAACCGTTTAGACACATGGCTTTTTGGGAAGTGGTCCGACAATATCCGAGGTGGAAGGGGGTCGGCACCGATCCGGCACGTATACATGCGTCGAAACGATCCAAAACATCTGAGATGCAATACACAACGTCTTCGGATGCACGTATCGGGGCCGATGTCAACGAAATCCCCGACGACTTTGAAAGGCCGATAGGCCGTAATCGGGCGAAGGCGAAAGGAAAGGCGGCGGCGTCTTCGAGTTCGGTCAACGACAGCCGAATGGATGAAGTGAACAAAAAATTTGATCAACTTATGACGACCATTTCATCTCACGTCAAATTCAACGAAGAGCAAACATAAGCGAAAAGTCGTTCTTGCAAGAACAAACATCGTGTGATCAACATGCTAGTTTTGATGCAACTGACATGCACGCAGAGGTCGTCATGCGGTCAAAAATAAGAGAAAACCTAACATTCACTAGTATAGTGGAGTCAGGGTCGATCCACAGGAGCTACGTGGTCAGCCTAGATGAGAGATTACCAACTGATAGCTTCTGGAATGGAATCCTCGAGTCAAAGAGCTTCTAGGTCGATGTTTACACCAGGTCTTTGCTAGGGTTTTCGGCTGAAAATGCCTCTATTTATAGTTGCAAATTTCCCGTGACCGCGCCGCGCAAATGTGAAATCCGCGGCGCGCGTACTTATCCGTTCCCCGTTTTTTCGTCATTTAAATGTGTTCCACCGCCTTACATCCGCGTCGCGCAGGAGATAAATCCGCGGCGCGCGTACGTCTTCTCTTGATTTTGCATTCTTTCCATACTTTTTCCTTTTTGTACACTTTTAGTCCCTGTTTCTGTTCTTTTTCTCCAGACAAGTCCTGACACGAAAGGTGAGAATACCCATGCATATTTGATATAATTTTAACAAGAATAGGGCTCAACAACGCCTAAAATACTTGATATCACTAGGCGTTGTCAAACACCCCACACTTGTGCCTTGCTTGTCCCCAAGCAAGAGAGTTTTTAACAAATTATAATAGAGAATCGAACAGTTTTTTGAATGTGTTTAGTTTCAAAGCTTATTGCTCTTCGAGTTAGAATGGAATAGTTTGTGAACACATAATTGAGTTGTTCTTTGGAATTCATGGCTTTCTAGAGAACCCTTGATTACAAATTTTCTGTCCACAATGAAGTGTACGTACTCATTCAGATTCTAAAGGCTATTAAGGAATTGTCCATGACTTTCGATGTTGTCCGTGTAGCGAGCTTTCAGAAATACCATCCCAGACCAGACGATCTTAGGTGGTAAGGTGCATAAGGCCCACCCATTTTAGACTTACCGGCTCGAACAAAGGCCACAGATTGACTTTTTCCTTCCTAAATTCCAATCCTAAAACGGCTCAATCTTCTAAACTCGTAAAACTCAACTTATTTGACTAATTAATAGCATGATCACAACTAAACAGTATTTCTTGAAAAATACTGATGCTATCACAATCACAAACCATTCATTTCAAAATTGCAATTCATTAAAAATTTTGAAAAATATTGCTAAAAATTGAAAAATTGATCAGTTCTGCAAAAATTTCAAAAATATCTCTTTCGACCGTCCACACCCCACACTTAAAACCGTACAACGTCCCCGTTGTACAAAAATTAATTCAAAACAAGGGAGAAAGAGTTACCCCTTATTTGGACGATGGATTGCTTGGTGCTCAATATCACATGTATAATGCGTACAAAAAGATCCTCGATTCATATGCTGGAGTTGTAGCGCTACAGTAGGACACGCCGGTGGTCAAGACAAGTGGAGGGGTACAGTGACCCCACACTTGTCTGAGACAACTCCCTCTCAATTTGGTATATCATGCACAACTTAACAAATAAATTAAAACACACATGACAGAAAAAATAATATATAGATAGATGTGTCATAAGTTTGTACATAAATCCCAAAAAATAAAAAGAAAGAAAGAAAAAGAAAAAGAAACATCAATCACTACCCGGTGGCCTGGAGGGTCCAGCCTCATGATCGTGAGACCGGGCTGGGAATGGTCGGGGGTGTCTGCCCTGGGCTGATGCGATCTGTATAAGTACCTCCCCGATCCACTCGAGCTGGTCCTGGGTCCTCGAGAGCTGGTCCTCGATCCGCATGACTCTGGCCTCCAGCCGGCTGAGGGCTGATGGATCGTCCTGCTGTGGCTGCGGCTGTGGCGTCCGGCGTCTCCTGCCGGGCTGGGCGTATGCAGGCTGAGGTGCCTGAAGAGGCTCGATCGGAGCCCGGATGTACTGCCCTGGTCGCTGCTGCTCAATGAGCAACATCCTCTCCAAAGTGCGTGCTGGAGTGCGCGATGGAGGCAGAGCAGTCAAAGAGGCAGCTACTGGGGCAGTAAGGATGCCATACGAACGGGCCAGGCGGGTAATGAAATACCCCCTGGCCAATGGGCTGCTGGAGGAGGCGCCGGTCGCGTGGGTGGAGAAGGCGATCGCGAGGGCAAAGGGAAGATGGAGGAATCGGGACGGGTCGAGGAGAACCCACAAAAATGTCATGTCATCGCCTGACACCTTCTCGCCCCCCTCCCGATGCATGATGGAGGTGGAGACGATCCGGTGCATGAGGCGATGAAGAGGATCACGTAAGTGGCTCTCCCTCGAGGCCCCTGCCTCATACCTGACATTGGACAGCGTTGCCCAAACCTCCATGTTGGGAGCCCTGTCCGGCTCCCCCTGAATGCATGACCCGAAGAAGTGGGTGAAGAAACGGTGCTGGAGGTCCGCTGGCGTGTAAATGCCCGTGCGCCTCCCGAACTCCCGGAGGTTGCACTCCCGGTGCACACCTCCCAAGCGAAATCGTACCATCCTGGAGCGTGGGTCTCCCGCCCTGGGAGCGAAATGGACAGTGGAGATGAACTCCAATAGCAGCTCTGTGTAGACCACGTCCTCGTCCGTGGCCATGATCCTGTCCCAGCCACGGCATGTGAATGATGCCTCCTCGTGGGTCCAGGTGCGATGTAGGAATTGTTCAATCGCACCCCAGAGCCCAGCATCCCTCAGGATGTCTCGGTCTATAACCGTCGCCTCAAGAACTCGGCGATGAATCAAAGC
Source organism: Cichorium intybus (assembly GCA_023525715.1). Lineage (NCBI taxonomy): Eukaryota > Viridiplantae > Streptophyta > Magnoliopsida > Asterales > Asteraceae > Cichorium > Cichorium intybus. The sequence goes on along the minus strand of CM042016.1, from coordinate 49,038,831 downwards.
GTCTCTCCGCGAGGTATACTCCACCGAAGTGTCAAGCTCTGCGGGAAACTGAAGGAAGGCATGGTCCAATCTGAACATCATCTGCAAAAGAAAATATAACCACAAAACAAAATTTTTTTGCAAAATCAGTCCTTTTTCTTCCCCACTGCACCGCGGCGCGGCCCAAGAGCAAGGGCGCGGCGCGGCGTACGCCTGTTTGAAAACCCGGGATCAAATCCCCATTTTAACCTGCTAAATCTCAATTTAAAGATACCACAGGGTAGCCTAGGTTCCGATTAGCTCATCTAGGGTGTCCATTTGGCAAAACAAACACCCTATGGGCTAGCATTAGTGATTCTAAGTTTTTGAACTTTTTGGAATAAAACCCTAAAATTAACTACCTAATAACTAGTTTAAACAGCTAATAGATAGTTAAAAGAGCGTACCTCAGTCGTAGAAACACAATAAGCAAGAAAAAATGCGAAAAATTTTTGGTCACCAGAGCTCCGAGTCGTGTGATTTGAGTTGTGAGCCGCGGCTCACCAGATAAAGGCGAAAACCGTCTGATCGTTTCCCGCGGCGCGCGTTTCTTGTTTCCGCGGCACGCGTGTCGCTAATTCAACCCCTGCGCATCGGGTTGAGTTTCGAACCCGTGTCGCGCAATTCCAAAACCCGCGGCGCGGTCTTGAAGATTCCAAAACCTTTTCACACGACCCCACACTTGCTTCAAACCACTAATACCTGCAAACGATTGATGTATTTTCTAAATTAATCCTAAGAAATATAAAACCTACTTATGACACGATGGGTTGCCTCCCAACAAGCGCTAAGTTTAACGTCTTCAGCCAGACGTTTTACTCCGTCTACAGCTACGGTGGATCGTATGCCTTCTTTCTTTGCTGATTTTCAGTCACCACCGTCCCTTTATTGTCCACATACTCCTTCCACTTCCCTGGGTCGAATGGCTTGTTAGTTCTCCTGCTGCTGCCCAGTTGCTGTCTTTTGATTAACTCCCGTGAATGCTTGGAGGTAGCTTTGAACCTCCAAGCTCGGTCCTTCCTTCTATATCTCTTCAAAATCACTGGCTTGACGTGAAGCGCGCCCAGTGCTGCTCCCAGTAGTTGTTTTGAAGATCTCATTTTTCCAGAGTCCCACATGCTATCTTCAGGTTGCAATTTTGGTTTGCAGTACCAATAAAAATTTTCCAATCGAATGGGATCGGAAGGCAACATATCGGGATGCTTCCATGTCTCCTCATCGATGGTATTGATCACATCTAATTTTCCATTCATGAATGGATCATGAGTGGTGATAAAATCATGTTTATTATTTTCAAAAATCAACTCGTCAGCATCATCTTCTTGGTCATCGTCCAACAGGTGGATCGGGACCAAGAGTGAGTGACTGGTTTGATCTGATGGTGGTACAAAATCACCCATCATCGGATCCTTACTTTCAAGTTTCTCAAAATTTTCAAAAATCACAGGGTTGGGGGTAATATTGTCATCTACACCACCTTCCCTAAAAACATCAACAACTTCAAAAATTTCAGGAGTTGTTGGGCTGGGATCTGTACTGTCATTTACAGCCCCCTCCACAACATCCTTATCAACCAAATTTTCTGGTGATGGTATGGATTCACCCAACACCAGATCAACATTACTAACACTCTCAAAAACATCAAAAGTTGTTGTGTCAAAGGTAGCATTGTCACCTACAACCTCTTCCTCAACAACCGTTTCGACCATCTCAATGGTCTCTTGATTTTCCCACGGTGTATGTTCTTCCATCACATATTCAGGTGATGCAAGTTCACACACATTATCATTGGTATAAAAATCACTCACTTCCGGTTTTAACGAAGGTGGTGAACATTTCCAACTTTCCTCTAACCTATCTAAAGAAGCTTGCACTTTTTCAAGAGCTTCAGTCTGGTCCTTCTGCTCATGGTAGTTGTTATACATGAATACCCAAAGTTGGGCCCAAGTTACAGAATTCTCAAGCTGAGATGACTCCTCGGTCCGCCATCCATTGTCATCGAATGATCCATTGTAGCAACCATCCTCGTAATAGGTGTCGGCCGGATTTTCATAATCTTCATAATATTGATCCGAGTACATGTAATCACCCATTATAAGGATGTACACATACCAAAATTCAGCAAACTAAAATCAAACATCAAAAATCAGAAACTAATCCTACAACTCACCTAATCTAAGCGCACAGCTCCCTGGCACCGGCGCCAAAATTTGACATGCACGCAGAGGTCGTCATGCGGTCAAAAATAAGAGAAAACCTAACATTCACTAGTATAGTGGAGTCAGGGTCGATCCACAGGAGCTACGTGGTCAGCCTAGATGAGAGATTACCAACTGATAGCTTCTGGAATGGAATCCTCGAGTCAAAGAGCTTCTAGGTCGATGTTTACACCAGGTCTTTGCTAGGGTTTTCGGCTGAAAATGCCTCTATTTATAGTTGCAAATTTCCCGTGACCGCGCCGCGCAAATGTGAAATCCGCGGCGCGCGTACTTATCTGTTCCCCGTTTTTTCGTCATTTAAATGTGTTCCACCGCCTTACATCCGCGTCGCGCAGGAGATAAATCCGCGGCGCGCGTATGTCTTCTCTTGATTTTGCATTCTTTCCATACTTTTTCCTTTTTGTACACTTTTAGTCCCTGTTTCTGTTCTTTTTCTCCAGACAAGTCCTGACACGAAAGGTGAGAATACCCATGCATATTTGATATAATTTTATCAAGAACAGGGCTCAACAACGCCTAAAATACTTGATATCACTAGGCGTTGTCAGCAACCGACCGAGCATCTCACCGGCGTGGCTCTCGAGTTGGCGTTGAAGCTCAAAGACAACATCGTCAAAAAATACGGGATGTATTTTTTTAGTTTTTTTAATTTTGGTTTTAACTTAATTTTTAGTTTTTTTTTTAATTTTATTTTAACATAATGTTTAGTTTTTAATTTTAATTTTATTGCAATTTTTAGTTTTAGTTTATCTATTATAATGAAATGATTTATTCATGAAATTATTTGTTTTATTTTTATTTTAATTTTAATTTAGTTTTTAAATTAAAAAGTGAGAGAAAGTGAGAGATGACCATTTCTAGGGGTGAGGGGTGGAGAGATGGGTGCTGACTGGATGCTGAGGTGGCACCCCAAAAGTGAGAGGTGGTGAGTTCCCACTCCTGAGGGTCATAGGGTTTTTCTTGTTTGTTCTAACGACTGATTCAGTCGGTCAGTCGGATGGTATTTCTTGTTTGCAACAAAAAATAAAGATTTTTGAAAACCAAATCATACCTTGTCTTGGGACGGTTAGGGTGAAATCAATTTGAGGTTTTGTTATGGGTGATGCGTTCGGAGTTGTTGATGTTGTGAAAACAAGAGTTCGCATTGATTAGAGACACTCAATGGATGGTGCATGTAATTCGAAGAGATGCGATCCAGTCGAAGGGTAGTGTGTAATTTGAATAGACGTATAATTTGAAGGGCGATGGCATCGTTTAAAGGTTGAAAAAGGTGGCGTATTTCAGCCTTTTGGTTTCTTACGTTGAAGAGGTGGAACCATTTGAATTTGGGAAGCGACGTCCAACAGGTGATTACCCAGCGGCCAGAGAACCTTATGTTGAACTGAATAGACGATGGAGAATAAAAAGCCTTTTTATATAGTAACAAGACGAATGTCCACGCGTTGCACATGTTAAACTATATAATTAAATCGTAACAAATATAAGAATGATTATATCATGACATTGGGTATAAAATACTATTTCCTACACTAAATTAATGTATAAAATTATAACTATTATGAACAATATTATCCAATAATATCTACCCGTGACTTATACATGAAAATGTTATGTACAATTCTCGATTAGTGTTCCTTTTAATTATTGTTATAGCTAATTAGCTTGAATTTCTTTATTTGATATTCTTTTAATTTCGACCACAATGATTCGTTAATATATCAACCATTTTTTAAAGGTGACGTTGTATAATTTATAATTTTATGTTAGTATTAATTATTTTTATTGTTAATTAATGTTAAAACTAATTGTTATTAATAAAATTTATAAAAGACTTTTAAAAATCACTTATTATTATTAAAATGTTATAGATATTAAAGTGTAGAATGTTTTTATCTTGAAATCGCATACATAACACATGGTATTAAAATATCAAAACTTCTATTATATAGAGATATACACTATTATAATTTATCAAATAAAAATACCAAAAATCTCAAATAAAAACCCAAATAATCAACTAATTACATAAGTTGAGTTTGAGTTACAAAATAAGTGTAAGACATAATAAAATAGAATAATCTCATTGTGAAATTTATTTCATACACTCATGTTTTATTCATCGATAATTGTTGTATTCTTTTTCTAATCTATAAGACATGAGAAAATATTAAGTTACTCTAATAATAAATAACAAATCTAATGATACATAACAAACTTACAAATTTGAAACTTTAACATCGTAACATCACTTGAAATATAGCAAAAACAAAAACTCAAACCAAAACCAAAATCTTTAAACTTTTGTATACTTATTTCTAATTGTTTTGTCTCACTTTGTATGTGATTTGTATTTGTGTTTTACTCAAATGATTGACCTCTTTTATAGTAAATAATAAACCATTCAACTACTTTTCATTTGATACTCATAAATTAGATCTAATAAACATTAGTTTTAATACATGGTAACTATAAGATATAAGTTAAAAAAACTCTATAGTGGTGTCTATTAATTAGTTGAAAGGTGAAGGGTTACGAAGGTTTCAAATGAATATGGTGCAAGAATGAGACCTATCTTGAATCATATTCATTTGGATAGCCTCTATTATAAGAGTTACTATGCGTATCCCCGCACGTTGCGCAGGAATAAAAATATTTTGTAAAACATATTTGCATGTCATATAAGAATCTGAAAACATTAGATCTAATATAAATATGTAGGTTTAATTATAAATATGTCATCACAATATATATCATGTGTCAATTATAAAATTTTCATCACAAAACTCAAACACAATATCATAATCATATATTTAATATAATTATAATGTTATCAACATATTAATTTAAACAACATCAATAAACATCCAATAATAATTTTGTATTATATATGGATAGTGTAATTAAAACATAAGAAAATGTCTTAACATGAATTAGCTCAACATCTAAAATAAAATAGAAATAAACATAGTAATAATATTACAAATGTTACCATTGAGAAACAATTGTATTATTATGACAATTTTTCTTCATGAGTTTCATCAAAGGTAATTAATAACAACTTTTGCAGATTTTATTCTTTAGTTACATTCGAATCATTACATTTCATTATTTACCCTATCTATTATAAAAACTAACAATAGACTTTGACTTGTAAATAATTTCACAAAATCAAACTTAAAGACTCTCTTTAAACATAACTAACTCCAATTGATAATTAAAGAAAAAAGAATCACTTTCTTTCTCTTGAATAGTATCGTAGTATGAATTTTTATGAATTTGATCTACATATAACACCATGCAAAAAAAAGTTCTCTATATTTCTCTTTTTCATCCGATAAACACATAAATACCGAGAAAAAAAAGAAATATTGAGGTAAGTTAGTAAATAATGAAACTAAAGCACGAAATCTCAATGGATGTTAGCAAAATATATAAATGTGTTTCAAGTCTTATTTTCCGTCATCTCATTCGTTAAGCCAAGCAAATTAATTAATCTCAATAAACTATATATACCACTATGTTAACCATAATCACCGATTAAATATCATAAGTTAGAAAAACTCTTAAGTTGTAGTAATTAATTAGTTGAGAATTGAAAGGTTTTTATTTATGATTAACCAATATACATTACTAACCAATTAATTAGATTAAGTTGAAGAGTTTGGTAGTTTAAAAAGAACATGGTTAAAATAGATGACATATCTTAAACCACATTGAATTGGAAGGTATCTATTATAATAATTATAAAGATTATAAAGATAAATATAAAAATAAAGAAAGATAAATATTTAATAAATTATAATTAATTTAATTAAATAAAAGTTTCGAAATTAATATATAAGAGATAATTATTTTTATCAAACCATATGCTTTTATTTCTATATACTACTTAAAAGTCAAAAAGTTTAATCAATATAATATATTAATTAAATAAAATTTTCAAATTAATATATAAGAACTTATTATTTATATCGAAACACGTGATTTTTTTTCATTATGCTTATTTTAAGTGTTCGTGAGTTTTAAAATTATATACTTAATCTCCATTGTTAATTCGGTATAAACTCATTGTAAAATTAGTTTCATACACACATGTTTATGTCGTTGGTAATGGTAGTATGATCATTTTTAATCTATTAAGCATAATGAAAAATACTAAGTTATCTAACAATATATAACCAACACAAAAGTTGTTAAATCTTTTTGTTGATGCCTTATATTTGTTTTTTTTTTTAATTTTTCATATTATTCATATTATGTGTTTACTTAAATCATTGACCTTTATCTATTAATAGAAATAGTATAATTAAATAATATGTAAGCTTTTCGTTAAGTTCTTAATCAACTAATTTAAATAAGTTAAAACATATTCAATTAAAATCATTTGATACTCATAAATTAATTAAAATGTAAGCTTTTTATTAAGTTCTTAATCTACTAATTTAAATGAGTTAAAACATATTCAATTAAAATCATTTCATTAAGTGCTTAATTGATTAATTTAAAAAACTTAAAACCTATTCAACTAACGTCATTTGATACCCATAAATTATAACATCTTTAATAGACTACTTAATGCAAGCCAAAAACTCTTGAATGATTGTAATTAATTAGTGGAAAGTTGAAGTGTTTTGGAAGTTTCAAATGAATATGGTGGAAGTATGATTCATATCTTCAACCATATACATTTGAATATCTCTATTTTCAAATTCGAGTGAGAAATTAACAAAGTGGGACAAACACATTGAATGTTAAGAATAATTAACTAATCAATTAACTTTTAATACAAAACATCACCGTAGTTTACACCAAACGTATAATTGTGTCATTTAAATGTTTGATAGAATTGAAGATCGTATCACATTACGTATTTCATGATAACTTTTTCTCTTACACATCATATATGACTATAAACTCCAACATTGTGACCCACTCTACAAAAAAGTTATATAGATATAGATTTGGAAACATAAGAAAAACAATTGATACTAACTAACCATGGAAAATAATATTCTTATTCATGTTTAAAATACTCAAATTCTCTAAGCATACTAACTTGCTTTCTTTCATCAACGCAGATTCTTCAAAAGTGGTCGTGGGACATTCGTAGAGGCGCATCACCATGTTTAAAACCTTTGGAAAAGTTGAAACATTCAAATCTTTGATATACCCAAAGAAGATCATCATTGAACTTTTCGTTTTAGAAATAAGATGACTACAACCTTGTACTAAACTTCCACACATTCTACAAAAATAAATTGGAAAGAGGAAAAAGAATCAAGAGAAACCAAGCATGAGAAATGATGTTCTTAAGAGTAACCAAGCATGGAAAATGATGTTCTTATATAGCCAAAACATCAAAGACATTAAATTATATAAGTTGAAAAGTCTTGGGGGTTTCAAATCAATATGGTGGAAGTATTTGAGTTATCTTGATCCACATTCATGAATGACCTCTATTATAAGAGTTATACATATATAAATATAGATATAGATATAGATATAGATATAGACTAGGGGTTGCAAACCACGCGATGCAGCGGAACCCCGTAAAATATTAATCGGAAAAAGATAGCAACATATTTTTGTTCATTGTTTAGTATAGCATCCTACTTCCAGTTCTTCATATTAGTTTCAAAGTCTACACAAATATAGCAACGTCATCAAAAAACTAAACAAAAATCAAGTAGAGATTTTCAAGTATGATGAATTAATAAGGAAAATAGCAGACAACTCTCAAACCAGGGGAACAATATGCAGGATTATGTTCAAGTTCATCACTAGTGAGATATCGTCCAGTTTCCCAAATTTCCAGATCTTTGCATTGATGGTAGCCATTTTCTCAACTTCTTTTCTTGAACAGTGGATTCTCTAAATCCGATACCATCGGGAATATTGTAGCTGCCTGTTGGTTACACTGCACTGGCAAAATAAACAGCACTTAATGTACTTACTATGCGAGAAAACTTAATCTAGTAAGCTATGTATAAGTGCTTCTTACTTGATCTCAAGTAAGTGAAGTAGAAACATTAAGACGCTCTAACATTTGCAAAAATTTGCCCTTGTTTATTCTTTTCTTCCACTTAACATAACATAATTTTCTCATGTAATTTTTGATCATTTGTCACTAAATAAAAAAGAAAAGAAACAGAAGCCGGAAGTTGCTAAAACTCCAAGATCAAAAGGGCAAACGGCCTAATAACAACATTATTAAAATCTAAAACAAATGAAATCACTTGTTTTTCGGATCAAAAATTCCCCTTGAAGTGGGAATTTTTCAGCCTTCAAATTAAAAAAAAACTCATAATTGACACTCACAAACCAATGTGGAATAAGATATGATATTTTTTCTATAAAGGAATAAATCCAATAGATAGCAACATGTATTTTATTTATTTGTGTAGTATAGCATCGTACTTTTATTTCTTTCATCATAGCATTTTATTTTCAATATGTTTGTTTACTAGGGCATTAAACTTTGAAAACTCTACTTAATTATAGAATTGCACTTCCAAAAAAATTTCTTGTTAGGATATTATACCCATTTATAGTGTTGATATTTACCGGCAAAAAAATTAATTCTATAATAAACAAATCAATAATTTTTTTTTTGTAAATAATCAAAATGAAAAAGGTGTGTGGTCGACAAACCTCGATGACGATAGAAATGTCAAACTTGTTTGTATTCACCCACTGCTTCATGGAATGCAATTATTTGGGTATCAATAAGATACACAATAATGTACATGTATACCCAAACCAAAAATCAATAACAAAATCCTTCTAGGATAAACAACCAAAAAAAAAATAATCCAATAAAGAAGAGGGTATAATCCAGCCCAAAACATAACATTTAAATCATTAAGAAACTGTGGTTGTGTATCTGTGAGTGCAAACAATAAATGACCATCTCATCTTGGCACCTGTTCTCAAAGTATTTGAAAATGGGGTAGACTTGGTACTTAGGTTTCGCTGCTGTATATGGTTATTCATCTCCAATACCCAATTTTTCTGACAGATATGTACCGTAAAATCTGATTTTTTTAACAAAAAATGTGTACTTTCTTGCTTTTGTCAAGAATCCCAAGTTCAATGCCAATATGAAATTCGTCAATCCCTTTTCTAGAAATCTGCACACTTTATATACAGCAAAGCCAAGATTTCCATCGAGTCCCAATCGTTTAAAAATCAATCGTCGTTTATATTTAATGAGAAAAAAAAAAAATTAGGCCCAAGTGTAACGATCAAATCCTGATATACATGTAAGTAGATTGCTAATATGGGTAGAAATAGATTACAACATGCATACTGATGAATGAAGTAAAGTATGTTGGTATTTCCAACGATTTTCCTTTATTTTCCCTTCCATTTCCCCATGCATACCGACAGTTTTGCAAATACCTTTTGAACATCATTTATTTGAACATAAAAAGAAAATGAAGAAATATACAATACCTTTGCACTTGCCTGATTAAGATTAGAGAGAATATTTGGATCTTTGGCAAGCGTTTCACAAAGCAACTTCAAATTTTCTCTAGCCACAATTTCAAATAGCTTAATTAAATCAACTACATATAAAGCATTGCAAGCCATAGAATACACGTTAACAAAAAAAATATATACTTTTTAGTTTTTTTAGAAATATTAAGGTATACAGATGCCAATGTAATAAATATAATTTTTAAATCACAAATACCAATCTTACCTAATATGGTACAGTCTTGCCCGTAAATGTTCGTTCCGTTAACCCTAAACCAAAAGGGAATTTAGATTAGAGAGCGGATTTAGACTAGAGTGGTATTTTGAGAATTAGGCTATAATATAAATTTTTTGAATTAGGGCTAGAATACATAAATAAGTAAAAGTATGTTACTAATTTTTATATTTAACCCAAAAGTAAACAAATATACAAATATGTTTGTTACCATCATCATAAAATTTTTGATGCATTCAGAACCGATAACTGTTGGTGATTTTAGTGTCACCAAGTCATTTTATGTAATTGGAACTAACATGTAAGCTAATGGGCTATTTAGTTTGTACTCTAATATATGTTCAGGATGTGCGGAGTGCACGCATGTATAAGATCGAATAGCCGGTTCGATGACAAGTCGGGGGTCCGCGGACAGCGCCCCCGGGTTCGGGGTTTCCAAAAGGGCAGCGCCCCTTTGGCAGGGTTTAGGGGAAGCGCCCCTGGCGGGGTTCCAAGGGCTGAGCCCCTGGCTGGGGCCCCGCTGACTAATTGTATTTCTTGAGGGTGATTATGGTAAAACTGACTAATTTCGTCAGTTTTGGAAACCATCGATTTCTTCGTAAATTCGTGACTTGTTACCAAATGAACTGATGACGGCAACCCTAAAGCCCATGACGGCTAACTCTAGACGAAACCCTATGACTCGTTTATTATATAAACAGCTCTCCTCAATAAAGCGAGACACACATTTTAGCTCTCGTTTTTCACACGAACTTAGATCTCATAGCAATTTGGCTTACGTTTTCTGTGCCTAGATTCGTAAGTGTCCCCTTGGGATTATCCTAGGCTAAATTTCTTGTAACCCGGGCATAGGGTAGATATATCAGTTCGGAAAGTGTTCACACGATCCAAGGGGTATCTAGATCTCCACTCAAACCCTACCCAATTTCTAACAATAACAACCATAGGGACTCACATTTTTGGTTATGGAGAAAGCTTTGCAGGTCCTAGGTTTGTGTTGGTCGGTGTTGGAAGGTGCCGACCTCATACTACTACTACTACTTGTCTGGGCATGGCCAGAAGCAGATACCCTTACCTATAAATCTATCCAATAAACTAAGGGAAGGGGTATAAATAACAAATTACAAAAATAAAAATATATAATTAAGCGGCGATTGAAGCATGTGATTTCTTCTCCTCTAGGGCTTCATAGGAATCTGAATTTTCTCGAAACATTCAATAAAAATTAGCAATAAAATATGCATATACTAAAATATACTTTTCAGAATATAAACAGAACACATGAACTATGATAGAAACAACATAGAATATTTCAGAATATAAACAGAACACATGAACTATGATAGTAAGTTAGTAACTGTTGGCATTAATCATTATTCATGCAAGTTGGTTTAAGTTATTTGTTTTATATTTGTGTCGTGTGTATGCATTTCCTTTACAGGATGTTTTTCACTTTTCTTTTGCTTTAAACATGTGGTAGTGACCTCTTTGCTTTGGCTATAAATAGTTTATTTTGCTAATGAACATATATACCAGAATTTAGAGATATCAATTCTTTCTTCATTCTTCCTGTTATTACTTGCCTTAGTATTGTGTTCTTTAATTGGTATCAGAGCGGCGTTCGGTCGATGAGGGTGTGCAGCCCCAATTTCTCTTGATCGAGCTAGTTCGTGCAAAGGCGAGAGACTAACCGGTGGTGCATGATAAATGGACGGGAAGATATCAAAGCAGGTGGCTTTGATTCGGTTCGTTTTGCGGGTGTGACGGAAGACGGTAAAGGTGGGTGTGACCTTGTCTTGTCAACCGGTGGAAGAGTGCTCTCCGAACAAGCTTGATCAAAGAGGATGGGGTTGTCAAAAGGAAGACTAGAAAGGCGATGGCACTAGTTAGAGAAGGAGGCCCGATGACGTATCAAGTCCCCGTTTTAACCCCAATAAATTATCCGGTGTGGGCGGTCAAAGTGAAATCCATTATGGATGCTCACGACATATGGGAGACGGTTGATGTAAGGGTGTCAGGCGAAGAAACGAATCTAAAGAAGAAGAAACAAGCACTTGCTTTCTTGTTTCAAGCTATACCGGAAGAGATGGTGTTGCAAATGGTGAGTTACATAGATCCAAAACAGGTGTGGGATGGTTTGAAGACACAGTATTTGGGTGTGGATCGGGTGAGGACGGCTCGGGTTGCAACCTTGAAAAGGGAGCTTGAAGGTTTGCGCATGAAGGAGGATGAAACTATTGATAGTTTTGTGACAAAATTATCGGGGTTGGCCTCAAAAGCAAGGAGTCTTGGATATGAGATTGAAGAAGGTGATTTGGTAAAAAGGTTGTTAGATTCGATGCCTAAGTCGTTTCTTCAAATCGTGGCATCAATTGAACAATGTTTCGAGTTGGATTCAATGTTATTTGATGAAGCCGTTGGTAGATTGAAGGCATACGAGGAGCGTATAAAAGGAACGGAAAAAACGGAGGACGTTCAAGATAGTTTATTGTTGGCTAGTGGAGAAAATTCGAACGTTTGTAAGCATTGTGGCAGTGGAGGTTCAAATCGGGATGGCTTTGGACGTGGCCGGGGAAGAGGTCGTGGGTCCGGGAAAAGTCGGGATGGGGAACGTTTCCAACGGGATAAAAGTCACGTTAAATGTTTCAAGTGTGGTGAATTTGGTCACTATAGCAATGAGTGTCCTAAGTGGGAAAAGCAAGAGGCAAATCTAATTGAAGATGAATCAGCAGTATTTTGATGGAAGACTTTGGATGTCACCAACGTAGACGTCAGGCCTCCAGGATGAGTCGAGTTGGTGGCTGAAGACAAGTCAGGTTGATGAATAATAGATTAAGGGGGTGATTGTTGGCATTAATCATTATTCATGCAAGTTGGTTTAAGTTATTTGTTTTATATTTGTGTCGTGTGTATGCATTTCCTTAACAGGATGTTTTTCACTTTTCTTTTGCTTTAAACATGTGGTAGTGACTTCTTTGCTTTGGCTATAAATAGCTTATTTTGCTAATGAATAAATATACTAGAATTTAGAGATATCAATTCTTTCTTCATTCTTCCTGTTATTACTTGCCTTAGTATTGTGTTCTTTAGTAACAACATAGAATCCATAAATTATAACACGTACACCTAGAATCTAGAATATATTGACACATAAAAAAATTCAAGTTTAAAGTAATGCTTATTATACTTCAGTAAATACATTTTTCACCCAAAGGGCAACTTTTTCACACTTTCTACTGTCCTCTTAAATTTCCATTATTTTAACTTTCGCTTTTGTAAGTAGATATATGACATTATCTATTTGGTTTTTTGTTTATTTGTGAATAGAATGATTTATATTGGAATATAAAGTCATTGAAGGAAAAAAAGAGTTGGCCGAACAGGACCCTAGCTTTATTGAAAGAATATGGTAAGTAAAAATTAGTCATCGATAAAGATGAATGAATTCGTCACCAACGATCGATACTTGTTCATTTGAAACTCCGGTTCTTAGAAGCGATGCAATTGCTATGATTATAATATGCTAGACAATTTAACACAAAAACATAGATCTAAACATCCACAAAGCAAACATGAACAATTATCGAGAAATGAAATGAAATTGAACTGAATCAAGTAGAAATCATACCAGGATCAGTAGAATGTATGAAAATGGTTTCAACCATGGCAATGTGTGGAAGTTTCCTTCAAACCTCAACATTGGATGGTTTCTAGAATACCATTCTACACATGTGGTTTTAATTTGTCAAGAATGGGTGGTAGCATGTTTGTCAAGAATGGATGGTAGCATGTTTGTCAAGCTTGGATGGTAATAGACAATTAAATTCATACATTCATTTGCCTATAAAAGGAAATGAAACCAAGCTTATTAAAAACACCACACCTCAAATTACATCTTCATCTTTCTCTCATATTCATACAAATATATATTTGATATATTTGTTTTCTTTCTTCTATCTCTGTAAACACTGAATATTATAGTGAATTGGTTCTCGGCTTCCTCCGCCTGTGGTTTTTCCCGATTTGGATTTCCACGTAAATATCCTGTGTTCTTTCTTTTTACCGTTCGATCTATTCTTGGTTGATTATTCAATAGTTTTATATTCTGTTGAATCATTATCGTAATATTTGGGTTTTATACTTCGATCTTGAAGATAATCGATTATTTATTGAAGTCGATTTTGTCTACAATTGGTATCAGAGCTATCCAGGTTTTCCGATAACGATTCGTAAAAACTATTTTCAACCATGTCATCGATGAAGAACGATATCCCTTTACTTGACAGAAACACAAGATTCCCTCTTTGACAAGTAAAGATGAGAGATGTGTTGATCCAGATGAATCTCCACAGAGCACTGTTAGGAATGGAGAGAATGTCGACAACTTGGTCGACTGAGGAAAAGGAAATGAAAGATTTGAAGGCGTCGTCGCAGATCCGTCTGCATCTATCGAACGCCGTTCTCCAAGATGTACTGAAAGAGACATCTGCGGCGGCTCTTTGGCTAAAGCTCGAACAGCTACTAATGACAAAAAGCTTGCCAACAAGCTACACTTGAAGCAACGACTTTTTAACCTAAAGATGAGTGAAGGTAGTTCTTTGTCTGATCACCTCTCTACCTTTAAAGAGCTTGTAGGAAATCTGGAGTATATGGACGTCAAATACGAAGATGAAGACTTGGCGTTATTTTTATTATCTTCTCTCCCAGACTCCTACGATCACTTTCGTGACACCATTATCTATTCTCGGGACACTATTGTCCTTGACGAGGTAATGACTGCTCTTGATTCAAAGGAAAAGATGAAGCAGATAGTTGGGAACAGTAGCAGTGATTCTAAAGCCGAAGGTCTCAACATCAGAGGGAGACCTAACGAGAGAGGTAGCTCTTCACAAAACCGATCTAGATCTAAGTCCAAAGCCAATCGCAAATATTGCAATTATTGCCACAAGAAGGGACATCTGATCGATGAATGTTTCAAGTTAAAGAACAAGGAGTAAGTGAAGGCAATCGTAAAGGGAAAAACAACCAATAACACCGTTGAAGCCGATGTTGCCGAAACTGGTTCCGATGGCGAGCTTCTATCCGTTTCGGACTACGGTTTAATAACCACGAGTGAGTGGGTACTTGATTCAGTGTGTACTTTTCATATGAGCTGCAACCGAAGCGTTTTTCATTCATATGAAAAGGTTAACGAAGGCCACATTCTAATGGGTAATGACACTTCGTGTCGTATTATTGGACGGGGTACACTCAGGTTCCGCATGTTCGATGGCGTTGTTCGAACGATTCAAGATGTGAAGCACGTATCCGGTCTTAGGCGAAATTTACTAAGTCTCGGTACTTTCGAGAAGAAAGGTTACGAGTTTGTTGGCAAAGACGGGAAACTCCATATTTTCAAGGAAGGTTCTGTGGTCATCCGAGGAGTTAGAAAATCTGCAAACCTTTACATTATGGATGGGCAAGTTATCTCCGGCGAAGTCTCGGTATGTTCTAAATCCCTCTCCAACGTTGATCGCTCTCGTCTATGGCACCTCAGGCTCGCTCATATGTCATACCATGGTATGAATGAACTAAGTCGAAGGGGGTTGCTCGGGGAGCACAAATCAACCGAACTTGAATTCTGTGAAGATTGTGTATTTGGAAAGCAGAAGCGAGTGAGTTTTATCGGTGGCAAACATACGACGAAAGGGCCACTTGACTACATACACTCTGATTTATGGGGACCAGCGAAGGTTACATCGAAAGGTGGAGCCTCTTATATGTTCACGATCATTGACGATTTCTCAAGAAAGGTATGGTCGTTCTTCTTAAAGTCAAAGGGAGAAGTATTCCAAACTTTTAGAGATTGGAAAGTATTGGTTGAAAAGCAATCGGGTTTTGAAGTGAAATACCTTCGTACTGATAATGGACTGGAATTCTGTTCTGAAGAATTCAACTCCTATTGCCGTAGGGAAGGAATTACAAGGCATCGCACCGTAGTTCATACACCACAGTAGAACGGCGTAGCGGAACGTATGAACCGCACCATCATGGAGAAGGTCCGATGCATGCTATCTCATTCGAAGTTGCCGAAGTCTTTTTGGGCCGAGGCCGCTTCAACCGCATGCTACATTATCAACTGTTCCCCTTCTCGTGCTATTTAAAAGAAGACCCCATTTGAGCTTTGGACCAGCCAACCTGCTGATTACACGAAATTGATTCCATTTGGATGTCTATCATATGCCCGAGTTGATAACGGTAAATTGGAACCAAGTGCAATTAAATGCGTCTTTCTCGGATATCCGACAGGTGTTAAAGGGTTCAAATTATGGAGCCCGGAGCTAAGCAAGGTTTTGACTTCTAAAGATGTGACCTTCGATGAAAAAGCCATGCTTCATCCTGTCTCCAACATTCAGACCAGAGAAAATGAAAATTCGGAAAAAGACAAAGTTCGAGTGGAGGTGGAGCTTCCTTTAAATTCATCTTTCGAGGACCAGTCTCATGAAGGTGTCGAGGTTTCTCAACCCTCGAATAATCAACATTCCTCTTCTCATGAGCCAGCCGAAGCTCCAAGCCAACCTCACAGTCCCTCCATTGCAAGAGATAGACCTCGCAGACAGATTGTACCTCCAAAGAGATATGTTCAAGCCAATTCTGTCGCTTATGCACTTACAGTTTTCAATGAAGTTGAGTCTGTTCTGGAGCCCACAAGCTACAACGAGGCCATTCAATCCAAACATTCTAATAAGTGGATGGTTGCCATGCACGAGGAGATGGAATCTCTACAGAAAAATGGCACATGGGATCTCGTTCCAGCTCCAAAGGGTAAGAAGACAGTTAAGTGCAAATGGGTCTACAAGTTGAAGGAGGCTATCCACCCTGGTGACAAACCAAGATATAAAGCTCGTTTAGTAGCCAAAGGCTACAGTAAAATCCTAGGTATCGATTATACCGACATTTTCTCTCCGATTGTGAAACACTCGTCAATACGTGTCTTATTGGGATTAGTTGCCTCTCGTGACTATGAGTTAAAGCAACTTGATGTTACTACAGCATTCTTAAATGGTGTGCTTGAGGAAGAGATATATATGCAACAACCTGAAGGTTTTGTAGCTCCTGGCAAGGAAAGCTACGTGTACAAATTGAAGAAATCTATTTATGGCCTCAAGCAATCTCCGCGACAATGGTATAAAAGGTTTGACTCATTTATGACCAGTCACAAGCTGAAAAGGTGCACCTATGACAGCTGCGTTTACTACAAGAAGTGTGACGATGGTTCAATGGTCTATCTACTTTTATACGTGGATGACATGTTAATTGCAGCGAAGAATATTGTGACACCCCATTTCTACTGTTTGTAAATACTATGGTTTTTCATAAACTTTCATGAATACAAAACTACGGTTTATCAAAAACCGACAATTTACATGTTGAAAAACAATGGGTGTACAAATCCATATCAAAACTAACCATAGTAAGCAAGAAAGGATTAAACCTTGAGTCCAAAACGGGAGCTAACTCGGGCTCCACTCCAGCTAAACTTCTGCCAAATATACCTTAGCTTTTAACCTGGAATACATGGCAAAACATAAAATACGTAAGACAATAATGTCTCGTGAGTTACATGAGTTTTAGACTCAAACCTTTAACTTCTTTTCCAACTTTTATAAAACTTATAACATAAAACATCTTTCAAAGTTTTATAATAATATCATACCATAGCTCATTACGTTTCAAAATCATTACATATCATGTCTTGCAAAAATATCTTCTTTCAAAACTTTATAATAGCAACTTACTATAACTCTTTACTTCTCAAAAATCATTTTATGACATACTTTACAAAAATAACATCTTTCTTACTTTCTTTGACTGGTTTTATAAGCTTGCTGGATTTTTATACTTAGGGCTTTAATCACTATAAGTGATACCCCAAGTCTCTATGGCTAGAAAGAACAGATCAATCCTCACCATAGAAGTGCTGAGGCAATCTACTTCACGATGGGGATTTTTCCCCAGTAGACCCCTTACCTAACCCGAGTAGGTTGGAACATAGTTCCCTTACTAACGCTGCTTGCTACAATTACCAGTCATATAAAATACTTGCTGCTTGCTTGAACATTTTTCATATACATATGACTTGTGGCTAGGTGCCAAACTACATCATTTTATGTCTTTATGGCTAGATGCCAAATATAGCTTTCATCACATAATAATCATCTGTTTAAAACATATTTTTCTAACATGCTAAACTTTTTACCAAAACATACTTTCCAACATCTTATGGCTATATGCCATTCATACTCGAAAACATATACTGTTTGTAACCAAAACATACTTCTTAAACATCTTGTGGCTATATGCCATTCATACTTGAAAACATATATAACTTGTAATCAAAATATACTTTCACATAATTGGTTCATAGACCAACATACTTTCACTTAATTTGACTTGTAGTTCAAAACATAACTTCAAACATAGCATTATACTTTCATAAACAAGTTGAAAATAATACTCTTGCATATAATTTCACATAAAGAGATTTTATAAGAAATCTTGAAAATACTTACTTGCCATGTACCCCAGAATGGGTAAAAATACTGCATGTACTCACCTCATGTATTGCTAGAAGATTGACTACACGTTCCTTGTATTTATACTCTTTTGTGATTAAATAATCACTTGGCATGAACCTATAATTAACATGTTATACATTAACATTCATGCTAACTGATTCTATAACTCATTAGAGTCCTTATAATACTATCTTAGGTCATAACAAGTCTATAACTTTTAAATGACCAACTTTAGTTAAATCGTATTTTATACGTATTTTGCTACAGTGCCCTCGAGGGGTCGTATTTCAATTCCGACAATTTTCCATGAAGTTTCAGACTATAATGGACTTATGTTTAAAATTTGAGGTCAAACGGACAGGTATAGATCAAAATTCCAAAATCTAAAACCACTTGGCAGAGGACTTGGAACAAAACTGCATTTTCACTCTGCCGCGATGGCGCATCGCGCGCAGGTGAGGGGCGCGTCGCGCCTGCTGAACAGCAGTCCAGAATTTCCCGATTTTTATGCTACAAATTTCCATTTTCTCATATTAAGTGTTTAATACTCGACTTAATCACTAAGGTTTGTTCCATGACCAAAACCATTCATTTACTTCAAGTTTTTAACCATAAAAAATCATAGATTTTAATTATTTTCCAAACATTCCCGTTTTTGCATTTTTGATTCAAAAACCGAAATTATCCAATGTTAATCACTTCTACTGATTTATTTCAACAATTTCCACATATGGAACTCATTAAAACCCCTTAGAATTAATTTGATCATGTGAAATTGATTTCTAAGGCTTTTGAACAAAATTCCAATTTTTCAACAATAGCAACATACTTTGATGATTTTTAAGATATGTTCTTAATACTTGACTTAATTGGTTTAGGGTCATATCTAGGCCCTAAATACCAACTTACACTTAGTTTTAAACTTCAAAATCATCAAACCTTCTTTAAAATCTTGAAAATTCTTCCAAAAACTCCATTTTTCACCAAAAACCCATTTATTGAATTTTCAAGCTTATGAATTGATTTCTTGTTTCTTTTACAACATTTTTAACTTAATTAAACCATTAGAGCCATTTGAAATCAGTTTCAACTCATTAACCCATTTCTAGGGTTCTTGAGCTAAAAACCCATTTCATCATTTCTTGGCATCTAAGCTTCAATTCCTTTGAATTAATGACTATTACATGTTTCTTTCACCTTTTCTAACACATTAGATTAATCAAAACCATCTGGACTCTCAAACCCGTGACTTAGGGTTCTTGAGCAAAAATCATCTTTTCTTGATTATTCAACATATTCAACTACTAGAACATGTTAAATAGATGATTTTGAGCAAGATGAATTTGATGGTTCCATTGGAATCATGATTTTTGGAAAATCAAAAATCAAAACTTGATTCCCATTCAAGAATTTTGGAGCCTATAACTTGAAAACCTTACCTCTTGAAGCTTGGAATCACTAGTTCCAATTGTGTTCCTTTGATTTCTTTGCAACGATGTTTGATCTTCTTCTCCTCCCGTGCTCTCTTCTCTCGTTCTCTCTAGACTCTTCTGAATTTATGAGGATTAATGAGATAATTTCTCATTTTTATATTTTCCATATTTACAGTTTTAGTCCCTGAACTTTCATTCCTTAGACTTTTGACACAAATATTAAATTTGGCACATGAAGCTAAAATTCTTACATTTTTGGTCCAAACTAAAATTATACTTTTATAATAATTCTTGTATATGGTCAAATGACCAAATTACCCTTCTTATGGTAAAAGTAACCAAATTACCCTCTTTTACTAGAATTAACTTTCAATTACTTATCACCATTATTTGGTGTCAAAATTTTTATTTCATTACATATTAACTAAAAAAATCATATTTTCCTTACTTAAAAGTCATTTGGATGTCAAATGACCATTTTGCCCTTTTTTCATCATCTTTTTCCAAAATTTTGGTATTTTACCACATTTCTATGTAATTTATTTTAAAGCTTTCAAAATATTTTTGGTCTTTTCTTTACGTATTTTCTCGAATATAAATTCGAGATTTTTGGGTCGTTACAAATATAAAGGAGATTCAAAAGATAAAAGACCAGTTGAATGCTGAGTTCGATATGAAGGACTTGGGTGCTGCCAAGAAAATTCTAGGAATGGAAATAGTGCGAGACCGTAGTGCAAGAACTCTATACCTTTCTCAACATAGCTACATTGAGAAGGTTCTACACCGTTTCAATATGCATGATGCAAAAGAAGTCAGCACTCCTTTCGCAGCCCACTTCAAGCTATTATCCGCCTTAAGTCCTACCACAGAAGAAGATATAGCATACATGGCAAAGGTACCATACTCCAGCGCTGTAGGATCTCTTATGTATGCTATCATTTGTACACATCCAGATTTGTCATATGCGGTAAGCATGGTGAGCAGATACATGGCGAATCCAGGAAAGGAGCATTGGGTTGCTGTTAAATGTATTTTTCGCTACTGGCGAGGTACTTCCTCTTTATGTCTGCGGTTTGGAAAAACCGATAATGGAGTACTTGGTTATGTGGATTCCGATTATGCAAAGGACTTGGATAAAAGACGATCGATTACAGGGTACGTGTTTACTTTGGGTGATTGCGCAATTAGCTGGAAAGCGCAGTTACAGTCCACCGTAGCGTTATCCACCACAGAAACCGAATACATGGCTGTGACGGAAGCAGTGAAAGAAGCCCTCTGGTTGAAACGGTTGATAGGTGAGCTTTCAAACAAGTTATCCGTTAAAACTGTTTTTTGTGACAATCAAAGTGCAATATTTCTGACGAAGGATCAAATGTTCCATGATCGAACGAAGCATATTGATGTTCGTTATCACTTCATCAGAGATGTTATTGCTAAAGGCGATATTACAGTAAACAAGATCAGCACCAATGATAATCCTGCTGATATGTTCACTAAAAGTCTTCCAATGGCCAAATTCAAAGCATGTTTGGATTTTGTGGGTGTTTCAGATCGCATTTGAGCCTGATACGCTCGTGGTGGAGGAAGTATATTTACTTTTCGAAATCAATTTTTTCTCATATGGTGTTTGCAGATTCTTATAGAGATATGGAGTATGATGAGCTGTTGATAAACTGTTTTGCATGATCATTGTGCAAGTTAAAGTTTTTCATCCTGTCTCATTTGAAGTCAAGGTGGAGATTGTGGAAGTTTCCTTCAAACCTCAACATTGGATGATTTCTAGAATACCATTCTACACATGTGGTTTTAATTTGTCAAGAATGGGTGGTAGCATGTTTGTCAAGAATGGATGGTAGCATGTTTGTCAAGCTTGGATGGTAATAGACAATTGAACTCATACATTCAGTTGCCTATAAAAGGAAATGAAACCAAGCTTATTAAAAACACCACACCTCAAATTACATCTTCATCTTTCTCTCATATTCATACAAATATATATTTGATATATTTGTTTTCTTTCCTCTATCTCTGTAAACACTGAATATTATAGTGAATTGGTTCTCGGCTTCCTCCGCCCGTAGTTTTTCCCGATTTGGATTTCCACGTAAATATCATGTGTTCTTTCTTTTTAACGTTCGATCTATTCTTGGTTGATTATTCAATAGTTTTATATTCCGTTGAATCATTATCATGATATTTGGGTTTTATACTTCGATCTTGAAGTTAATCGATTATTTATTGAAGTCGATTTTGTCTACACAATGATT
Organism: Cichorium intybus; assembly: GCA_023525715.1. NCBI lineage: Eukaryota > Viridiplantae > Streptophyta > Magnoliopsida > Asterales > Asteraceae > Cichorium > Cichorium intybus. The sequence continues at coordinate 49,016,622 of CM042016.1, read as the reverse complement.
TCGTCTTCTCTAATAGGTCTTAGAGCTTCATGTCTTTTAGGTGAAAATGGCTCTAGATTGCACACTTTCCTCAACTTCACATAGTCCGGCCCGTAATCAGCCCAAATCAAATCCTTTCCACCCCTAGTAAACGACATCGTCGCCCGATTCCTATGACTATCAGCCAACTCCTGAGCATTAATTTCCTTTTCACCTCCTTAGCCAACTCCGAAGTATTCAGTGTAACACATAATTTAAACAGGTTTCATGTCGTAAATGTTTCCAACGATAGGACGTAGGCGTGGGCATCGGCCAGGAGGAAGCTTGAACTTGAGATGTTGGTAAAAGGATGGGAGAAAATACAAGACAGCGGAGATGAAGGTGATGTCGGCGGCTAGGAGAAGCAGTACAACCATGGGGCAGAAGCGGTTTTGGAGGTCAGAATGTAGTCGCTGGCGGTGATTTAAGCAAGAGTCAAGGCAATCGATGCTAGAGCAATTTGAAGCAGAAAACGTGGCGGCCTGAAATAAGAAAACGTATGTGCAAGGAATCGAACCAGTGAAATCTTAATATATGAAACACACAAAAACCAGTAGACTGAACATCCATATATGAGCATCCATATATGTTGAACATTGGAACGTTATTAATATAAACAATTAGAAAAGCGTTACTTTTCACGTCTTGGTAATTGTTATATTAGGATCCGGTAAGAATAAAATTTTTGGTAGGAAGGTAACAAGTTTTTTATTTACATGTTTTTCGGCGAACCAACAAAATGAATTAATAGATGACGCAAAATTAACATTATTCACAAAAAAAATTCTCAAAAAAACAAATCGATGATTCATTTTTATGATGATTTTGTTGTTATTCTCTAAAATTGTCTGTACCGTAAATAAAAACTTGATTTACTAAAAAATAATTCGTTAATATGTTTTTTTAGGAATTTTTTTTATGAATCATGTTATTTTTGATTCATCTAGTGATTCATTTTGGTGGTTCGTCAAAAAACCAAGTAATTAAAAACTTCTTACCTTCTTACCATAATTTTACTTCTTATTTGATCATTCTTACATATAGGGGAAGGTTCCATTGAGAATAGAAAAAATGTTGAGATTGCGAGAATGAATCTGGGCCACTAGATGCGCCAGCGCTGACGCGCCGCTCTACGACGACGATATGAGTTTAATTTTTCGTATATGATTTATTTATATATGAATGTGTATATTCATATTTGAATGCGGGAATGAAAGTGGGCCACTAGATGCGTCAGCGCTGACGCACCGCACTACGACGACGATATATGTTTAATTTTTCGTATATGATTTATTCATATATGAATGTGCATATTCATATATGAATAATCATATATGAATAAACATATATGGCTGTGATGGTTGGAATGGTGAATAATCATATATGAATAAACATATATGGCTGTGATGGTTGGAATGGTGGTAGATGGTGGCGATGACGATGGTGATGCGCGATAGAGGGTGACGATGATGGTGGTGATGGTTGTGGCGGTGTTAGTGGGGTGGTGGTGTTGGTGGAGATGGGTGATCACGAAGGTGGTGGTGGTGGCGGCGATGATGTAGGTGGTAGTGGTGGCGGTGGGTGGTGGTAGCGGTGGTGGAGGTGGTGGTAAAGGTGGTAGCGGTGGTGGTGATCGAGATGGTGATACAGGTGGTAGAGTTGGTAGTAGCGGTGGTGGTGGTTGGTGGCAGTGGGGGAGGTGGCGGTGGCAGCGGTAGTGGCGGCGGCGGCGACGGTGGTGGTGGTGACGCAGGTGGTGCAGGTGGTAGTGGTGGTGAAAATCATATGTGCAAAGCACTAGATCGGCAATATAAAAATATGTGGCCCATATTCATTCTCGCGTTCTCAACCTTTTTTTCATTCTTAATGGAACGATTTCTATATATATATATATATATATATATATATATATATATATATATATATATATATATATATATATATATATATATATATATATATATATATATATATATATATATATATATATATATATATATATATATATATATATATATATGTATATATATATGTATATATATATATATATATATATATATATATATATATATATATATATATATATATATATATATATATATATATATATATATGCTTAAGTTCAAATAAGATATAAATATTTTGTGTGAACCGTGAGAACTATCTTTGGCCTTTAGATGGTATATATCGATGACCATGATTAATCCTGATTTTGCGTAATTAAGAAAATCTTAAACCCATAATAACTAAACACGGAAGGGTAAGTCAGTTAATTTCTACGTATATTAATATGGAAACCGATAAATAAGCGGTTACTTCATAATCATAATATCGAAATCAGTGACATTTCAATAAAAAACAAACTGAATTCAATAACTTTTCATTAACCGGGAAAGTTATAATCAAATATTATACAAATTTTTCAAAAAAAAAATCGCTACATATAAACTGAAAATCAATACCCAATATGAATATACAAAGAAGGTCTACAAACAAACAAATTCAAGGGTTTGGAATAATGTTTAGAAACAACGCTTCTACTACGAATATATTAGAGGACAATGAAGATGATTTCGTCAACCCACCTAAGGAAACAGGTTAGTTCGATTGTTTATCAAGTCTGAAACTACATATAAATATAATTCTTGATGCTGCAATGTTCTTGATCTAGTATATCAGTAATGAAGCTGCTTACCAAACAACTACGAAATCATTATAAAAAAGAGTTTTTAAAATTTTTTTAATTAAAATTTTCGTGATTTAATCATCGTATATCCGATATGTTATATTTATGATTATAATCTGATCATCTTGACTGAAGTAATAAACATTATCCTGTATTCTTTGTTATTAATATGAATAAACATGAAGTACATTATTGGGTGAAATATAATAGATGATGCTGAGATGTTCTTGAATGAATACAATAAAACAAACATCTTTTTTATGGTTATGATTATGTTCTTCGATGGTTATAACATATCAAGTTCCAACATTTTATTAACGTGAAGAACATTGTATTACAACATTGATTCATTGATGAATTTTATTGTGTTTTTCTATTTTATTGTTGTGTTACGGATTATAGATGCCAATACATGCATTTCTCCTCCTGTTGACAATATTGAAAACTTTCTATGAGGAACACACATCAATCAATTTTCATCAATACGTTTATTTGTATTGGTCTAATGATGAATGATATGTTGGATGATCCAATCAAATATTGACCTCCATTGTAACTAGAATTATCTCGAGACAATTTGTATGAAGATTTGTTAAACAATTGAGAATTTGTTTGGCAAAACTTTCATGTTTTATCTAGTTTGATAGATGGTCTTATTTATATACAATTTATTAACTTTTTAATATTCATATATTCTGATGTGAATTATTTTTATACAAATTATTAAGTATTTAATGTTCATATATTCTGATGTGAACTATTTTTATACAATTTATTAAGTTTTTAATATTCATATATGAATAAATCTTTATTCATATCCAAACATAATTCATTTGAGAATATGAGACAACACATGAACTAGGATTCTCCCCATGAACTAGTGTTATCCCCATGAACTAGGGTTCTACACTAAGATTATAACGTTTATATGTCAACAATGTTATAATATATCTATGTTAACGTGTGATACAAAAATAAGATGTGATATAAAATTTCATATCATGAATTCTCATTTATAATGTTTTATCAATTATTGTCTTCAATGTCTTAGTAACAGGTTCTATAGAGAAAATTGTTCAAGGTCTGGCAGGGTTACATGTTAATGAAAACAATGAAAAGAAGAGGAAAAGGGGAAGTGACTATGATGAAACAACAACAAAGAATGAACCACAAAATCCCATACCTAATCAAAAAGAAATAAAACGAGTTAAACACAGTAACAAAAATAGTGATGGTGTAGAAACATCCCATGATTTTTTCAAGTTAAGCACAAGCGTGTCTCCAAATTTGTTCTTTTATGCAATCATATCCTGGTCTTCAAATCGTTATTGAATGTAATTGTGTCTTCATTGAGATGTCAGGTGGGGAACCGTGATTATTGACTGCTTGTGTATTACAATTTATTAAAAACACCTGAAATTATTATTATCCGTGGTTTATTTTTTGAATTTATTAGAATATCTTCTTTGGTAAAGATGTGGTTGTATCATTGATTACTTCATTTATTATATGTGATCCATTATATACATTTAGGGTCCTTTGCTTTTAAGATTTCCCGGCGTTTTTTCATTCCTTTTTAGAAATATAAATAGAATCCATAGCAGTTAATTAGATATGGTTATCAAATTTCATTCCGTTTCTTCTTTATTCTCCATATCAGTCAATCATATCCGCCACTTTTCCAGATTCCATGGATCAAGATAATGGTGATAATGCTGGTCAAGTTCGTTCATACGCAAGGGATTACGAGAGGAGCAGAAGGGATATGATACACGAGGCAAAACTCCATATGGTATCATTACGATGCCATATAGAATCACGAATGATTGTTCAATCTTTCCTGTTGAAGAATCAAGAATCAATGCCTCCCTTCTTTCCAAAAGACTTCTACAAAGAGCGTATTGAATACATCAACAATGAGATCGAGACAATGAAGGATGTACATTCTCAGATAGAACAGGTCAAGATGTTGATGTCAAACCAAGTTGAAACATTGAATGATTTCCTAATGTTTAGGTCTACATATGAATAGTTGTTGATATGTTTGGATTGATCTATTATATAAATAAAATAATGATGTAGTTATTAATCGTTGTTTTTTTTCATATTTGACTACTATGATTCATATGAGTTATACTTGGAATCATGAATCTGAAAGAAATCATATTCGACACACAAATTTTGTTTATTGTTTGAATTTTGAAAAAATGTGAAATACTAAATAAACATTTTATTCAACATTCATACATATATGCACAATGATAGCATGCGTCAAACAATGCAGAAATTTGATATACAGATCACCAAAGCAAAGTAGATATAATATGATAAGGAATATTCAGATCAAGATTAGTATCATCTAAACAAAATACAAGTATAATATATTCAATATAACCTTTGATTACATCTTCAAACTTCAAATAGAAGTATACTTTTATCCCAACTTCATCTTACTTCGCTTCTTTAATCAGACGTTCAGTTTCGTTCATCTTATTCACCAATTTGTCGATCAGATCTGCCAAGACTTCCATGATTTCGTGATTTCTTAGTCGAATCCTTTGCAAGACATTGTTTTGCTTTTTACCAGAAGGGGTTGGCAGGATCAGAGGCGGGATCAGAGGCATGTGGTCTAGTAAATCATCTTGATCTTCGGTTTCTTGTTCAATCAGATCCGTTGTTTGGTTTGCCCAAACATACTCTTTTCCATAGCATTTCAATTCTTCTTCGAGTTCCAACTTTCTAACCGGAGATTTTAGCAAATGTTTGTTCTATGAAGCAGACGCCATTAGTGTTGTGTAAGAGAGATTTGCAAGATGGTTATGATATCGAGAAATGTGAAAAGGTTTGATTTTAAAAGTTATTTATACTTAGGGTTTTTTTTTCAAAGTAAATATAGCCGATCTAATTTTCTAGGGTTATATGATGACTTGGAACGCGTTAATTAATTCGTTTCTTACAGCAAGACGATTCGTTTCGGCACCCAAATAAATTATTAAACATCTCATATCATAATCAGCCGGAATCGTTCAATTCGTAATCATGAGTTTGCATTGAATTGTCATATAATTAATTTAATGGAATCAATACGTCATCTAAAACATGTAATACATTATATAATTTAATTTTTTTAAATATCATTATATACAAAATAAACCATATTATATTGATTTAAGTATCGAAATAGAACCATATCCATCACAAAAAGACGCCATTTTTTAACATCAAATCAAAACAAAAAACATTTAACTCAAAGTCTTTATACAACTTACAAAGCACTTCTAACCTAATTACTCATTATCATACTGATACTCATACTCTATACCCTTCTTGGTCTCCTTCAGCTCCTCAATCTCCTTCGTAAACCGTTCCTGAATATCATAAACAACGTCCATTAGATTTGCATGACTAATTTTCGCCTCATCTATTAACTTTTGACCTCGATAAAAGTTCATAAACCTTGGCCTGGTATCCATTCGTTCATACATTGCCTTCTTCATATCATAATCATTTTCCAACTTTCTTTTGAAATACATCATCATCTTCCTGTTAATCTCTGCCTGCTCGATCAAAATATTCACCATAGCTTCAAGATCCTTTCCCTTCATCTTCGACGATATTGAATTCCTATAGGCTTTGACAAATTCTAATGCACTATATGACACCTTTTTATAGCAGAATAGAAGAAAGCAAAAAAGTCGCAATCAAAGGGGGACACATTTTGAAGAGTCACTACATGTACATTAAATGCATCCAATTTTATCCTTTTACCAATAAAGAGAGAGAGTCTATTATATTAATGTATAGATATTCATTGCAAACACAATTCACACGAAACCATCTTCTAGGGGAGAACCCTAATTCATATATTATTTATAGTATTAAAATATACAACATTGCTGTGCAATAATAACATAACGAATATTAAAACTTTCGAAAAAAATTATTTTAGATATGTGTTACTAGATTGATTCATATACAAATATTAAAACTTTGAACAAAAAAACACATTTTAACAAGATTGGATATATGCAGAACCCTAGTTCATAGGGAGAACACTAGTTCAAATGAATGAAATTTGGATATGTGTTACAAGTTTTATTCATACATGAATATTATAAACTTAATAAATTTTATAAAAATAACACCATCTATCAAACAAGATAAAAAATGAAAGTTCTGCCAAGCAAATTCTCAATTGTTTAACAAATCTTCATACAAATTGACTCAAGTTAATTCGAGTTAGAATGGAGGACAATATATGAGAGGATCATCCACAAATATCATTCATCATAAAACTAATACAAATAAAGTATTGGATGAATATCGATTGGTGTGTGGGTAACGCCCCAAATTTCTCAATTTTTTTTAAATGCAATAACATCAAAAGCGCAGTTACACCAAAAGCGTAATAGCTGAAAAATTCTCATATTTCAAAAAGTGTGTTTCTTTACAACAAAATGTTTCTCATGACCTCGTGTCATGCCTTAAATTTCTGGTCCCAACAAAACAGATAAGTTTAAAACAATATTTAAATGACATTTGGGGGTTACAAAACTCATATCATTACCATAAAGAAGCAACATGACATCTCAAGCGAATATCCCGTAATTACTCAACAATTCTACCGAAAATTCGGCATGACCTTTGGGCTAAACGGATAAAACCATACTGACCCGACTCAAAATCAAAATAGCCCAAAAGCATTACGGAACATAGCAAGACTTTAAAATACAACTACAAGTGTTGTTCTAACCATAAATATAACATCTCTCAACTACATATCATAACTATACCGCTTTAATGGTAATTCTATCTTCCGGTCCTCTTTTCTATCTATGTCCCCATGAGATCTTCTAAGTCTTTTCTTTCTATCATCTGATGCCAGTCATCCTGTTCCTGAGTACATAGCATTTAAAAACAAAAAAATACGTAAGACAAATATGTTTCGTGAGTGACACGCCTAGGTCGTCGTGCGGTCAAAAATAAGAGAAAACCTAACACACACTAGTATAGCGGTAGTCAGGGTCGATCCGCAGGAGCTTCGTGGTTAGGCTAGATAAGAGATTACCAACTAGTAGTGTCACAGCTACAGTCGGAGGATCTGGTCTCTATCTTCCTAATCACTAGCAAACAAAAGCACTAATCAAACACACCCAAGCCAAGCTAAGCTATGCTCAAATGAACCTAGTCACTTTCTGAAATCAGAAGTACATCTCTGAATCAGAAGCAATCAAAGGCATTCAAACTAGCAAAACCAAGCAAAGTATAAACTAGCCACTAGCTAAAGTTCCACTGAACAGTTACTAGCAAAGGTTTAATGCTTACAAACTAACCTAATTAGCTACTGATTTCAGCTAAGGAAAACAGTCCCAACAAGGTCCAAAATACAATTCAAACACAACCAATCAATCAAAACCAAACACAATCATCAAAACACCGAAAAGCTAAGATTAAATGTAACCAAATGCTTCTCATTCACTAAATCCGAATTCCAATCACAAAAACAGTAACCAAATGTTTCAAAATCAGAAACCTAAGTGCTCAAAGTCAGTGGTTGTCACTCCCAAAGACTTTAGCTACAAAAACTACTTACTACTAAAAGGAAATTAAATCAAAAGTCATAAAATACCAATTGTGAGCTTGCTGAAATGAAATCCTGGAGTCAAAGAGCTTCAAGGTCGATTTTACACCCGGTTCTTTGCTAGGGTTTTCGGCTGGAAATGCATCTATTTATACTTGCAAATTTCCCGCAACCGTGCCGCGCAGAAGTGAAATCCGCGGCGCGCGTACTGATCTCTTCCCGATTCTTCGGCATTTGAATGTGTTCCACCGCCTTAAGCCCGCGTCGCGCATGGTTAATTCCCGCAGCGCGCGTACGAGTTCTCTTGATTTTTCATTCCTTCCCAAACTTCTTCCTTTTGCACGCTTTTAGTCCCTGTTTCTATTATTTTTCTCCAAACAAGTCCTGGCACGAAAAGTGAGAATACCCAGACATATTTGATATAATTTTATCAAGAACAGGGCTCAACAACGCCTAAAATACTTGATATCACTAGGCGTTGTCAAACACCCCACACTTGTGCCTTGCTTGTCCCAAAGCAATAGAGTTTTTAACAAATTATAATAAAGAATCAAACAATTTCTGACTGTGTTCAGTTTCAAAGTTTATTGCTTTTTGAGTTAGAGTGGAATAGTTCACGAAAACATAATTGAATTGCTCTTTAGAATTCATGGCTTTCTAAAGAATCCTTGATTACAAACTTTCTGTCCACAATGAAGTGTACTTACTCATTCAGATTCTAAAGGCCATTAAGAAATTGTCCATGACTTTCGATGTTGTCCGTGTAACGAGCTTTCAGAAATACCATCCCAGACCAGACGATCTTAGGTGCTAAGGTGCATAAATCCCACCCATTTTAGACTTACCGGCTCGAACAACAAAGGCCACAGATTGACTTTTTCTTCCTAAACTCCAATCCTAAAACAGCTCAATCTTCTAAACTCGTAAAACTCAACTTATTTGACTAACTAATAGCATGATCACAAATAAACAGTATTTCTTGAAAAATACTAATGCTATCACAATCACAAATCATTCATTTCAAAATTGCAATTTATTAAAAATTTTGAAAAATATTGCTAAAAATTGAAGAATTGATCATTTCTGCAAAAATTTCAAAAAATTCTATTTCGACCGTCCACACCCCACACTTAAAACCGTACAACGTCCCCGTGGTACAAAATTATTTCAAAACAAGGGAGAAAGAGTTACCCCTTTTTGGACGATAGACTGCTTGGTGCACAATATCACAGGTATAATTGCGTACAGATGGATCCTCGATTTCGTATTCTGGAGTTGTAGCGCTACAGTGAACACGCCGGTGGTCGAGACAAGTGGAGGGGGCACGGTGACCCCACACTTGTCTGAGACAACTCCTTCTCAAATTGGTATATCATGCATAACTTAACAAACAGATTAAAAACAAACATGAGAAATAAAACATGAACAAAAATATACAGATAGAAGTGTCATAAGTTTGTACATATATCCTAAAAAAATAAAAAGAAAGAAAGAAGAAAAAGTACACCAATCACTGCCAGGCGGCCTGGAGGGTCCGGCCTCATGATCGTGGGCCCTGGCTGGAAATGGTCGGGGGTGTCGGCCCTACTGTGTGGCCAAATCCAAAAGTACCTCCCCGATCCATGCCAACTGATCCTCAATCCTGGCAACCCTGGCTGCCAGGTCCTCCTGATGTGGCTCTGTCGGGGCTGCGGGCTCTGGCGCTGGCTCTAGCCTCCTGCGTCTCCTACCAGGCTGGGCATACGCGGGCTGAGGTGCCTGAGGAGGCTCGGTCGGTGCCCGGATGTACTGCCCCGGGCGCTGCAGCTCAATGAGCCGCATCCTCTCCAAAGTGCGTGCTGTAGTGCGTGATGGAGGCAGCGCGGTCAAAGAAGCTGCCATGGAGGCAGTATGGATCCCATAGGAACGGGCCAGGCGGGTAATAAAATACCCCCGAGCCAATGGACTGCTAGTAGAAGCTCCCGTCGAGTGAGTGCAGAGGGCAACTGCGAGGGCGAAGGGGAGATGGAGGAATCGGGACGGATCGAGGAGAGCCCAAAAGAATGTCATGTCCTCCCCGGACACCTTCTCGCCCCCCCTCCCGCTACATGATGGAGGTGGAGACGATACGGTGCATGAGGCGGTGAAGTGGGTCACGGAGGTGGCTCTCCCTCGAGGTCCCTGCCTCGTACATAACGTTGGACAGTGGTGTCCAAATCTCCATGTTGGCAGCTCGGTCCGGCTGCCCCTGGATGCACGCCCCGAAGAACTGCGTGAAATGGCGATGCTGGAGGTCCGCTGGAGTGTATAGCCCAACTCTCCTCCCAAACTCCCGGAGGTTGCACTCCCTCTGTGCACCTCCCAGTCGAAATCGGATGATCCTGGATCGTGGGTCCAATGCCCGAGGAGCAAAATGGATCTTGGAGAGAAACTCCAACAGTAGCTCGGTGTAGACCACGTCCTCGTCCGTGGCCATGATCCTATCCCAGCCACGGCAAGTAAATGAAGCATCCTCGTGAGTCCAAGTACGATGTAAGAATGGCTCGATCGCACCCCATAGTCCCGCATCCCTCAGTATATCCCTGTCAATGACCGTCGCCTCGAGAACCCGGCGACCGGTCAACGCGTCCCTCCGCGAAATGTACTCCGCGGAGCTAGCCAGTCCCTCGGGGAACTGGAGGAAGGCATGCTCTAATCTGAACATCATCTGCAAAAAGACACGTAGCCACAAAACAAAAAATTGTTTGCAAAATTAGTCCCTCTTCCCCACCGCACCGCGGCGCGGCCCAAGAGCAGGGCGCGTCGCAGCGAGCGGCTGTTTGCAAAACCACGAATCAAACTCGCAATTTAACCTGCTAAAACTCGATCTAATCATACCACAAGGTAGCCTAAGTGCCGACTAACTTATCTAGGTTCTCTATTTGGCAAAACAAACACCCTATGAGTTAGCATTGGCGATTCTAAGTTTTGGACTATTTTGGGCAAATCACTAAAATTAACTACCTAATCACTAGTTTTAACGAGTAATAAGTAGTTAGAATAGCGTACCTTGGTAGTAGAAACGAAATGAGCAAGAAAAAGTACGATAGAAATTTGTCGATCAGAGCTCCGAGTCGTGTGAGGGCTAGTTGAGCCGCGGCTTACCTTAATATAGAAGGAAACCGTCTGATTGTTTCCCGCGTCGCGCATTTTCCCTTTGCGCGTCGCGCGTGTCACCAAATCAACCCCTGCGCATCGGGTTGGTTTACGACCCCGCATCGCGTAATTCAAAAACCCGTGGCGCGGTCTTCAAAAATTTCAAAACTTCTTACATGACCCCACACTTATTTTAGACCACTAATACCTGCAAAGATTGATGTATTTTCCTAATTAATTCAAAGAAATATAGATCCTAACTTATGACACGATGGGTTGCCTCCCAACAAGCGCTAAGTTTAACGTCTTCAGCCAGACGTGCTATTCCTACTACAGCTACGGTGGATCGTACGCCATTTGTTTCTGCTGCATTTCTACTTCCACCGTCCTTTTTCTAACCCACTGCCCCTCAAACTTTCCTGGGTCGAATGGCTTGTCGGTTCTCCTGCTGCTGCCCGGTTGTTGCTTTCTAGTTAACTCCCGTGAATGCTCGGAGGTAGCTTTGAACCTCCAAGCTCGATCCTTCCTTCTATATCTCTTCAAATTCAAAGGCTTGACATGAAGCGCGCCTAGTGCCGCTTCCAGTAGTTGTGTTGTACCTCGCTTGTTGCTTACATATTGTGTGTCGTCTTCAGTTTGCAATTTTGGCTTGCAGTACCAATAAAAATTTTCCAATCGAATGGGATCAGAAGGCAACATATCAGAATGCTTCCATATGTCCTCATCGATGGTATTGATCACATCTAATTTTCCATTCATGAATGGATCATGAGTGGTGATAAAATCATGTTTATTGTTTTCAAATATCAATTCGTCAGCATCAACTTCTTGGTCATCGTCCAACAGGAGGATCGGAACCAAGAGTGGGTGACTGGTTTGATCTGATGGTGGTACAAAGTCACCCATCACCAGATCCTTACTTTCAAATTTCTCAAAATTTTCAAAAATTACAGGGTCAGGGGTAGTATTGTCATCTACCCCCCCTTCCCCAAAAACATTGGTACTTTCAACAATTTCGGGAATTGTTGGGCTCGGATCTGTACTGTCACTTACAGCCCCCTCCACAACATCCTCATCAATCAAATCGTCTGGTGATGGTATGGATTCACTCATCACCAGCTCGATATTATCAACATTTTCAAAAACATCAAAAGCTGTTGAGTCAGAGGTAGCATTGTCACCTACAACCTCTTCCTCAACAACATTTTCGACCCTCTCAGTGGTCTCTTGACTTTCCCAAGGTGTATGCCCTTCCATCACATATTCAGGTGATGCAAGTTCACGCACATTATTATTGGTATAAAAATCACTCGCCTCCGGTTCTGGCGAAGGTGGTGAACATTTCCAACTTTCCTCTAACCTATCTAAAGAAGCTTGCAAACTTAAAAGAGCATCAGCCTGGTCCTTCTGCTCTTGGTGAGTGTTATACCAGAGTACCCAAAGTTGGGCCCAAGTTGCAGAAATATCAGGTTGAGATGACTCCTCGGTCCGCCATCCATTGTCATAGAATGATCCATTGTAGCAATCATACTCGTAATAGGTGTCGGCCGGCTTTTCATAATCTTCATAATACTGATCCGGGTACATGTAATCACCCATTATAAGGATGTACACATACCAAAAATCAGCAAACTAAAATCAAACATCAAAAATAAGAAACTAAGTCCTACAAATCACCTAATCTAAGCGCACAGCTCCCCGGCAATGACGCCAAAATTTGACACGCCTAGGTCGTCGTGCGGTCAAAAATAAGAGAAAACCTAACACACACTAGTATAGCGGTAGTCAGGGTCGATCCGCAGGAGCTTCGTGGTTAGGCTAGATGAGAGATTACCAACTAGTAGTGTCACAGCTACAGTCGGAGGATCTGGTCTCTATCTTCCTAATCACTAGCAAACAAAAGCACTAATCAAACACACCCAAGCCAAGCTAAGCTATGCTCAAATGAACCTAGTCACTTTCTGAAATTAGAAGTACATCTCTGAATCAGAAGCAATCAAAGGCATCCAAACTAGCAAAACCAAGCAAAGCATAAACTAGCCACTAGCTAAAGTTCCACTGAACAGTTACTAGCCAAGGTTTAATGCTTACAAACTAACCTAATTAGCTACTGATTTCAGCTAAGGAAAACAGTCCCAACAAGGTCCAAAATACAATTCAAACACAACCAATCAATCAAACCCAAACACAATCATCAAAACACCGAAAAGCTAAGATTAAATGTAACCAAATGCTTCTCATTCACTAAATCCGAATTCCAATCACAAAAACAGTAACCAAATGTTTCAAAATCAGAAACCTAAGTGCTCAAAGTCAGTGGTTGTCACTCACAAAGACTTTAGCTACAAAAACTACTTACTACTAAAAGGAAATTAAATCAAAAGTCATAAAATACCAATTGTGAGCTTGCTGAAATGAAATCCTGGAGTCAAAGAGCTTCAAGGTCGATTTTACACCCGGTTCTTTGCTAGGGTTTTCGGCTGGAAATGCATCTATTTATACTTGCAAATTTCCCGCAACCGCGCCGTGCAGAAGTGAAATCCGCGGCGCGCGTACTGATCTCTTCCCGATTCTTCGGCATTTGAATGTGTTCCACCGCCTTAAGCCCGCGTCGCGCATGGTTAATTCCCGCGGCGCGCGTACGAGTTCTCTTGATTTTTCATTCCTTCCCAAACTTCTTCCTTTTGCACGCTTTTAGTCAATGTTTCTATTCTTTTTCTCCAAACAAGTCCTGGCACGAAAAGACGAAAAGTGAGAATACCCGGACATATTTGATATAATTTTATCAAGAACAGGGCTCAACAACGCCTAAAATACTTGATATCACTACGCGTTGTCAATGAGATACATGAGTTTTAGACGCAAAACATTTAAAAACATAATATATATCGTTTCCAAATCCTTTGTAACCAAATCATATCATATCTCTTGCTGAAAACATTTAAAAGTATATCATATATCGTTTTCAAAGCCTTTGTTAATAAACTGTCATCATAAAACTTTCTTTACTCAAACTTGACTGGTATTCATTCATTACTGGATTTTTATACTTAGGGCCTTAATCACCTTTAGTGATACCCCAAGTCTATACTGAAATGGTAAGAACGTAATCAAACCATCTCAGCATCGTATCACATGCTTTGACTGGTGTCTCCACATGTTTTATTTTTATACTTAGGATGATCACACATAGTGATTTTCCCAAGTCTATACTAAGATGGAAAGAACAAGATCAGTCCATCCTAGCATCATGTGTTTTAGGACATCTACTTCGTGAAGGGGAAGGTACCACCCTAGTAGACTCCTCTATATTCCGTTACGGGAATATCATGGCCCGGGAAAAAGTGGGTAACATAGCAACTTTCATTGATGCATTCATTCATATTTCGAATACCAGTCATAAAAAGAAAACATAATATGATTTGACATCAAATTACTTGCTAAAATCACATTAAGGCTAGTGCCAAACCAATCTTTTCAATTCCGATTCAGTTTGATGTCAAATCACACTTTTCAAAACATATTAGGCTTAATGCCAAATCTTATTTTCAACTCATAGTAGGCTTAATGCCAAAATTTGCTTTCAAACCGTTATAACTTTGTGCCAAAATATACTTTTCAAATCACTTGGGCTTAAGGCCAAAAATGCTTTTCAAATAACTTTCAAATCCTTATGGCTTGATTGCCAAAACTTACTTTTCAAAACATATCAGTAAACTTTCATAAATATGGCACGTATGGAAAAACTTGCATATATACTCACATTAAAAAGCCATATAAAACTTTATAAATATTTGCCAATTCATGCTTTAAAAAACCATTTGAAAAATCATTACTCATACAACATTTAGCATAAGATTTAATATAAAACATTCAATATTTAAAACTTGTTGCTTTGTTCCCAGTAAAAATCCTCATGTACTCACCTCGGTAGCTAGGTATGTCTAGCTACAAAGATCCACTAACTCTTGACTCTACTTGCTTCCAACACCTTTTTAGCCTCTATTAATTTAATAAGAGGTTAGTACATACTATTCAACTAAACACATAATGTTACCAAATCATACATGAACTCTTTTAATTATCATCCAATTTCATCTTAACCTTTAAGTATGATTCATAAGACATAATACTCATATTGGACACTTTTACCCCTTTTCGTCCCACTTGGATTAACTATGTATTTACTTGAGTTTAACTTGTTATTTATTCATCTTTATAAGTTTAGCATACTTATAAAACACTACTAGTTTCTTAGATATCGAAACATCTCTCATTTTACTCTTTTATACCATTTTTGGTATTTTAAGTCATTAAAGTTTCTAAAAATAGAAACCGGTGTAAATTATGACATTTTTCCGTTTCAATAGAACCCACATGCTCCCAACATTTCATAACATTCATTTAACCAATTTATATGCTTATTTTCATATTGTACTTGCCAAAACTAAAACTGTCACATAAAGGGTGGAATCCATGATTCCATTCCACTTATCAAGTTTTGTCCAATATTTATGTAAGTATATAATTCCATTTTATTACGACATTTTATCGCCCTATTACATTTCATCGGTAAGTTTAACATAATTATTTTGGAACATTCGACACTCATAAGTAAAATCACATGATAATGAATTCCAAGTTGAACCTTTCCTTTCCCCTCGATCCCAAGATGGAGTTAACTCGTTCCATAGATGTTGCTAATCCATTTCTCCATCAAGTACTCGAATTTTCTGTTTAAAATACATAGAATCATAAGTATCAAGCTTCCATTTACCGTTAACCCAAAATAATTTCTTAACCCAATAAGCAAAAGCATTTGGCAATCAATATTCTTGAACCCTTTGCATGATACTATCAAGAAATTAGTGCCACTTCAACATTTCTTAATTTCAATTCTATAACATCAAATGAACTTCAAACAACTAAAGAATTATCAACATAATCCATGTGTTTCAACTGATTTCAGTTTTGACATCATAATTCTACCGTATGATAACTTGACTTTAGAATCTATAAACTTTATCCAACATACATTTCAATAATCCGAAGTTCAGTCTCAAATCCATAGCTTGTTTATGTTCTGAATTTGATAACACGAACCATTCCTAACATGCATTAAAGATTCCAACTAGGGTTCCAAGAATTTAGAGCTTACCTTGAAGTTTCTGTCCAAAATCAAGAAATTGGAACACTAGGACTGAAATAAGCTTCAAATCGGACCACAAGGGTTGATCCTTATCACCACTCGTCGTCGGCTTCTTATTCCGGTCATCTCCACCGCGCCTCCGACGGTTTCTGCATGAGAACGAACCGACAGCAGCTCTTAGCTGCTGTCCACCTCACTCCAACCCTCTCTATGCCCCTGAATCTCCTTCTAGATCTCTCTCCTTGTCGTTCTTACTCTGAATTTCGCTGTCTCCCTTCCCGATTTCGAAAAATCGCACACCCGATGGCGCCTTTGTGCGTACGTGTGTTAAGTCTGCTTCTAGATTCCAAATTCCCGTTTTTCTGATTTTTTTTACGCACACAGGAATAAAACAAAAGGCTTATTTTTATTATTTAATCAATAAATGAGAAATTACCAAGATACCCCTAACTTAAGATGCCTTAGAAAAATTCTGCACTTAATCTTATATTCTCCTGATTTTCACAAGGCTGTAACTTCTACATACGACATCCAATTTATACAAATTTTATACCTTTAGAAAAACGGAAATGAACTCTACAACATTCCCTTACTGACTTTAATTTGAATCCATTTAGATTTCCTGCTATCGGCCCTTAAAGATGTCCCTGTGCCCATTTTAATAACTTTTTAGTCATCTTTTCATCGTCATAACTTCTTCGTTATAAATCCAAACGACTCGAATCTTTTTCCTATAATCTTATTACATCGTAATCCACCAAAGTCTTCTTGATGACTTTTTCTCAATTCCCTATATATATTTTTATATATTAATTCTTAAAGTTTAACAATTAATCTTTTCACTTTTGCCCCCATATTTTCCCATTTTGCCCTCGGGCTTTGAAGACATGTTTCCATTTGAAGTAACACTTCGTTATGACGTAATAAAATGTCTTAAAACATAAATTCTCATATTTTTACCTCCTTTGACCATTTTGCCCTTTGTATTATACTTTAATATTTAAGCATCAAACTTTTTTTTTTATCATATACAAAAATTCTTTTTGTCACAATTATCTACCCCTTAAAAGGATTCCATCCTCGGAATCACTATATGGATACGGAATTAACTTGCAACTACATAGTTCCTCGTGAACCTGAACTGTTACTATGTCTTCAACAAGACGCTCGTTTCGAATCCATATTGTCTTGTACAGTCCTTATCACAATCATTCCTTTTTTTATATCAATCATCTTCATTCATCATGATTCCTTTGCTTAGCTCAATATCACCAAGATACATCCCATTTAAAGCTTGACAACTTATTTACTTACATGTCATAGTAAGTTTGACTTTTCCAAGTCAACAGATTTCCAATCACTTTCTCTTAATTACGTTGTACTAAAGTATAGTTTGCTTTCCAACATAATTATCTTTCCAATGGTAGAGTGTACTAACATACATACAATAGAATCTTGATTGTTATCCAAAGTAGCATTCTATTTTATCAGTCATACCTAACTTCCAGTAATTAGACTTTATCTCTATGAGTCTTTCTTTACTTTTCAATTCTCTTGTCATAAGTAACCTTGATCGTTAGATTAGTTATACTGTAATAGTAGTCCACTCTGATAAGCATACCGCTTATATGCTTTCATCATTCACTCACTTAGTCATTAAATTCTACTAACTTCCAAATTTATCTTTGACCATTCCAATTGGTCCTCATGTTTCTTGTATTGCCACTGCTACTGTAGATGATTAGGGAATCATCTATTTCTTTTCATTACACATGTACTAGTAATTCAATCACTATCCATGACCCTTGCATCAGTTCTTACCTTTAAAATTCTTAATCATTCTTCGAAATTCAGGGAATTGTTGCTGCTTGACTCTCCACAACCCTAAGCAAGCTTCCATCTCCTAGATGTATCCAATATATTTGAGAACTTTACTTGGACATTTCAGTCTTCTAAAGTCAGCAACAGCCAACCGTCAATTTCCTAGTCCACGATCACAGTCGGGTCGACCCTAAACGTGTAATACTCATGTGGTTCATGCGACGATCTACTTTCACATTAGGATCTGATCCTTTGTGTCATCATCCCATTGATGACATATGTGCATCACAGCATCCTATCATGACTTGGTCATCTCTTGCTGCATTCCATTCATCAAGTCTTCAGACTTGAACCTGTGCTACTCCATCCATATGATCGTTCATATGGCTAAGATTCCAAGGTCTTCCCATCTACCCCTTAAACAAAAATGAAGGGCATTTTTGTTTAAGGTTCAATTCTCTAGATGAGTTTTACACATTACTAATCTATTTCCTTCATCGATTCTTACTTTCCACGATCCCATGATAAACTTTTGACATAATTAAAATGTCAATTTCCATTAGTTCATTACAAACCCCACATGTGATGACATAAGTCAACCATGTCTATTGAATCAATTAACTTTCCACTCAGAATATCACCTTTTGTGATAATTATCTTATAGTGAGGAAATACTAGCCTCATTACAGCCAATGAAGTACTTTTCTAGTTACCATCACTCTTGTGCTAAATTTAACACAATAATCATATTAATCTTACTCACCCAAAGGTACTTCGAATGCTTTCTATAAGTTGTGAATTGTCAACTTACATCATGAGTTACTGTCATTAACCATCGGTTAGAGATGTCATACTTTCATTGACTAAACTGGTTAACGCATCATCTTCATCTTGAATCTAGCTTTTGGCAACGAAGAGTTCCTTACGAACAATCCAAGAAGCTTTTAGAAATTCACCACGCATACACAGCTATAACTCAGTATAGCCAAGGTGTCACTATCTTCCGAAGTTGCATCGCGTCCACCTAATCGTCGTGTCCTCTCTTCGTTTCAGCATCTCGTCCGTGGAGTAGCATTTTGAACATCGACTTATGCTTAATCATGGCTTCGTGACATTCACGAGCCCATTCAAATGTCAATCCCTCTGTACCCTATCTTGGGTAACCTATTTTCAATTCTATACACTAAAACGGCAACTAACTTACATCTTGAATATTGTCTTCAGCAATTGAGTAAACATGTCATTATGCCTTAATAGCATAATATACACTCACCAACATTGATCATTAGCTGCTAGTATAAACTTGTAGAACTAAACAGTTCATAACGACTTCCTTATCCCAAAATACTGCATGGAAAGAATGACATACCTTCACCACTTTAACTTACTGATTCAGAGTCTACACTTGAGTCAATCTCCTTCTTGATCTTTAGAATCAAATGATTATTCTTAAACACGGCGGGAAGAATGAGCTTCAACATACTACGTCTTGCTTCGCGATCTTCAAATTCTCGTTCAAATCCTCAGTCAAGATTTGACAACGTTTATCAATATTCATTATTTCATGTTGTTACAACACTTTAGCTTATTTATCCTAACTTCATGTTCATATAATCATACATTTCTTAGTGATTTCCTTCATACGTCATTTTCTTCTTATATGGATACTTTATAGGGGTAGACAACCCATGCATAGTATTTCAACTGTCTTAATTGATTCAGTTTGAGTTTTCCTAACCCTATTGAACATACTCATTATATTACCTTTAATACTTTTAGTTATACTTGATTTTTATCACATAGGTATAATACTCCTATGTCATTCAACCTTTCCTCATATATCTCTTACCAGATTCTCATGATCCCATCATGATTCAACCAAACTCAAATACATATCCTGTGATTATGATAATACGGGCCCATATTATCATAACCACCTATACATATTTAATTCTGGCGTCACCACTAGGTGTCCCGGTCCACTGGTTTAGTTAACTTATAGCACCACATAACATATATACTGTTAACAGGTGTTAGGAAATCTTATTGCTCATTAGTAGGTACTTGCTTAGACATGTATACTTGTAGAAAACAAACACATAGTTCCCCTAAATATCCAACCTTATCTTAGACTCATAGCCTAACCACACTATAGGTCTGCAACCTATCTTAGGATCTTAGGTTCAACAACCTATCTTACGATACATCATATGACAACTCTCATTTTTCCGCTTACGGTCTTATCTTAAGTCCGTATTCTCACTTCATCCTTACACAGCTTAAGCCTAGGTTCGAGTCTCGAGACCTAATTCCCTTAAACTATGGCTCTGATACCAACTTGTAACGCCCTAAATTTCTCAATTTTTTTTTTTAAAATGCAATAACATCAAAAGCGCAGCAACACCAAAAGCGTAATAGCTGAAAAATTCTCATATTTCAAAAAGTGTGTTTCTTTACAACAAAATATTTCTCATGACCTCGTGTCATGCCTTAAATTTCTGGTCCCAACAAAACAGATAAGTTTAAAACAATATTTAAATGACATTTGGGGGTTACAAAACTCATATCATTACCATAGAGAAGCAACATGACATCTCAAGCTAATATCCCGTAATTACTCAACAATTCTACCGAAAATTCGGCATGACCTTTGGGCTAAACGGATAAAACCATACTGACCCGACTCAAAATCAAAATAGCCCAAAAGCATTACAGAACATAGCAAGACTTTAAAATACAACTACAAGTGTTGTTCTAACCATAAATATAACATCTCTCAACTACATATCATAACTATACCGCTTTAATGGTAATTCTATCTTCCGGTCCTCTTTTCTATCTATGTCCCCATGAGATCTTCTAAGTCTTTTCTTTCTATCATCTGATGCCAGTCATCCTGTTCCTGAGTACATAGTATTTAAAAACAAAAAAAATACGTAAGACAAATATGTCTCGTGAGATACATGGGTTTTAGACTCAAAACATTTAAAAACATGATATATAACGTTTCCAAATCCTTTGTAACCAAATCATATCATATCTCTTGCTGAAAACATTTAAAAGTATATCATATATCGTTTTCAAAGCCTTTGTTAATAAACTGTCATCATAAAACTTTCTTTACTCAAACTTGACTGGTATTCATTCATTACTGGATTTTTATACTTAGGGCCTTAATCACCTTTAGTGATACCCCCAAGTCTATACTGAAATGGTAAGAACGTAATCAAACCATCTCAGCATCGTATCACATGCTTTGACTGGTGTCTCCACATGTTTTATTTTTATACTTAGGATGATCACACATAGTGATTTTCCCAAGTCTATACTAAGATGGAAAGAACAAGATCAGTCCATCCTAGCATCATGTGTTTTAGGACATCTACTTCGTGAAGGGGAAGGTACCACCCTAGTAGACTCCTCTATATTCCGTTATGGGAATATCATGGCCCGGGCAAAAGTGGGTAACATACTAACTTGCATTGCTGCATTCATTCATATTTCGAATACCAATCATAAAAAGAAAACATAATATGATTTGACATCAAATTACTTGCTAAAATCACATTAAGGCTAGTGCCAAACCAATCTTTTCAATTCCGATTCAGTTTGATGTCAAATCACACTTTTCAAAACATATTAGGCTTAATGCCAAATCTTATTTTCAACTCATAGTAGGCTTAATGCCAAAATTTGCTTTCAAACCGTTATAACTTTGTGCCAAAATATACTTTTCAAATCACTTGGGCTTAATGCCAAAAATGCTTTTCAAATAACTTTCAAATCCTTATGGCTTGATTGCCAAAACTTACTTTTCAAAACATATCAGTAAACTTTCATAAACATGGCACGTATGGTAAAACTTGCATATAGACTCACATTAAAAAGCCATATAAAACTTTATAAATACTTGCCAATTCAAGCTTTAAAAAACCATTTGAAAGATCATTACTCATACAACATTTAGCATAAGATTTAATATAAAACATTCAATATTAAAAACTTGTTGCTATGTACCCAGTAAAAATCCTCATGTACTCACCTCGGTAGCTAGGTATGTCTAGCTACAAAGATCCACTAGCTCTTGACTCTACTTGCTTCCAACACCTTTTTAGCCTCTATTAATTTAATAAGAGGTTAGTACATACTATTCAACTAAACACATAATGTTACCAAATCATACATGAACTCTTTCTAATTATCATCCAATTTCATCTTAACCTTTAAGTATGATTCATAAGACATAATACTCATATTGGACACTTTTACCCCTTTTCGTCCCACTTGGACTAACTATGTATTTACTTGAGTTTAACTTGTTATTTATTCATCTTTATAAGTTTAGCATACTTATAAAACACTACTAGTTTCTTAGATATCGAAACATCTCTCATATTACTCTTTTATACCATTTTTGGTATTTTAAGTCATTAAAGTTTCTAAAAATAGAAACCGGTGTAAATTATGACATTTTTCCGTTTCAATAGAACCCACATGCTCCCAACATTTCATAACATTCATTTAACCAATTTATATGCTTATTTTCATATTGTACTTGCCAAAACTAAAACTGTCCCATAAAGGGTGGAATCCATGATTCCATTCCACTTATCAAGTTTTGTCCCATATTTATGTAAGTATATAATTCCATTTTATTACGACATTTTATCGCCCTATTACATTTCATCGGTAAGTTTAACATAATTCTTTTGGAACATTCGACACTCATAAGTAAAATCACATGATAATGAATTCCAAGTTGAACCTTACCTTCCCCCTCGATCCCAAGATGGAGTTAACTCGTTCCATGGATGTTGCTAATCCATTTCTCCATCAAGTACTCGAATTTTCTGTTTAAAATACATAGAATCATAAGTATCAAGCTTCCATTTACCGTTAACCCAAAATAATTTCTTAACCCAATAAGCAAAAGCATTTGGCAATCAATATTCTTGAACCCTTTGCATGATACTATCAAGAAATTAGTGCCACTTCAACATTTCTTAATTTCAATTCTATAACATCAAATGAACTTCAAACAACTAAAGAATTACCAACATAATCCATGTGTTTCAACTGATTTCAGTTTTGACATCATAATTCCACCGTATGATAACTTGAATTTTAGAATCTATAAACTTTATCCAACATACATTTCAATAATCCGAAGTTCAGTCTCAAATCCATAGCTTGTTTATGTTCTGAATTTGATAACACGAACG
This sequence comes from Cichorium intybus, assembly GCA_023525715.1. Classification (NCBI taxonomy): domain Eukaryota; kingdom Viridiplantae; phylum Streptophyta; class Magnoliopsida; order Asterales; family Asteraceae; genus Cichorium; species Cichorium intybus. The sequence continues at coordinate 48,993,031 of CM042016.1, read as the reverse complement.
ATTCCTAACATGCATTAAAGATTCCAACTAGGGTTCCAAGAATTTAGAGCTTACCTTGAAGTTTCTGTCCAAAATCAAGAAATTGGAACACTAGAACTGAAATAAGCTTCAATTCGGACCACAAGTGTTGATCCTTATCACCACTAGTCGTCGGCTTCTGATTCCGGTCATCTCCACCGCGCCTCCGGCAGTTTCTGCATGAGAACGAACCGACAGCAGCTCTTAGCTGCTGTCCACCTCACTCCAACCCTCTCTACGCCCCTGAATCTCCTTCCAGATCTCTCTCCTTGTCGTTCTCACTCTGAATTTCGCTGTCTCCCTTCCTGATTTCGAAAAATCGCACACCCGATGGTGCCTTTGTGCGTGCGTGTGTTAAGTCTGCTTCTAGATTCCAAATTCCCGTTTTTCTGATTTTTTTATGCACACAGGAATAAAACAAAAGGCTAATTTTTATTATTTAATCAATAAATGAGAAATTACCAAGATACCCCTAACTTAAGATGCCTTAGAAAAATTCTGCACTTAATCTTATATTTTCCAGATTTTCACAAGGTCGTAACTTCTACATACGACACACGATTTATACAAATCTTATACCTTTAGAAAAACAGAAATGAACTCTACAACATTCCTTTACTGACTTTAATTTGAATCCATTTAGATTTCCTGCTATCGGCCCTTAAACATGTCCCTGTGGCCATTTTAATAACTTTTTAGTCATCTTTTCATTGTCATAACTTCTTCGTTATAACTCCAAACGACCCGAATTTTTTTCCTATAATCTTATTACATCGTAATCCACCAAAGTCTTCTTGATAACTTTTTCTCAATTCCCTATAGATTTTTTTATATATTAATTCTTAAAGTTTAACAATTAATCTTTTCACTTTTGCCCCCATATTTTCCCATTTTGCCCTCGGGCTTTCAAGACATGTTTCCATTTGAAGTAACACTTCGTTATGACTTAATAAAATGTCTTAAAACATAAATTCTCATATTTTTACCTCCTTTGACCATTTTTCCCTTTGTATTATTCTTTAATATTTAAGCATCAAACTTTTTTTTATCATATACAAAAATTCTTTTTGTCACAATTATCTACCCCTTAAAAGGATTCTGTCCCCGGAATCACTATATGGATACGGAATTAACTTGCAACTACATAGTTCCTCGTGAACCTGAACTGTTACTATGTCTTCAACAAGACGCTCGTTTCGAATCCATATTGTCTTGTACAGTCCTTATCACAATCATTCCTTTTTTATATCAATCATCTTCATTCATCATGATTCCTTTGCTTAGCTCAATATCACCAAGATACATCCCATTTAAAGGTTGACAACTTATTTACTTACATGTCATAGTAAGTTTGACTTTTCCAAGTCAACAAATTTCCAATCACTTTCTCCTAATTACGTTGTACTAAAGTATAGTTTGCTTTCCAACATAATTATCTTTCCAATGGTAGAGTGTACTAACATACATACAATAGAATCTTGATTGTTATCCAAAGTAGCATTCTACTTTATCAGTCATACCTAACTTCCAGTAATCAGACTTTATCTCTATGAGTCTTTCTTTACTTTTCAATTCTCTTGTCATAAGTAACCTTGATCGTTAGATTAGTTATACTGTAATAGTATTCCACTCTGATAAGCATACCACTTATATGCTTTCATCATTCACTCACTTAGTCATTAAATTCTACTAACTTCCAAATTTATCTTTGACCATTCCAATTGGTCCTCATGTTTCTTGTATTGCCACTGCTACTGTAGATGATTAGGGAATCATCTATTTCTTTTTATTACATATGTACTAGTAATTCAATCACTATCCATGACCCTTGCATCAGTTCTTACCTTTAAAATTCTTAATCATTCTTCGAAATTCAGGGAATTGTTGCTGCTTGACTCTCCACAACCCTAAGCAAGCTTCCATCTCCTAGATGTATCCAAGATATTTGAGAACTTTACTTGGACATTTCAGTCTTTTAAAGTCAGCAACAGCCAACCGTCAAATTCCTAGTCCACGATCACAGTCGGGTCGACCCTAAACGTGTAATACTCACGTGGTACATGCGACGATCTACTTTCACATTAGGATCTGATCCTTTGTGTCATCATCCCATTGATGACATATGTGCATCACAGCATCCTATCATGACTTGTTCATCTCTTGCTGCATTCCATTCATCAAGTCTTCAGACTTGAACCTGTGCTACTCCATCCATATGATCGTTCATATGGCTAAGATTCCAAGGTCTTCCCATCTACCCCTTAAACAAAAATGAAGGGCATTTTTGTTTAAGGTTCAATTCTCTAGATGAGTTTTACACATTACTAATCTATTTCCTTCATCGATTCTTACTTTCCACGATCCCATGATAACCTTTTGACATAATTAAAATGTCAATTTCCATTAGTTCATTACAAACCCCACATGTGATGACATAAGTCAACCATGTCTATTGAATCAATTAACTTTCCACTCAGAATATCACATTTTGTGATAATTATCTTATAGTGAGGAAATACTAGCCTCATTACAGCTAATGAAGTACTTTTCTAGTTACCATCACTCTTGTGCTAAATTTAACACAATAATCATATTAATCTTACTCACCCAAAGGTACTTCGAATGCTTTCTATAAGTTGTGAATTGTCAACTTACATCATGAGTTACTGTCATTAACCATCAGTTAGAGATGTCATACTTTCATTGACTAAACTGGTTAACGCATCATCTTCATCTTGAATCTAGATTTTGGCAACGAAGAGTTCCTTACGAACAATCCAAGAAGCTTTTAGAAATTCACCACGCATACACAGCTATAACTCAATATAGCCAAGGTGTCACTATCTTCCGAAGTTGCATCGCGTCCACCTAATCGTCGTGTCCTCTCTTCGTTTCAGCATCTCGTCCGTGGAGTAGCATTTTGAACATCGACTTATGCTTAATCATGGCTTCGTGACATTCACGAGCCCATTCAAATGTCAATCCCTCTTTACCCTATCTTAGGTAACCTATTTTCAATTATATACACTAAAACGGCAACTAACTTACATCCTGAATATTGTCTTCAGCTATTGAGTATACATGTCATTATGCCTTAATAGCATAATATACACTTACCAACATTGATCATTAGCTGCTAGTATAAACTTGTAGAACTAAACAGTTCATAACGACTTCCTTATCCAAAAATACTGCATGGAAAGAAGGACATACCTTCACCACTTTAACTTACTGATTCAGAGTCTACACTTGAGTCAATCTCCTTCTTGATCTTTAGAATCTAATGATTATTCTTAAACACGGCGGGAAGAATGAGCTTCAACATACTACGCCTTGCTTCGCGGTCTTTAAATTCTCATTCAAATCCTCAATCAAGATTTGACAACTTTTATCAATATTCATTATTTCATGTTGTTACAACACTTTAGCTTATTTATCCTAACTTCATGTTCATATAATCATACATTTCTTAGTGATTTCCTTCATACGTCATTTTCTTCTTATATGGATACTTTATAGGGGTAGACAACCCATGCATAGTATTTCAACTGTCTTAATTGATTCAGTTTGAGTTTTCCTAACCCCATTGAACATACTCATTATATTACCTTTAATACTTTTAGTTATACTTGATTTTTATCACATAGGTATAATACTCCTATGTCATTCAACCTTTCCTCATATATCTCTTACCAGATTCTCATGATCATATCATGATTCAACCAAACTCAAATACATATCCTGTGATTATGATAATACGGGCCCATATTATCATAACCACCTATACATATTTAACTCTGGCGTCACCACTAGGTCTCCCGGTCCACTGGTTTAGTTAACTTATAGCACCACATAACATATATACTGTTAAGTTAATAGGTGTTAGGAAATCTTATTGCTCATTAGTAGGTACTTGCTTAGACATGTATACTTGTAGAAAACAAACACATAGTTCCCCTAAATATCCAACCTTATCTTAGACTCAATAGCCTAACCACACTATAGGTCTGCAACCTATCTTAGGATCTTAGGTTCAACAACCTATCTTACGATACATCCTATGACAACTCTCATTTTTCCGCTTATGGTCTTATCTTAAGTCCGTATTCTCACTTCATCCTCACATAGTTTAAGCCTAGGTTTGAGTCTCGAGACCTAATTCGCTTAAACTATGGCTCTGATACCAACTTGTAACGCCCCAAATTTCTCAAATTTTTTTTTTAAAATGCAATAACATCAAAAGCACAGTAACACCAAAAGCGTAATAGCTGAAAAATTCTCATATTTCAAAAAGTGTGTTTCTTTACAACAAAATGTTTCTCATGACCTCGTGGCATGCCTTAAATTTCTGGTCCCAACAAAACAGATAAGTTTAAAACAATATTTAAATGACATTTGGGGGTTACAAAACTCATATCATTACCATAGAGAAGCAACATGACATCTCAAACTAATATCCCATAATTACTCAACAATTCTACCGAAAATTCGGCATGACCTTTGGGCTAAACGGATAAAACCATACTGACCCGACTCAAAATCAAAATAGCCCAAAGGCATTACGGAACATAGCAAGACTTTAAAATACAACTACAAGTGTTGTTCTAACCATAAATATAACATCTCTCAACTACATATCATAACTATACCGCTTTAATGGTAATTCTATCTTCCGGTCCTCTTTTCTATCTATGTCCCCATGAGATCTTCTAAGTCTTTTCTTTCTATCATCTGATGCCAGTCGTCCTGTTCCTGAGTACGTAGCATTTAAAAACAAAAAAAAATACGTAAGACAAATATGTCTCGTGAGATACATGGGTTTTAGACTCAAAACATTTAAAAACATAATATATATCGTTTCCAAATCCTTTGTAACCAAATCATATCATATCTCTTGCTAAAAACATTTAAAAGTATATCATATATCGTTTTCAAAGCCTTTGTTAATAAACTGTCATCATAAAACTTTCTTTACTCAAACTTGACTGATATTCATTCATTACTGGATTTTTATACTTAGGGCCTTAATCACCTTTAGTGATACCCCAAGTCTATACTGAAATGGTAAGAACGTAATCAAACCATCTCAGCATCGTATCACATGCTTTGACTGGTGTCTCCACATGTTTTATTTTTATACTTAGGATGATCACACATAGTGATTTTCCCAAGTCTATACTAAGATGGAAAGAACAAGATCAGTCCATCCTAGCATCATGTGTTTTAGGACATCTACTTCGCGAAGGGGAAGGTACCACCCTAGTAGACTCCTCTATATTCCGTTACGGGAATATCATGGCCCGGGCAAAAGTGGGTAACATACTAACTTGCATTGCTGCATTCATTCATATTTCGAATACCAGTCATAAAAAGAAAACATAATATGATTTGACATCAAATTACTTGCTATAATCACATTAAGGCTAGTGCCAAACCAATCTTTTCAATTTCGATTCAGTTGGATGTCAAATCACACTTTTCAAAACATATTAGGCTTAATGCCAAATCGTATTTTCAACTCATAGTAGGCTTAATGCCAAAATTTGCTTTCAAACCGTTATAACTTTGTGCCAAAATATACTTTTCAAATAACTTGGGCTTAATGCAAAAAATGCTTTTCAAATAACTTTCAAATCCTTATGGCTTGATTGCCAAAACTTACTTTTCAAAACATATCAGTAAACTTTCATAAACATGGCACGTATGGTAAAACTTGCATATAGACTCACATTAAAAAGCCATATAAAACTTTATAAATACGTGCCAATTCAAGATTTAAAAAACCATTTGAAAGATCATTACTCATACAACATTTAGCATAAGATTTAATATAAAACATTCAATATTTAAAACTTGTTGCTATGTTCCCAGTAAAAATCCTCATGTACTCACCTCGGTAGCTAGGTATGTCTAGCTACAAAGATCCACTAGCTCTTGACTCTACTTGCTTCCAACACCTTTTTAGCCTCTATTAATTTAATAAGAGGTTAGTACATACTATTCAACTAAACACATAATGTTACCAAATCATACATGAACTCTTTTTAATTATCATCTAATTTCATCTTAACCTTTAAGTATGATTCATAAGACATAATACTCATATTGGACACTTTTACCCCTTTTCGTCCCACTTGGACTAACTATGTATTTACTTGAGTTTAACTTGTTATTTATTCTTCTTTATAAGTTTAGCATACTTATAAAACACTACTAGTTGCTTAGATATCGAAACATCTCTCATTTTACTCTTTTATACCATTTTTTGGTATTTTAAGTCATTAAAGTTTCTAAAAATAGAAACCGGTGTAAATTATGACATTTTTCCGTTCAATAGAACCAACATGCTCCCAACATTTGATAACATTCATTTAACCAATTTATATGCTTATTTTCATATTGTACTTGCCAAAACTAAAACTGTCCCATAAAGGGTGGAATCCATGATTCCATTCCACTTATCAAGTTTTGTCCCATATTTATGTAAGTATATAATTCCATTTTATTACGACATTTTATCGCCCTATTACATTTCATCGGTAAGTTTAACATAATTCTTTTGGAACATTCGACACTCATAAGTAAAATCACATGATAATGAATTCCAAGTTGAACCTTACCTTCCCCCACGATCCCAAGATGGAGTTAACTCGTTCCATGGATGTTGCTAATCCATTTCTCCATCAAGTACTCGAATTTTCTGTTTAAAATACATAGAATCATAAGTATCAAGCTTCCATTTACCGTTAACCCAAAATAATTTCTTAACCCAATAAGAAAAAGCATTTGGCAATCAATATTCTTGAACCCTTTGCATGATACTATCAAGAAATTAGTGCCACTTCAACATTTCTTAATTTCAATTCTATAACATCAAATGAACTTTAAACAACTAAAGAATTATCAACATAATCCATGTGTTTCAACTGATTTCAGTTTTGACATCATAATTCCACCGTATGATAACTTGACTTTTAGAATCTATAAACTTTATCCAACATACATTTCAATAATCCGAAGTTCAGTCTCAAATCCATAGCTTGTTTATGTTCTGAATTTGATAACACGAACCATTCCTAACATGCATTAAAGATTCCAACTAGGGTTCCAAGAATTTAGAGCTTACCTTGAAGTTTCTGTCCAAAATCAAGAAATTGGAACACTAGGACTGAAATAAGCTTCAAATCGGACCACAAGGGTTGATCCTTATCACCACTAGTCGTCGGCTTCTGATTCCGGTCATCTCCACCGCGCCTCCGGCGGTTTCTGCACGAGAACGAACCGACAGCAGCTCTTAGCTGCTGTCCACCTCACTCCAACCCTCTCTACGCCCCTGAATCTCCTTCCAGATCTCTCTCCTTGACGTTCTCACTCTGAATTTCACTGTCTCCCTTCTCGATTTCAAAAAATCGCACACCCGATGGTGCCTTTGTGCGTGCGTGTGTTAAAGGGCCGTTTGGATGTGCTTATAAAACTCCTTATTGACTTATTGGTTTTTTGGAAAAGTCATAAGTCAATAAGTAAGGGCCTCCTTACTTATTAAAAACTGCTTATAAGTCATAAGAAAGGGGAAATAAGCAGTTTTTAATAAGTAAGGAGGCCCTTACTTATTGACTTATGACTTTTCCAAAAAACCAATAAGTCAATAAGCAGTTTTATAAGCACATCCAAACGGCCCCTAAGTCTGCTTCTAGATTCCAAATTCCCGTTTTTCTGATTTTTTTTACGCACACGAGAATAAAACAAAAGGCTGATTTTTATTATTTAATCAATAAATGAGAAATTACCAAGACATGTCGCTGTTAAAAAATACGCATATGACGAACAGAAATATGATCTTGAATAAGAGTATCAAAACTACGTTATAAAAAGATGAATATATAGAGAAACTGAATGAATTTGACCAAGTAAAACAAATCATAATACGTTTTCCTTATTTCATGGGATGTGATTAAAGTTTACTAAATTAAAAATTAATAAAAGACAAATCTAACCCTATTGTTGACCAGGATTTAAAACAACCGTGATTGATAAAAAATATATCTAATGGCCAAAGATAGTTCTCACGGTTCACACAAAATATTTAGTTTTCACATGATCCTATATATATATATATATATATATATATATATATATATATATATATATATATATATATATATATATATATATATATATATATATATATATATATATATATATATATATATATATATATATATATATATATATATATATATATATATATATATATATATATATATATATATAGAGAGAGAGAGGGAGAATCCATTGAGGCCAACAAAAAGGTTGAGATCGCGAGGCCAATTCTGGACCAATCAAATTATAAGGGCATATTAGTAATTATGTATTTCAATTAAATTATATCAAATTTATACTTTCCTAAAATCTAGGATTCTGATTCCTAAAAGATAGTAATTATCATTTTTCCGTCAAAATATTTTTTTCATTGTATCATTTGATTATACGATTTCATTCATAAATGATTATAAAACGCAATGTACTTCTAATCATAAACGATTATAAAACGCAATGTACTTTAATCATAAATGATTAGATCTCTAAAAAATTAAAATATATACGATTGTAAAATATAAAATGAATAGAACACAATATAAAGATAAAAATTTCAAAATATTCTTAATCATGAATGATTAAAAACACCTCTAATTATAATCATAGATGGCTACACCTCTAACTATAAATTAATAAACTTTATCAAAATAAAAGTTACATCTGAATTCCTAAATTTCAAGTTATATTTATTAATGAATATAATTGTAACAATAAATGAATTCACACATCGATGTGTTTGCTTCGAATTTTCTTGTTACACCATACACGAAAAAAGATGAGACATCCATGATCATTGTTGTTCTTGGATCCATACCTGCAAATCAAAATCAATG